>NC_069403.1:33223804-33256304 GCF_026875155.1 Cherax quadricarinatus | reverse complement strand
GTCTAGGTGAGGATTATGTGGAAAAAGACACTTTTTGTATAGTTCAGGACATGTATTAGAGACGTTTCGCCACGAGTGGCTTCTTCATTAGGACTGATGAAGCCACTCGTGGCGAAACGTTTCCTGTAATAAATATCCGGAACTGTAATAAGTGTCTTTTTCCACATCTTCCCGGTATCACCAGATCATGTTCTAGGTGAAGTTCAAACACTAGTGCTACTAATTCAATGATTCATTTGACATAAATAGTGAATAATGATTCGAGAGATAAATTGTTCAGGTTCTTGAAGGCCGTCCTTCTCTTCGCCAATGTAGGAGGATAAGTTGCTGGTGATATCCTACGTGACTCTTGAAGACAAGTCAGGTATATCTTAAGCCCCAAGTCTTATATTATTCCACGAGTTGTTCCTAACCCAGGAACTTCGATGACTCTGGTCACCATTTACCATCATCCAGTTTCATTACCTTGAACTTGCTAATACTGAACTGTAGCAGCTACTTTCTTGCCCCTTCTTGCTCCTTGTCCACGACTTTCTGCTGTTTTATATTGTCTAATTGTTTTTGTATCATTCTCTTGAATGATAAGCAACTAGTACCTGCTCCTCTTGGTTGGCTATTATTACAACCCATGAACAAAAAGGCCTGTTATCCTGGGTGTAAAGAGAAACAAGGAGCAGAGCAAACACAGCTGAATGTCTTTGAATTATATTTTCCTTCACCAAGTGCGATTATAAGTATTTACAAATATGTACACTATATACAGTTGGAAATATATGTGTACAACACGATAAATCAAGAGGCAAAGACACAGCCTGGACACAGAATGGACAACCGTGCTCAACCAGCTCTAGAATGGAAATGACAAGGGTGGAAACGTGAGTGGTGACCACACCACCTCCACAATCGCCAAACCCACCTTCTCAATGACTGAAGCTAGATACTGATCTGACGATGGGACCCCATCGTCCGACCCTAAGCACCAGGTTCGCTGGTTGGGGAGGTAGCCTTTTAATGAGGGTGTGTACATGCTCCGAATAAATGTTACATACTCTTTGTATGCCACAGCTATTTCAATTTACTAAGAACAGTTCACCAAAAACCCGCACTTAGGAACGTTAAGATGCTATTTGGGTATTCAGGACCGTTAACTAACAACTGAGAGTAAGAGGCAGGGAAGATTAGACGACAGAATGAGAGGAGGGAAGAAGAGTACCAGAGTAGTAGTATTAGTATTAGTAGTAATAGTAGTAATAACATAGTAAAAGTAGTAATAGCAGTAGTAGTAATAGTAGTAGTAATTATAGTGGTAGTAGTACTGATTATAGTAGTAGTAGTAGTAGTAGCAGCAGCAGCAGTGTAGCAGTGGTGGTAGTAGTACAGTGATGAACACGGTTGACAATACTGACAAGTAGATGAGTAAGACACTTGTGAAGCAGTTGGGTATATGTTAGAAAGCTTCATCTACAGGGTAGGCTGTTTTAGTCAAATATAGAGGAGAATAATATGGAGACAACAACAGGAGTAGAGATGAAGTGATCGGTCCATGAACCTTCAAAGAATTTTTGAAGTGGCCAGTCTGCCAGCCTGGAGAAGAGCTCGGCTCCATAGTTTGGAACAATGTGAAGCTGAAGTATCAGAATAGTCTTATACACTAGCGAAGGTGAGATATGGAAGGTGTTGAAGACGCTGCAGGAGGGAGGGTTTACGCCTCACCTTCGGTAGTATATAAGACTTTTGATGCTTTAGCTTTACATTGTTCCAAACTATGGAATTAAACTCTTCTCAAGGCTGAGGAAATAATCACTTCAAGATATTCTTCAAAGTTAATATGTAGATTGATCACATCGTTTAAACTGCTGTTGTCTCCAAAACTTTTCCTTCTCTTTATTTGACTGAAGAAGTCTTCCGTGTAAGCGAAGCGCTTGAACAATAAAGATACCCGATGTTGCACATGTCTTACTCACCTAGTGGTAGTAATAATAATAATGGTTGTAGTAGTAGTAGTAGTAGTTGTAATAGTAGTAATAGTGAGGAAATAGTAGTGCTAATGGTAAAACAAATGGTAAAAGTAACTGGAGAAAAAGTAGTGGCAGTGAAAGAATTATAAATGTCTGTAGAAGTGGTAGTGCAAGAAGGCAGCAGAACAAACAAGTACTGAAAGAGAGCTACTGGCTCACACACTATGGGCAAAACCTCCCACAGGACAAAACCTCAGCGGGACAAAACCCCTAAGAGACAAAACCCCAATGGGACAAAAGCCCCATGGGACAAAACCCAGGGACACAACCCACCAAGGCAGAAGACAGGAAAGTCATTTGGTGGGATCTGTCTCTGGGTTGTCTCGTGGGTGTTCTGCCCTTAACCTGTGAGTCACTAGCCCTCCTTCAGTGTTCCACTCTTCACTTGTTCTTTTACACTACCACTTTTGCCACCATTACCAATTCGTTCACTACTACTACTTCCTCTGCTATTGCTTCTACCACTTATTTTATCACTACTACTACTACTGCCACTGCTGTGCTGCTACTGCTACTACTCTCCTGCTCCTCTTCCTCCCCCTCACCTATTTGTGGTCGAGTATTAGCTCTTGACCCAGCTTCTCAACTTGCCGCTTGCCAGACTCACTCCCTCCTAGCCTCCAGAACCTATTATTAAAATTATGTATGAAGTCTGCTTCCATTACTTCTTCGTCGAAGTCATTCCTCTCTCTGACTACTCCGAGACTGAAGAAATCCTTCCTGCCATCCCTGTGGCTCATGTGTCTTTAACTACCAGCTGCACCCCCGAGTACCTGTTTTTCGCTTCTCAAATAGCCTTTCACTGTCTTCTCTATCAATTCATCTAACCATTTTGCATGTTGTTTTCATATTTTCCCTGGTCATTCTGTCTTCCAGTGACGTTAGCTTCAGTTAACATTCCTTGCAGCTTATACTTGTTAGTTCTGAAACAAGACTGGTTGCATACTTCTGTACATTCTCTAGTATTCTAACATGCTTTTTCAGGTGTGAGTTCTATGTTGGTGTTGCAAAATTCAAGATGTGCCTAACATATATGTAAAGATCCCGGAAGGAATTTTTGTTCAGATTTCTTGGGCCAGTCTTAGATTTGCTATACCAGCATTGGCTAAAGAAATTATTCGGTTAATATGAGCTGGCGATTTGCTAATCACTATAGTTAACTTTAATTATTTCTCTTTGAGTATGGTCGGCAGCCTCTGTCCCCCGAGTCTGTACACCGTGTTAGGTGTTCTTGTCCCTTCCTTAAGATTCATAACCTTGCAATTACTGGGATTGAATTCATGAAACCAGTTGTCTAACCAATCTTGCACTTTATGCAGTCCATTTGTAACCTTTTCCTGTCGTCGTTTGTTTTTATTCTCCTCTTTAGTTTTACATCATTAGTAAACAGGGATACACATGACTCAGTGGTATTTCTCTCACATAAATCAGATACAGTACCGACTCCTGTGTAATCCAGCTTGTTACTTCTCTCCTTACTAACGTCTCTTCCCTGACAATCACTCTTTGCTTCTTTCCCCTAACGTATTCTTTAATGTTCTGGAGCATATTCTCTGCTATTCCTGACTGCAACTTACGTTTTTGCTCAGCCCCTTATGGAGTGCAGTGTCAAATAAATTCATGCAGTCTAAGAAAATGCAATCCATCCATCCCTCTCTCTCTCCTGTGCCTCACATCTTTTACATTGTTATCGAGCTCTAGCTTATTTGTGTGACAAGATTTACCTTCACTGAACCAATACTGGTTATTGTGAAACCACTTCTGTCAACCTGCTCTACCACTCTCCTTAAAATCTCCCTGACCCAGCACTGTTTGCATGTCAGTGAAGCTGGTCTGTATTTCAGCACTTCCTGCCTGTTTGTCTGCTTTCTTCAATATAGGGAATATATTTACTGTTTCCAGATCTCTAGTAAATGTCCCGTGTCCAATTACCACTTGTAGATCTTAGGTAGTGTTACAAAAAACGCGATTTCTAATAAGCTTAGAGATCTCCAGTGAATACTAGAAAGGACTGCCCTTCTAGAATCCAGCCTGTTACTGGGTTTTCGTAACAAGTAGTCAGTATCCTTGTCCAATTATCCATTAGAATTCAATAATAATTATTAATGCTTCAGGATTGCAACTGGTAGGCTACTAACTAAAGAAATTAAAATTTAATAAATTTATTAACAATCGAGATGTCTAGGAGTATATTATCAAATTAAAATAAATTAATCAATTTAAACAAATTAATAATCACTTCTCTCGTGTACAGTAGTATTGTGCTGAAGGCACATATCACATTTATACGTCTTAAGTACCGTCTAGTACATTAACATTTAATAATACAATATGCAAATAAATTTGTGTGTATGTGTGTAAGTGCTCTAAGTAGTTTGCTATGTCTCAAGACTCGACTAGACTTAAACCAGTGACTGACAAAGTCCTCACAAACTAACTTCTTGACCAACCTGGCAATCAGAACAGTTTGCTTGAACAATAAAACGACTGATAAGCCGAACAACAATACAACAAGCAATAGCGACACAATCAGGAACAAGGAGATAATATAACGACACTAAGTAGGGACCATCAGCAGATCCTCCACAAAAGTCACAAAACTCCCATACTACTGAATCTAAGTTCAGCAGAAGAAAATCCCCGACTGTGACAGTACACAGATACCAGTACAAGTTATGTCAGAAGCTACAGCTCAGGACCTGAGTTGCTCAGAGTGTCTATGAGACACACAACCTCAGTACAACGTCGAAAATCATTAAGTCTAGACAATGTTCTGTGAACAGTTCTACAGAACCAACAACAAAAAAGCTACAGAGACGATCTTCCAACAAGGGCCAATAAGGGAGAGTTAGGCACGTCTTGTCAGGAATACGTCCAACCACCAAGAGAGTCTAGCCCAGACTGACTACTTCAGGTGAGGTGTGAACACCCCCCCTCGATCACATGATAGCTCTGTGGACAGTTGCTGCCCAGCAACACCGAGAAGCCGGCAGAGTAACGAGCCACGAGCGATAATTACAGTAGTTAGACAATCAAGACTTGAACTATGAGCACATAATAATATATGAATGTTACATCCTACCTAACGGGGCTGAAGGGGCTGATACCCCCGTCCTGGAGAAAATTTCTCCACACTATAAAATTATATGAAAAGGTAATATACATTATATACATTGTGACCCATTCAGGGGTTGCAACAGGTAGTGGTTCAAACAGTGCTGCTGTACCCTCTCGCTGAATCAATGGTGACATTTTGTAAGGTTCCAATGACTTCGATGTATTCAGTTCCAGCAAAAGTTTCCTTAACGTTTTCCCTGTCGTGTGAATTACTTTCTCCACTTGAAGGTACACTCTTACCCCCTAGAATTTCTTCCCTGTTGCCAATGAGAAGACTAGCTATTTTTTTTTCTTGATCAACACTTCACAGATTTTCATATTATTTTTCTTGAACACGAACTCGACTCGACTTAACCAGTGACTAAGTAAACGCCCTCTAATCTATCTTCCTGACCAACCTGGCAATCAGAACAGTTTGCTTAAACAGTACGGCAACCATTCGCCAACAGCAATAAAGTCACAAGCAGCAGCAGCACAGAGTCAGGAACAAGGAGACAACAACGACCCTAACTGGGGACCTTCAGTAGATCCTCCATAAAAGGCACAAAACTTCCTTAATACTGAATCTAGGATCAGCATAACCAAATCCCGGACTATGACAGTGCCCAGATGCCAAGCAAATTAGGCCAGAGGGTATAGCTCAGGACCTGTGTTAAATTAGAATGTCAGTGAGACACAACCTCAGTAAAACGTCGAAAATCACTAAGTCTAAACTGTGCTTTGTGAACAGAGTCACGAAGAGTTACGACAAGTATGTTTCGTCTCGCCACCGAAAACATACTCTACCAAACAGTCTAAATAATGAACACAACCAGAGACAAGAGAGGAAGGTTTTGGTCAAACCAACACTAACAGAGATGAGAGCGAGCAAGGGAAGACAGACTCCCTGCTCAGGTGACGCTGATCAAATGATTCTCCCATGGACTGCCTAGCTACTCCAGCACTGAGCCGGCAGTGAAACAAGCGAGGTGATAGTTATCAAGGCAGGTCGCCAATGCGGGCAGCTACTCAACATTCTCAAATAATGATCACATGATAAAGTGTAAATTGTTACATCCTAAAGAATCAATAATCTCCCTCTTTCGCCCTCCTTTTAAACCTTTCCCCCCTCTGGATTCTTTTCAGCTTTTTCCCTTGTCTTCTCTTTCATAACCGTTAGTCTTCAACTCTAAGAATACCCTTTCTTTGCCTTTCGGAACCCTTTCTGCGTTTTTTTTATTCATCGTCATGTCCCATTGTTTATCTTCCAGTTTGGGGTTGTTTTGGATGTGTGAGGGCGTGTGATGTGTGTGTGTGTGTGTGTGTGTGTTGTTGTGTGTGTGTGGTTGTGTGTGTGTTTTTACCACCATTTGGTTGCGGGGTCGATTCATACTCTTGGCCCCGCCCTTCACTGATTGCTACTAGGGCCTCTCTCCCCCCGCTCCATGAGCTTTATCAAATCGTCTTAAAACTTTACGGTTCCCGCCTCCACTACTCACTTCTGGGCTACCCCACCCCCTAAAAAAATCTAGACTAAGAAATACCCAACACCCTTTTTGACTCATATAGTCTTTCTTCCAATTGTGACCCTTGTTTCTGTGCCCCCCTCCCGGGAACATCCTGTTTTTGTCCACCTTGTCTATTCCGCGCAGATTTTATATGTTGTTATCGTCCCCCCTGACCCTCCTGTCCTCCAGTGTCGTCAGGCCAAATTTCCCCCAAAACCTTTTTTCGTAGGATAACCCCCTTACTATGGGACTGTCTTGTTTGAAAACCTTTTCCCACTTTCCTAATTTCGGGACGTGCTTGACCAGTGTGGATTCCAAACTGGTGCTCCCTACTCCATATCCCCTAACGTAATGTATACCGAATTTTGAACGATTCCTTACTGATATCGGAACCTATCCTTGGGTTTGCAGACCCCCCAAAATGCTGCAGCAGTTTCCTTTTATGTGCCCTCGGGAGATGTGCTCGTGTTAACTCACCCTAAATTTTTTTTCCTTGATGATTTTTGCAGTCTTTGGCCATCTAGATTATCCTGTCTTCGGTCTCCTTTGCCCTCCCCGACTTCATACTTTCTTTTGGCGATTTAAAATTTAAAGGGAGCCATTTCGGGACCAGGTTTGAGCCTTCTGGGGCGCTTTGTAGTCCTGACTGATCCCGCCCGATTTTTTCTCCCCATTAACTTCACATACCCAAAACAGGACACTTGTTGCGTGTGTGCGTACAGCCAATTTGCGGGGGGTCGATTTTTAGCTCCTAGCCCCCCTGAACGTGCACTTGCCTCATTCCTTACCAACATCCTGGTCCTGTAATACCTCCCAAACACACACAAAGCCTACCCCCCTTTACTTTTTTGTCCAAATTTTCCATTTCCTGACGTTCCTATGAATCGTGTATCTCTAACGCCACTTGTACTCACCTTATTGGGGGTTGCATGGGCGAGCAAATTCCTGGTTCCAGCCCAGATATACTTTTTTTTCTGCCCTTTACTCATCTCTCACTGCTTACCCCTTCATTTCCTTTTTATTTGTATGTTTTATTGTGTGTCTTCCTCATCCTCATGCATCTCAGCTAAGAACACGCCCATTACATACTTTTGCTTTTTACTTTTTCTTAACATGTTCTACCAGGCGGGTTCATTTGGGACCCGCAAAACCCCCAAGATGGGCCTGATATATTTTTTTAAAATTAGGGTCTGGAATGACCTTTTTTAAGATTTCAAAAGCACCTTACTTTTGCCCCAATAAAAGCAAAACTGAAGGGTGTTTTTCTATGTGAAAGGGTCTTGGGGCGTCTGACCCTCGATACTCCATGCCCATTTTTTCTTGCCCTTTCCCCCAATCTTCAAACTTTTCTTTTAAACGGGGTTGGAATCTAGTAACCACATATCTGGTCTTTTTTTTGCAATTTGCCCTGACCCCTTTTCAAACCCCTTTATTACCACGTGCTTTTATTCACCCGTTATTTTTCATCATACAAACAGGGCCGCATTTGCTTCAGTCCTCTCTAATATGCCTTCACATATATCAAATCGTAATGATCTTAGTGCAGAACCCGTTAGCACCCCTTCTCTTCTGACATCCTTCCAAAAAACCCCTTTTTGTTTTTTTTCCCCCCTGAGGGATTCTTTGATTCACTGGAAAATACCCGTTATTTTTTGCCCGAAATCCGGTTTTTTTCCCCATCATTGTGACTGCAAATTAAATGCTTTCCTCCCCCTTTTAAAAAAAACGTAAACCCCCCTTTTTTTTTTTTTTTTTTTTTTTTTTTTTTTCCCCCTCTCTCTCTCCTCTCCTCTCTTTTCTCCTCCTCTCTCTTTCCTCATTTCCTCTCTCTCTCCCCCTTTTCCTCTCCCCTCTCTCTCCTCTCTCTGTTTCTCTCTCTCTCTCTTTTTTCTCTCTTTTCTCTCCTCTCTTCTATTTTCCTCTCTCTTTTCTCTCCCCTCTTTCCCTTTTTCTCCTCTCCTTCTTTTCCCCCTCTTTTCTCTTTTTCTCTCTCTCATTTTTCCCCTCTCCTCCCCCTCCCTCTCTCTCTCTCTCTTTCTCTTTTTCTCTCTCTCTTTCCCCCTCTCTCTCTCTCCTCCTCTCTCTCTCCTCTCTCTCTTCTCTCTCTCTCCCCCCTCTCTCTCCTCCCCCTCCTCTCTTCTTTTCTCTCTCTCCCTCTTTTCTTCTCCTTTTCTTCTCTCTCTTTCTCCTCCTCTTCTCTTCTCTCTTCTCCCTCCCCTCTCTCTTTTCCTCCTTTTTCTCTCTCTCTCTATTTTTTCTCTTTTTCTCTCTCTTTCCCCTCCTCTCCCCCTCTTCTTCCTCTCTCTCTCTCCTTTCTCCTCTCTCTCTATTTTCCCTCCCTTTTCTCCCCCATTTTCCTCTTTTTTTCTCCCCCTTTCTATTTTCTCTCCCCTCTATTTTCTTTTCTCTCTATTTCCCCTCCTCTCTCCTCTCTCTCTCTCTCTTGTTCTCTCCTCTCTCCTCCTCTCTCCTCTCTCTCTCTATCTCCCCTCTCTCTCCCCTCTCTCTTTCCCCCCCCTCTCCTCTTCCTCTCCCCCCCTCTCTTTCTCTCTCTCACCCTCTCCTCTTTTCTCTCTCTCTCCTCTCTCCTCTTCCTCTCCTCTCTCTCTACTCTCCTTTATCTTCCTCTCTCTCTCTCTCTTCTCTCTCTCCCCCTTCTCTCTCTTTTCTCTCTCTTTCCCTCTCTCCCTCTCTCCTCTCTTTCCCTCTCTCCCCTCTCTCTCTCTCTCTCCTCTCCTCCCCTTCTGGTCCCCTCTCTCCTCTCCTCCTCTTTCTCCTCTCTCTCACTTCCTCTCCTCTATTTCTCTCTCTCTATTTCTCTCTCTCCTTTTCCTTCTCCCCTCCCTCCCTCCCCCTCTCTTCCCTCCCTTCCTTCCCCTCTCTCTCCCCTCCCTCCCTTCCTCTCTCTTCCCTTCCCCCTTTTCCCTCTCTCCTCTCTCTCTCCTTCTCTTCTCCCCCTCTCTCTCTCTCTCTCCCTCCTTCTCTTCTCCCCTCCTTTCCTCACCTCCTCTTCTTTCTCTCTCTCTCTATCTTCCCTCTTTTCTCCTCTCTCTCTCTCCCCCTCCTCCCTTTTCCTCTTCCCCTCCTCTCCTCTCCTCTTTCTCTCCTCTCTCTCCTCTCTCTTCCTCTCTTCCCCTTTTTCTCTCTTCTTTACTCTCCCTTCCTTTTTCCGTCCTCCCTCCTTTTCCTTTCTCCCCTCCCTTTTTTTTTCCCCCTTTTTTCCCTTTTCCTTCCCCCCTTTTTTCCTCCTTCCCTTCTTTTTTTCCCCTACTTCTTTTTTCCCCCCCTTATCCCCGTTATTTTTTTTCCTTTTTTTTTTTGCCCTTTTTCCCTCCCCTTTTTTTATTCTTCTTTTTTTCTTTTTTTTCTCTTCCCACTTCTCGTCCCCCTTTTTTTTTTTTTTTCTTTTTCCCCCCCTTTTTTTTTTTTGGGGATGTTTTTCTTTCAAAACTCCCTTTTTTCTCCTTTTTGGGTTTTTTTTCAATTTCCCCCTTTTTTCCCCACCCCATAAAAAAATTTTTCCCTTTTTTTCCTTTGTTTTCCCCCCCTCCCCTTTTTTTCCCCCCCCTCCGGGAGCCCCTTTGGGGGCCCCCTCCTAAAAATTTTAAAATCAGGGTTTTCCCCCTAAGCCCCAAGTTTTACCCCCTCCCCCCTTTTAAAATTCTCCCCTCCTCCCCTTTTTCGTCCCCAACCCGTACCCCTTTTTTAAAGGGTTCTCCCCTCCATCACCCTTTTTAAAATTATTCCCCCTCAAGGGGCACCCCAGTTGTTAAGATTCAGTCCCGCAAGGGAGACCAAGTGTGTTGAAGGTATCAGTCCCCTAATGAGCAATTTTGGAAAATATCATCCCCCGTAAGGGAAACACCAAGTTTAAAAAATTAACCCCCCCAATGGAGAATGTTTTGGGGAAAATATCGTCCCCCAAGGGAGCCCCAGGTGGAGAGAGATATAGCCCGAAGGAACACCCATTTTGAAGGAAATCCCTCCAATTGGGCCCACTGTGTTGAGAAGTTCAGAATTTTTCCCCTAAAAGTTGAAAAAAAAAAACAGGGTTTGTTTTAGAGAAAGATCGGGGAAGGGAGCCCAAACAGGGTTTTGTTGAAGAAAGCTAAAAAAAACGTCAATTTGGGCACCCCAGGGGTTGAGAAAAAAATTTCTTTTAAGGGGAAGACAGTTGTAAAGAAAGCCCCGGTCAAAAGGGCAAAAATTTTTGAAAAAAACCCCCCCAAAAAGGGGACCCAGTGTTAAAGGAAGCCCAACAAAAAAAAAAAGCCCATGGTTAAAAGGAAACCCCAAAAAAATTTTTGGGTTTCCCCCTCACGTAAGCACCCCTTTTGTTTTGGGGACCCCCTTCCCACAGACCCAAGTGTTTAGAAGTTCACCCCCGTCACGGGGGAGCACCACAGTGTGTTGAAGAGAATCAGCCCCCTCACAGTGGACACCACATGTTTTTGAGGAGAAACAGTCCCCGTCCAGGGGAGCACCACATGTGTTGAAAAAGAATCAGTCCCCGTAAAGGGGAGCACCCAGTGTTTTAGAGATACACCCCCGCACAGGGACACCACAGTGTTTTGAAGAATATCAGCCCCTTCACGTGAGCACCACATGTTTGAAAAGGATATCAGTCCCCCGTCACAGTGGAGCACCACAGTGTTTGAGGGGAATACAGTCCCCGTCACATGGGCCCCTGTGTGGAGAGAGATACAGTCCCCCCAGTGGACACCCAGGGGTTTTGAGGAGATACAGCCCCCGCACGGGAGCACCACAGTTGTTAGAAGATACATCCCCCCAGTGGAGCACCACGTGTGTTGAGAGAATAAGTCCCCGCACATGGAGCCCCATGTGTTGAAAGATATCAGTCCCCTCACAGTGAGCACCACAGGTGTTGAAGAGATATCAGCCCCCGCACGGGAGCCCCACATGTTTGAAGAGATACAGTCCCCTCACATGGAGCCCAAAAGTGTTTTGGGAAGAGATATCAGTCCCCGTCAAGTGGAGCACCGCAGTGTTTTGAGAGAGATATAAATCCCCCCCACATTTGAGCACCACAGTGTTTAGAGGATATCAGCCCCGTCACAGGGAGCACCACATGGTTAAGAGATATCATCCCTCACAGGGAGCACCACAGTGTTTGAGAGAGAATCCCCCCGTCAAGTGGAGCACCACAGTGTGTTAAAGATATCAGCCCCCTCACAGTGGAGCACCCAGGTGTTGAAGAGATATCAGCCCCGCACGTGGAGCACCACAGTGTGTTGAGGAGATATCATCCCGTCACAGGGAGCACCACAGTGTTTTGAGAGAGATATCTCCCCGCACAGTGGAGAAACCACAGTGTTTGAAGAGATACAGTCCCCTCACGTGGAGCCCAAGTGTTGAAGAGATATCAGTCCCCGTCCAGGGGACACCACAGTGTTTGAAGAGATATACCCCCGTCACAGGGGACACCACAGTGTTTGAGAAGATAATCCCCGTCACAGTGGAGCACCACAGTTGTTGAAAGAGATTCATCCCCGTCACAGTGGAGCACCACAGTGTATTGAGAGAGAATATCAGTCCCCGTCACAGTGGACACCACAGTGTGTTGAAAAGAGATATACCCCCGACACAGTGGAGCATTTTAATGGTTGAGAGAGATATCATGTCCCCGTCACAGTGGAGCACCACAGTGGTTGAAGAAATACAGTCCCGTCATAGTGGAGCACCGCAGTGTGTTGAGAGAGATACAGTCCCCGTCACAGTGAGCACCACAGTGTGTGAGAGAGAAACCCTTCCCCGTCAAAAGTGGAGCACCACAGGTGTTAGAAGAGATATCAGTCCCGTCACAGTGAGCACCACATGTGTTGAGAGAGATACCCCCTCACAGTGGAGCACCACAGTGTGTTGAGAGATATCGGTCCCCGTCCGTGAGCACCACAGTGTTGAGAGAGATATCAGTCCCCGTCACAGTGGAGCACCACAGTTGTTGAGAGAGATATCAGTCCCCGCACAGTGGGCACCACAGTGTGTTAAAGAGAGATATCAGTTCCCGCACAGTGGAGCACCACAGTGTGTGAGAGAGATATCAGTCCCCGTCACAGTGGAGCACCACAGTGTGTTGAAGAATATCAGTCCCCGTCACAGTGGAGCACCAAAATTGTGAGGAGATATCAGTCCCCGCACAGTGAGCCCCACATGTGTTGAGAGAGATATCAGTCCCCGTCACAGTGAGCACCACAGTGTGTTGAGGAGATACAGTTCCCGTCACAGTGGAGCCCAGTGTGTTGAGGAGATATCAGTCCCCTCACAGTGAGCCCCACAGTGTGTTGAGAGAATATCAGTCCCCGTCACAGTGGAGACCACAGTGTTTGAGGGGAGATATCAGTCCCCCTTCACAGTGGAGCACCACATGTGTTGAGAGAGATATAAAGTCCCCGTCACAGTGGAGCACCACGTGTGTGAGAGAGATATCATCCCCGTCACATGAGCACCACAGTGTATTGAGGAGATATCAGTCCCCTCACAGTGGAGCACCACAGTGTGTTGAGAGAGATATCAGTCCCCGTCAGTTGGAGCACCCATGTGTTGAGAAGAGATATCAGTCCCCGTCACAGTGGAGCACCACATGTTGAGAGAGATAATCATCCCCGTCACAGTGAACACCACAGTGTGTTGAGGAGAATATCAGTCCCCGTCACATGAGCACCACAGTGTGTTGAGGAGATATCAGTCCCCGTCAACAGTGAGACACCACATGTTTGAGAGATATCAGTCCCCGTCACATGGAGCACACATGTGTTGAGAGAGATATCATCCCCGTCAACAGTGGAGCACACAGTTGTTGAGAGAGATATCAGTCCCCGTCACAGGGGCATACCACAGTGTGTTGAGAAGAGATATCAGTCCCCGTCATCAGTGGAGCACACAGCAGTGTGTTGAGAGAGATATCAGTCCCCGTCACAGTGGAGCACCACAGTGTTTGAGAGAGATATCATCGCCCGTCACAGTGGAGCACCACAGTGTGTTGAGAGAGATATCAGTCCCCGTCACAGTGGAGCACCACAGTGTGTTGAGAGAGATATCAGTCCCCGTCACAGTGGAGCACCACAGTGTGTTGAGAGATATCAGTCCCCGTCACAGTGGAGCACCACAGTGTGTTGAGAGAGATATCACCCGTCAGTGAGCACCACAGTTTGAGAGAGATACAGTCCCCGTCACAGTGGAGCACCACAGTGTGTTGAGAGAGATATCAGTCCCCGTCACGTGGAGCACCACAGTGTGTTGAGAGAGATATCAGTCCCCGTCACAGTGGAGCACCACAGTGTGTTGAGAGAGATATCAGTCCCCGTCACAGTGGAGCACCACAGTGTGTTGAGAGAGATATCAGTCCCCTCACAGCATCAGCACAGTATGCTGAGGGAGATATCAGTCCCCGTCACAGTGGAGCACCACAGTGTGTTGAGAGAGATATCAGTCCCCGTCACAGTGGAGCACCACAGTGTGTTGAGAGAGATATCAGTCCCCGTCACAGTGGAGCACCACAGTGTGTTGAGAGAGATATCAGTCCCCGTCACAGTGGAGCACCACAGTGTGTTGAGAGAGATATCAGTCCCCGTCACAGTGGAGCACCACAGTGTGTTGAGAGAGATATCAGTCCCCGTCACAGTGGGCACCACAGTGTGTTGAGAGAGATATCAGTCCCCGTCACAGTGGAGGCACCACAGTGTGTTGAGAGAGATATCAGTCCCCGTCACAGTGGAGCACCACAGTGTGTTGAGAGAGATATCAGTCCCCGTCACAGTGGAGCACCGCAGTGTGTTTGAGAGAGATATCAGTCCCCGTCACAGTGGAGCACCACAGTGTGTTGAGAGAGATATCAGTCCCCGTCACAGTGGAGCACCACAGTGTGTTGAGAGAGATATCAGTCCCCGTCACAGTGGGGCACCACAGTGTGTTGAGAGAGAGATATCAGTCCCCGTCACAGTGGAGCACCACAGTGTGTTGAGAGAGATATCAGTCCCCGTCACAGTGGAGCACCACAGTGTGTTGAGAGAGATATCAGTCCCCGTCACAGTGGAGCACCACAGTGTGTTGAGAGAGATATCAGTCCCCGTCACAGTGGAGCACCACAGTGTGTTGAGAGAGATATCAGTCCCCGTCACAGTGGAGCACCACAGTGTGTTGAGAGAGATATCAGTCCCCGTCACAGTGGAGCACCGCAGTGTGTTGAGAGAGATATCAGTCCCCGTCACAGTGGAGCACCACAGTGTGTTGAGAGAGATATAAGATCCCCGTCACAGTGGAGCACCACAGTGTGTTTGAGAGAGATCATCAGTCCCCGTCACAGTGGAGCACCACAGTGTGTTGAGAGAGATATCAGTCCCCGTCACAGTGGAGCAACCACAGTGTGTTGAGAGAGATATCAGTCCCCGTCACAGTGGAGCACCACAGTGTTTGAGAGAGATATGATCCCCTCACAGTGGAGCACCACAGTGTGTTGAGAGAGATATCAGTCCCGTCACAGTGGAGCACCACAGTGTGTTGAGAGAGATATCATCCCCGTCACAGTGGAGCACCGCAGTGTGTTGAGAGAGATATCAGTCCCCGTCACAGTGGAGCACCACAGTGTGTTGAAGAGATATCAGTCCCCGTCACAGTGGAGCACACTGTGTTGAGAGAGTATCAGTCCCCGTCACAGTGGAGCACCGCAGTGGTTTGAGAGAGATATCAGCCACCGTCACAGTGGAGCACCACAGTGGTTGAGAGAGATATCAGTCCCCGTCGACAGTGGAGCACGCAGTGTGTGAGAGAGATATCACGTCCGTCACAGCGGAGCACCCAGTGTGTTGAAGAGATATCAGTCCCACGTCCACAGTAGCACCACAGTGTTTGAGAGAGATATCAGTCCCTGTCACAATGAGCACACAGTTGTTGAGAGAGATATCAGTCCCCGTCACAGTGGAGCACCAAGTTGTGAAGAGATATCAGGATCCTCGTCACAGATCACACAGTTGCTAGGGAGATATCAGTCCGTCACAGATAGCACTATGTGAGGAGATATCAGTACCGTCACAGCATCACACAGTTGCTGAGGAGATATCAGTAACCGTCACATGCACACAGTATTGCTGAGGAGATATCATAACCGTCACAGCATTACACAGTATGCTGAGGAGATATCAGTCCCGTCACAGCATTAGCCACAGTATGTAGGGAGATTATCAGTCCCCGTCACAGCATTAAGCACAGTATGCTGAGGGAGATATCAGTCCGTCACAGCATTAGTACAGTATGCTGAGGAGATATCAGTAACGCGTCACAGCTAGACACAGTATGCTGAGGGAGATATCAGTCCCCGTCACAGATCACACAGTATGTGAGGAGATATCAGTAACCGTCACAGATAGCACAGGTGCTGAGGAGATATTAGTAACCGTCACAGCTATCACACAGTATGCTGAGGAGATATCTGTAACCGTCACAGCATCACCACAGTATGTGAAGGGAGATATCAGTAACCGTCACAGCTCAGCACAAGTGTGCTGAGGAGATATCATCCCCGTCACAGTCATCACCACAGTATCTGAGGAGATATCAGTCCCCGTCACAGCATCAGCACACAGTATGCTGAGGAGATATCAGTCCGTCACAGCATCAGCAAGTATGCTGAGGAGATATCAGTCCCGTCACAGCACACACAGTATGCTGAAGGAGATATCAGTCCCCGTCACAGTGGAGCACCGCAGTGTGTTGAGAGAGATATCAAGTCGCCCCGTCACAGTGGAGCACCACAGTGTGTTGAGAGAGATATCAGTCCCCGTCACAGTGGAGCACCACAGTGTGTTGAGAGAGATATCAGCTCCGCTCACAGTGGAGCACCACAGTGTTGAGAGAGATATCAGTCCCCGTCACAGTGGAGCACCCAGTGTGTTGAGAGAGATATCAGTCCCGTCACAGTGAGCACCACAGTGTGTTGAGAGAGATATCAGTCCCCGTCACAGTGGAGCACCACAGTGTGTTGAGGAGATATCAGTCCCCGTCACAGTGGAGCACCACAGTGTGTTGAGAGAGATATCAGTCCCCGTCCAGTGTAGCACACCACAGTGTGTTGAGGAGAGATATCAGTCCCCGTCACAGTGGATCACCACAGTGTGTTGAGAGAGATATCAGTCTCCCGTCACAGTGGAGCACCACAGTGTGTTGAGTAGAGATATCAGTCCCCGTCACAGTGGAGCACCCAGTGTGTTGAGAGAGATATCAGTCCCCCGTCACAGTGAGCACCACAGTGTGTTGAGAGAGATATCAGTCCCCGTCACAGTGGAGCACCACAGTGTGTTGAGAGAGATATCAGTCCCCGTCACAGTGGAGCACCACAGTGTGTTGAGAAGATATCAGTCCCCGTCACAGTGGAGCACCACAGTGTGTGAGAGAGATATCAGTCCCCGTCACAGTGGAGCACCACAGTGTGTTGAGAAGAGTATCAGTCCCCGTCACAGTGGAGCACCACAGTGTGTTGAGAGAGATATCAGTCCCCGTCACAGTGAGCACCACAAGTGTGTTGAGAGAGATATCAGTCCCCGTCACAGTGGAGCACCACAGTGTGTTGAGAGAGATATCAGTCCCCGTCACACGTGGAGCACCGCAGTGTGTTGAGGAGATATCAGTCCCCGTCACAGTGGAGCACACAGTGTGTTGAGAGAGATATCAGTCCCCGTCACAGTGGAGCACCACAGTGTGTTGAGAGAGATATCAGTCCCCGTCACAGTGGGCACCACAGTGTGTTGAGAGAGTATATCAGTCCCCGTCACAGTGGAGCACCACAGTGTGTTGAGAGAGATATCAGTCCCCGTCACATGGAGCACCACAGTGGTGAGAGAGATATCAGTCCCCTCACAGTGGAGCACCACAGTGTGTTGAGAGAGATATCAGTCCCCGTCACAGTGGAGCACCACAGTGTGTTGAGAGAGATATCAGCCCCGTCACAGTGGAGCACCACAGTGTGTGAGAGAGATATCAGTCCCCGTCACAGTGGAGCACCACAGTGTGTTGAGAGAGATATCAGTCCCCGTCACAGTGGAGCACACAGTGTGTTGAGAGAGATATCAGTCCCCGTCACAGTGGAGCACCAGCAGTGTGTTGAGAGATATCATCCCCGTCACAGTGGAAGCACCACAGTGTGTTGAGAGAGATATCAGTCCCCGTCACAGTGGAGCACCCAGTGTGTTGGAGAGAGATATCATCCCGTCACAGCGGAGCACCCAGTGTGTTGAGAGAGATATCAGTCCCCGTCACAGTGACACCACAGTGTGTTGAGAGAGATATCAGTCCCCGTCACATGGAGCACCACAGTGTGTTGAGAGAGATATCAGTCCCCGTCACAGTGGAGCACCAGTATGCTGAGGAGATATCAGTCCCCGTCACAGTGTAGCACAGTATGTTGAGGAGAGATCAGTCCCGTCACAGCATAGCACAGTATGCTGAGGAGATATCAGTACCCGTCACAGGATCACACAGTATGCTGAGGAGATACAGTAACCGTCACAGCATCACACAGTATGCTGAGGAGAGATATCAGTCCCCGTCACAGTAGCACCGAGTTGCTGAGGAGATATCAGTCCCCGTCACAGCATAGCCCCAGTGTGTTGAAGGAGATATCAGTCCCCGTCCAGCATAGACACAGTATGCTGAGGGAGATATCAGTAACCGTCACTAGCATCATCACAGTATGCTGAGGAGATATCAGTACCGTCACAGCACACACAGTATGCTGAAGGAGATATCAGTCCTCGTCACAGGATCAGCACACTATGCTGAGGGAGATATCAGTAACCGTCACAGCATTAGCACAGTATGCTGAGGAGATATCAGTAACCGTCACAGCATCAGCACAGTATGCTGAGGGAGATATCAGTAACCGTCACAGCATCAGCACAGTATGCTGAGGGAGATATCAGTAACCGTCACAGCATTAGCACAGTGTGCTGAGGGAGATATCAGTCCCCGTCACAGCATTAGCACAGTATGCTGAGGGAGATATCAGTCCCCGTCACAGCATCAGCACAGTATGCTGAGGGAGATATCAGTAACCGTCACAGCATTAGCACAGTATGCTGAGGGAGATATCAGTAACCGTCACAGCATTAGCACAGTATGCTGAGGGAGATATCAGTAACCGTCACAGCATTAGTACAGTATGCTGAGGGAGATATTAGTAACCGTCACAGCATCAGCACAGTATGCTAAGGGAGATATCAGTAACCGTCACAGCATCAGCACAGTATGCTGAGGGAGATATCAGTAACCGTCACAGCATCAGCACAGTATGCTGAGGGAGATATCAGTAACCGTCACAGCATCCGCACAGTATGCTAAGGGAGATATCAGTAACCGTCACAGCATCAGCACAGTATGCTGAGGGAGATATCAGTCCCCGTCACAGCACCAGCACAGTATGCTGAGGATATATCAGTAACCGTCACAGCATCAACACAGTATGCTGAGTGAGATTTCAGTCCCCGTCACAGCATCAACACAGTATGCTGAGGGAGATATCAGTAACCGTCACAGCATCAGCACAGTGTGCCGAGGGAGATATCAGTCCCCGTCACAGCATTAGCATAGTATGCTGAGGGAGATATCAGTCCCCGTCACAGCATCAGCACAGTATGCTGAGGGAGATATCAGTAACCGTCACAGCATTAGCACAGTATGCTGAGGGAGATATCAGTAACCGTCACAGCATTAGCACAGTATGCTGAGGGAGATATCAGTCCCCGTCACAGCATCAGCACAGTATGCTGAGGGAGATATCAGTCCCCGTCACATCATTAGCACAGTGTGCTGAGGAAGATATCAGTCCCCGTCACAGCATCAGCAGAGTGTGCTGAGGGAGATATCAGTTCCCCGTCACAGCATCAGCACAGTATGCTGAGGGAGATATCAGTCTCCGTCACAGCATCAGCACAGTGTGCTGAGGAAGATATCAGTCCCCGTCACAGCATCAGCACAGTATGCTGAGGGAGATATCAGTCCCCGTCACAGCATCAGCACAGTGTGCTGAGGAAGATATCAGTCCCCGTCACAGCATCAGCACAGTGTGCTGAGGGAGATATCAGTTCCCGTCACAGCATCAGCACAATGTGCTGAGGAAGATATCAGTCCCCGTCACAGCATCAGCACAGTGTGCTGAGGGAGATATCATCCCGTCACAGCATCAGCACAGTGTGCTGAGGAAGATATCAATCCCCGTCACAGCATCAGCACAGTGTGCTGAGGAAGATATCAGTCCCCGTCACAGCATCAGCACAGTGTGCTGAGGGAGATATCAGTCCCCGTCACAGCATCAGCACAGTGTGCTGAGGAAGATATCAGTCCCCGTCACAGCATCAGCACAGTGTGCTGAGGGAGATATCAGTCCCCGTCAAAGCATCAGCACAGTATGCTGAGGGAGATATCAGTCCCCGTCACAGCATCAGCACAGTGTGCTGAGGAAGATATCAGTTCTCGTCACAGCATCAGCACAGTGTGCTGAGGAATATATCAGTCCCCGTCACAGCATCAGCACAGTGTGCTGAGGGAGATATCAGTCCCTGTCACAGCATCAGCACAGTATGCTGAGGAAGATATCAGTCCCCGTCACAGCATCAGCACAGTATGCTGAGGGAGATATCAGTCCCCGTCACAGCATCAGCACAGTGTGCTGAGGAAGATATCAGTCCCCGTCACAGCATCAGCACAGTATGCTGAGGGAGATATCAGTCCCCGTCACAGCATCAGCACAGTGTTCTGAGGGAGATATCAGTCCCCGTCACAGCATCAGCACAGTGTGCTGAGGGAGATATCAGTCCCCGTCACAGCATCAGCACAGTGTGCTGAGGGAGATATCAGTCCCCGTCACAGCATCAGCACAGTGTGCTGAGGGAGATATCAGTCCCCGTCACAGCATCAGCACAGTGTGCTGAGGGAGATATCAGTCCCCGTCACAGCATCAGCACAGTGTGCTGAGGGAGATATCAGTCCCCGTCACAGCATCAGCACAGTGTGCTGAGGAAGATATCAGTCCCCGTCACAGCATCAGCACAGTGTGCTGAGGGAGATATCAGTCCCCGCTCACAGCATCAGCACAGTGTGCTGAGGGAGATATCAGTCCCCGTCACAGCATCAGCACAGTGTGCTGAGGGAGATATCAGTCCCCGTCAAAGCATCAGCACAGTATGCTGAGGGAGATATCAGTCCCCGTCACAGCATCAGCACAGTGTGCTGAGGGAGATATCAGTCCCCGTCACAGCATCAGCACAGTGTGCTGAGGGAGATATCAGTCCCCGTCACAGCATCAGCACAGTGTGCTGAGGGAGATATCAGTCCCCGTCACAGCATCAGCACAGTGTGCTGAGGGAGATATCAGTCCCCGTCACAGCATCACACAGTATGCTGAGGGAGATATCAGTCCCCGTCACAGGATCGATTTAGAGGTGTTTATAAGTTTATACGTCAGCACAACACCTTGACAAGGAACACTGTAATATGACCACATGGTCAGTGGCGGGGGCACGCTAGCAGCGGCACTGCAGAGGCGTACTCTGGCAGCGGCACTATGGCAGTGGCACTCTGGCGGCAACAACAGCAAGCTAAAAGAGTACGTATAAATATTTTTTCTGAACAACAAGTGAGAGAGCAACGTGTGGCCGGGTTTTCCCCTGACATACTGCGCCACACTTGACGGCTTTAATATAGCAAGTGAGCAAGTGTGGTAGTCGGAGCTGTGTGCAGACTCCTGTTAGACACTGGCAATGTGTTCTTGTATTGCTCTGCATCATCCACGAATCGTAATAACACGATTGCAAACAAATTAGGGAACTGGTCTGTGAATTTTAGAAGTGACTCTCCTTAGGTTCAAACACCAACCCGTCCCGTGGTGTATTGTCACTTCAGGAGTGAAAGCCTATTACGCTCTAGCGCCTTTATTTATTATCCGAATTTTAAATTTTTTTTTTCACTGAATGTGTGTCTGTGTGGGAATTTGACATCGTATAAATTTCATGATGACGGTCCTGAAAATTGCTGAAAAACCTTAAGTGTTGAGACAACAACACTCCAGTATGTGACAGCAAAACTGGACACAGGAAAAGTGTTGCACATCACAAGACGTATTAATATAATGCAAAACTGCAATTTTTCATGTTGCTAATATATGAAAATGCATCGTTCTGTATTTTTTTTAAATTTGTATATTTTTTTTCAAAATGTTCAGTAAAAACAATGAAATAAAATACTTCGTGAGTGACTTTTATCAAAGTTTTGAACATGGAATTTAAGAACAATAATTTCTTGTATAACATCAGAGAGAGTTTTTATAATTCTTCAGTAAATAACGAAGCTACACTCAGTGACAGACAAATAACGAAGCTACACTCATGACAGACAAATAACGAAGTTACACTCAGTGACAGACTAATAACGAAGTTACACTCAGTGACAGACAAATAACGAAGTTACACTCATGACAGACAAATAACGAAGCTACACTCAGGGACAGACAAATAACGGAGCTACACTCAGGGACAGACAAATAACGAAGCTACACTCAGTGACAGAAAAATAACGAAGTTACACTCAGGGACAGACAAATAACGAAGTTACACTCAGTGACAGACAAATAACGAAGCTACACTCAGGGACAGACAAATAACGAAGCTACACTCAGGGACAGACAAATAACGAAGCTACACTCAGGGACAGACAAATAACGAAGCTACACTCAGGGACAGACAAATAACGAAGCTACACTCAGGGACAGACAAATAACGAAGCTACACTCAGGACAGACAAATACGAAGCTACACTCAGGGACAGACAAATAACGAAGCTACACTCAGGGACAGACAAATAACGAAGTTACACTCAGGGACAGACAAATAACGAAGCTACACTCAGGGACAGACAAATAACGAAGCTACACTCAAGGACAGACAAATAACGAAGCTACACTCAGGGACAGACAAATAACGAAGTTACACTCAGGGACAGACAAATAACGAAGCTACACTCAGGGACAGACAAATAACGAAGCTACACTCAGGGACAGACAAATAACGAAGCTACACTCAGGGACAGACAAATAACGAAGCTACACTCAGGGACAGACAAATAACGAAGTTACACTCAGGGACAGACAAATAACGAAGCTACACTCAGGGACAGACAAATAACGAAGCTACACTCAGGACAGACAAATAACGAAGTTACACTCAGGGACAGACAAATAACGAAGCTACACTCAGGACAGACAATAAACGAAGCTACACTCAAGGACAGACAAATAACGAAGTTACACTCAGTGACAGACAAATAACGAAGCTACACTCAAGGACAGACAAATAACGAAACTACACTCAGGGACAGACAAATAACGAAGTTACACTCAGTGACAGACAAATAACGAAGTTACACTCAGTGACAGACAAATAACGAAACTACACTCAGGGACAGACAAATAACGAAATTACACTCAGGGACAGACAAATAACGAAGTTACACTCAGTGACAGACAAATAACGAAGCTACACTCAGGGACAGACAAATAACGAAGTTACACTCAAGGACAGACAAATAACGAAGCTACACTCAGGGACAGACAAATAACGAAGCTACACTCAGGGACAGACAAATAACGAAACTACACTCAGGGACAGACAAATAACGAAGTTACACTCAGTGACAGACAAATAACAAAGCTACACTCAGGGACAGACAAATAACGAAGTTACACTCAGTGACAGACAAATAACGAAGCTACACTCAGGGACAGACAAATAACGAAGTTACACTCAGGGACAGACAAATAACGAAGCTACACTCAGGGACAGACAAATAACGAAGCTACACTCAAGGACAGACAAATAACGAAGCTACACTCAGGGACAGACAAATAACGAAGCTACACTCAGGGACAGACAAATAACGAAACTACACTCTGGGACAGACAAATAACGAAGTTACACTCAGTGACAGACAAATAACGAAGTTACACTCAGGGACAGACAAATAACGAAGTTACACTCAGTGACAGACAAATAACGAAGCTACACTCAGGGACAGACAAATAACGAAGTTAACACTCAGGGACAGACAAATAACGAAGCTACACTCAGGGACAGACAAATAACGAAGCTACACTCAGGGACAGACAAATAACGAAGCTACACTCAGGGACAGACAAATAACGAAGCTACACTCAGGGACAGACAAATAACGAAGCTACACTCAGGACAGACAAATAACGAAGCTACACTCAGGAACAGACAAATAACGAAGTTACACTCAGTGACAGACAAATAACGAAGCTACACTCAGGGACAGACAAATAACGAAGTTACACTCAGGGACAGACAAATAACGAAGCTACACTCAGGGACAGACAAATAACGAAGCTACACTCAGGGACAGACAAATAACGAAGCTACACTCAGGGACAGACAAATAACGAAGCTACACTCAGTGACAGACAAATAACGAAGTTACACTCAGGGACAGACAAATAACGAAGCTACACTCAGTGACAGACAAATAACGAAGCTACACTCAGGGACAGACAAATAACGAAACTACACTCAGGGACAGACAAATAACGAAGCACACTCAGGACAGACAAATAACGAAGTTACACTCAGGGACACACAAATAACGAAGCTACACTCAGTGACAGACAAATAACGAAGCTACACTCAGGGACAGACAAATAACGAAACTACACTCAGGGACAGACAAATAACGAAACTACACTCAGGGACAGACAAATAATGAAGCTACACTCATGGACAGACAAATAACGAAGCTACACTCAGGGACAGACAAATAACGAAGCTACACTCAGGGACAGACAAATAACGAAACTACACTCAGGGACAGACAAATAACGAAGCTACACTCAGGGACAGACAAATAACGAAGCTACACTCAGGGACAGACAAATAACGAAGCTACACTCAGGGACAGACAAATAACGAAGCTACACTCAGGAGAGACAAATAACGAAGCTACACTCAGGGACAGACAAATAACGAAGCTACACTCAGGGGCAGACAAATAACGAAGCTACACTCAGGGACAGACAAATAACGAAGCTACATTTAGGGACCGACAAATAACGAAGCTACACTCAGGGATAGACAAATAATGAAACTACACTCGGGGACAGACAAATAACGAAGCTACACTCAGGGACAGACAAATAACGAAGCTACACTCAGTGACAGACAAATAACGAAGCTACACTCAGGGACAGACAAATAACGAAGCTACACTCAGGGGCAGACAAATAACGAAGCTACACTCAGGGACAGACAAATAACGAAGCTACACTCAGGGACAGACAAATAACGAAGCTACACTCAGGGACAGACAAATAACGAAGCTACACTCAGGGACAGACAAATAACGAAGCTACACTCAGGGACAGACAAATAACGAAGCTACACTCAGGACAGACAAATAACGAAGCTACACTCAGGGACAGACAAATAACGAAGCTACACTCAGGGACAGACAAATAACGAAGCTACACTCAGGACAGACAAATAACGAAGCTACACTCAGTGACAGACAAATAACGAAGCTACACTCAGGACAGACAAATAACGAAGCTACACTCAGTGACAGACTAATAACGAAGCTACACTCAGGACAGACAATAACGAAGCTACACTCAGGGACAGACAAATAACGAAGCTACACTCAGGGACAGACAAATAACGAAGCTACACTCAGTGACAGACAAATAACGAAGCTACACTCAGGACAGACAAATAACGAAGCTACACTCAGGGCAGACAAATAACGAAGCTACACTCAGGGACAGACAAATAACGAAGCTACACTCAGGGACAGACAAATAACGAAGCTACACTCAGGGACAGACAAATAACGAAGCTACACTCAGGGACAGACAAATAACGAAGCTACACTCAGGGACAGACAAATAACGAAGCTACACTCAGGACAGACAAATAACGAAGCTACACTCAGGGACAGACAAATAACGAAGCTACACTCAGGGACAGACAAATAACGAAGCTACACTCAGGGACAGACAAATAACGAAGCTACACTCAGTGACAGACAAATAACGAAGCTACACTCAGGGACAGACAAATAACGAAGCTACACTCAGTGACAGACTAATAACGAAGCTACACTCAGGGACAGACAATAACGAAGCTACACTCAGGGACAGACAAATAACGAAGCTACACTCAGGGACAGATAAATAACGAAGCTACACTCAGGGACAGACAAATAACGAAGCTACACTCAGGGACAGACAAATAACGAAGCTACACTCAGGGACAGACAAATAACGAAGCTACTCTCAGGGACAGACAAATAACGAAGCTACACTCAGTGACAGACAAATAACGAAGCTACACTCATGGACAGACAAATAACGAAGCTACACTCATGGACAGACAAATAACGAAGCTACACTCAGGACAGACAAATAACGAAGCTACACTCAGGGACAGACAAATAACGAAGCTACACTCAGGGACAGACAAATAACGAAGCTACACTCAGTGACAGACAAATACGAAGCTACACCATGGACAGACAAATAACGAAGCTACACTCAAGGACAGACAAATAACGAAGCTACACTCAGGGACAGACAAATAACGAAGCTACACTCAGGGACAGACAAATAACGAAGCTACACTCAGGGACAGACAAATAACGAAGCTACACTCAGGGACAGACAAATAACGAAGCTACACTCAGGACAGACAAATAACGAAGTTACACTCAGGGACAGACAAACAACGAAGTTTACACTCAGGACAGACAAATAACGAAGCTACACTCAGGGACAGACAGATAACGAAGCTACACTCAGGGACAGACAAATAACGAAGCTACACTCAGTGACAGACAAATAACGAAGCTACACTCAGGGACAGACAAATAACGAAGCTACACTCAGGGACAGACAAATAACGAAGCTACACTCAGGGACAGACAAATAACGAAGCTACACTCAGTGACAGACAAATAACGAAGCTACACTCAGGGACAGACAAATAACGAAGCTGACACTCAGGACAGACAAATAACGAAGCTACACTCGGGGACAGACAAATAACGAAGCTACACTCGGGACAGACAAATAACGAAGCTACACTCGGGACAGACAAATAACGAAGCTACACTCAGGGACAGACAAATAACGAAGCTACACTCAGGGACAGACAAATAACGAAGCTACACTCAGGGACAGACAAATAACGAAGCTACACTCAGGGACAGACAAATAACGAAGCTACACTCAGGGACAGACAAATAACGAAGCTACACTCAGGGACAGACAAATAACGAAGCTACACTCAGGGACAGACAAATAACGAAGCTACACTCAGGGACAGACAAATAACGAAGCTACACTCGGGGACAGACAAATAACGAAGCTACACTCGGGGACAGACAAATAACGAAGCTACACTCAGGGACAGACAAATAACGAAGCTACACTCAGGGACAGACAAATAACGAAGCTACACTCAGGGACAGACAAATAAACGAAGCTACACTCAGGGACAGACAAATAACGTTCAGATAATCCCGGATAAAGAGAAATTGCTTTTCTTTGTCTTAAATGGGTATAATTTTTTTCCAAGCGGCCATGTTTGCTTGTCAGTTGCGTTACACTGATTCTTACATCTCAAAAAATAATAATGGCAGAAGTATTCACAAAACACCATAACAACTTAAAATATTTAAATGTTTATGGCGAAAAATTATATTCCGGTGATATTTTTGTAATTTCCGATAACTCGGCTTGGAAAAATCATAGAAAACTGAACACCAGAATATTCCTTAAATTATCCACTATTTTGTTTAATCAAAAATCGATTTTTTTAAATAATGGTTTTATAACGTCTTGATGAAGCATAGCACTAGACAGGCACCAGGAGGCTGGCCACTCTACCTATAAAATATTCACCAGATTTACAACCATCAGATTCCAGAGGTTTTAGTGCTGCTAAGCGGCAAAAATGAGCAGTAATGGCGTCCCTGGAGGCGACAGAATCTTTACTGGTAACTTATCTTATTGTATTTGTTTCCTGTTTTTTATTTTCTGACCTGAGAACAGTTGCAGCGATCCTTGGCTCACACCTGCCCACACTTGATCCGTGGCTCACACCTGCCCCACTCTGATCCGTGGCTCACACCTGCCCCACTCTGCTCCGTGGCTCACACCTGCCCCACTCTGATCCGTGGCTCACACATGCCCACTCTGATCCGTGGCTCCACACCTGCCCCACTCTGATCCGGTGCTCACACCTGCCCCACTCTGATCCGTGGCTCACACCTGCCCCACTCTGATCCGTGGCTCACTCCTGCCCCACTCTGCTCCGTGGCTCACACCTGCCCCACTCTGATCCTTGGCTCCAACCTGCCCCACTCTGATCCGTGGCTCACTCCTGCTCCACTCTTCTCCGTGGCTCACACCTGCCCCACTCTGATCCGTGGCTCACAAACCTGCCCCCCTCTGATCCGTGGCTCACACCTGCCCCACTCTGATCCGTGGTTTCACACCTGCCCCACTCTGCTCCGTGGCTCACACCTGCCCCACTCTGATCCTTGGCTCCACACCTGCCCCACTCTGATCCGTGGCTCACTCCTGCCCCACTCTGCTCCGTGGCTCACACCTGCCCCACTCTTATCCGTGGCTCACACCTGCCCCACTCTGATCCGTGGCTCACAACCTGCCCCACTCTGATCCGTGGCTCACACCTGCCCCACTCTCCTCCGTGGCTCACACCTGCCCCATTCTGCTCCGTGGCTCAACACCTGCTCCATTGTGATCCGTGGCTCACACCTGCCCACTCTGCTCCGTGGCTCACACCTGCCCCACTCTTATCCGTGGCTCACACCTGCCCCACTCTGATCCGTGGCTCACACCTGCCCACTCTGATTCGTGGCTCACACCTGCCCCACTCTGATCCGTGGCTCACACCTGCCCCACTCCTGATCGTGGCTCACCTGCCGCACTCTGATCCGTGGCTCACACCTGCCCCACTCTGATCCGTGGCTCACACCTGCCCCACTCTGATCCGTGGCTCACACCTGCCTCACTCTGATACGTGGCTCACACCTGCCCCACTCTGATCCGTGCTCACACCTGCCCCATTCTGCTCCGTGGCTCAACACCTGCCCCACTCTGATCCGTGGCTCACACCTGCCCCACTCTGATCCGTGGCTCACACCTGCCCCATTCTGATCCGTGGCTCACACCTGCCCCACTCTGATCCGTGGCTCACACCTGCCCCATTCTGCTTCCGTGGCTCACACCTGCCCCACTCTGCTCCGTGGCTCACAACCTGCCCCCACTCTGCTCTGTGGCTCAACACCTGCCCCCACTCTGCTCCGTGGCTCACACCTGCCCCACTCTGCTCCGTGGCTCACACCTGCCCCACTCTGCTCCGTGCTCACACCTGCCCCACTCTGCTCCGTGGCTCACACCTGCCCCACTCTGCTCCGTGGCTCACACCTGCCCCACTCTGCTCCGTGGCTCACACCTGCCCCACTCTGCTCCGTGGCTCACACCTGCCCCACTCTGCTCCGTGGCTCACACCTGCCCCACTCTGCTCCGTGGCTCACACCTGCCCCACTCTGCTCCGTGGCTCACACCTGCCCCACTCTGCTCCGTGGCTCACACCTGCCCCACTCTGCTGTCTTAACTGAGGAAAGATGTGAGTTGTATGTTAGGTCATTATGCTAGGTGTTAGTTCATGTATATCAGTGGTATTACCGACAACATGAAAAATTAGACAATTGTGCAACATCTTGGTATCTTAAATAACAACAACAACAACAACAACAAAAAAAGGCACAATACCGTGACTGGAACGATACACAAATAACCCGCACATAAAAGAGAGAGCTTACGACGACGTTTTCGGTCCGACTTGGACCATTTACAAAGTACACACTAACCAGAAGTGGAGCAGGACGGCTATATATAGGCAGGAAGAGATAGTGGTAGTAGTAGTAGAGTAGTAGTACAAGAATGGTATATATATATAATATATATATGTATCTTTACATGTAGAACGTTTCGCCATCTAGTGACTTTATCAGTACAACACATTGACAAAATAGAAATATATACAGCAAATAGAGGAATTATTATTCTGTTTTCTTGACCGTGTTCCATGGTCTTTGTTATTTGTTATTGCATTGCATATATCATTGCCACTATTACTTTCGTCTCAATGGACATAACAGTATTTGATATTCAGTAGTCCATGAACCTCCTGTTTTCAAGTTTGCGAGTTCCTGAAATATTCAGTTGTTTCTGACCATCAGTACAATCCCTTCTCCTCCTTTATTGCCCAGTTCTTTCTCACTGTTTGGTAGCCCTCAGGGAACATCGCATTATTATCATCCCTCGGATTTTCATCTCTTTAATAGCTACTATATCAGGATTTTTCTCTCCAATTCTTTCTTCTATGGCTTAATTCTTGTACTTGGGTTGGGAGTCTGTTGAGTGCTGGGTTATTTCCTGTACTCTTTCCGCCTCTTGCTTCACCCCTTTTTCGCCATGTCTCCCTCTCCTGGCCTTTGCTGCTCTTCCATCTGATCTTTTTTATAAACTGATGAAGTTTCCAGATCTCTCAGATTCGATTTTTTTTCCCATTAGGAGGTTTCTCATTTCTGACTTTCATTGGCACAATTCATAACAACCTTGTCATTACCTCTGTATATAATCAATTGATCATATGTAGGCACTGATTTCACTTGTTTCTCTTGCTGTTCCAAATTCATCTATCAGTATTAAAAAAAATTCTCTTCCCTTTTCCCTTATATATTTTTTCACTCATGTCTTTCTTCTTCTAGGCTGAACACCATGAGAGCTCCGTGTCTCAGGTCCCCACCATCACCTCTAATTAAGGTTGCTCTCTCTCTCTGTGCTTTTGACTCCCTAGAGGTATTTACCGTTCTGTTTTCTCTTCCTTCTGACTGTTGCAACCCTGAATGGGTTACACTGTATATTATACCTTTTCATATAATTTTATATTGCTTATATTTGCGATAATAGCTAAATTGTAAATATATTGCTTTATATTATTATTTGACTTAGTTATGTTGTTAGGTAAGATGTAACATATATTATGTGCTCAAAGTTCAAGTCTTGATTGTCTAACTACTGTAATTATCGCTTGTGGCTCGTTTCCCTGCCGGCTTGTTGCTGAGCTGCAGCTGTCCACGGAGCTATCACGTGATCGAGGGGTGATGTCCTCACCTCGCCTGAAGTATTCAGTCTGGTCTAGACTCTCTTGGTGGTTGGACGTATTCCAGACAAAATGCCTAAATCTCTCTTATAGGCCCTTGTTGGAAGATCGTCTCTTGTCTTATTATTGTTAGTTCTGGAGACTTTTCACAGAACACTGTATAGACTTAGTGATTTTCGACGTTGTACTGAGGTTGTGTGTCTCATAGACACTCTGAGCAACTCGGGTCCTAAGCTGTAGCTTCTGAGCTAATTTGTAATGGTATCTGTGTATGTCACAGTCGGGGAATTTCTTATGCTGAACTTAGATTCAGTAGTATGGGAGTTTGTGACTTTCGTGGAGGATCTGCTGATGGTCCCTACTAGCTGTTATATTATCTCCTTGTTCCTGATTCTGTGTCGTAAATCGCTTGTTATATTGCTATTGGGCTAGCATTCTTTTTATTGGTTCAAGCAGACTGTTCTGATTGCCAGTCGGTCAAGAAGTAGTTTATTTTGGACTTTGTCAGTCACTGTTTAAGTCTAGTCGAGTCGTGAGACATAGCGAACTACTTAGAGCACTTACACACAATACACACAAACTTACTTGTACATATTTGTAATATCTTATTAAATGTTAATGTACCAGACGGTACTTAAGAATTATAAATGTGATATGTGCTTTCAGCACAATAATACTGCAGACGAGAGAAGTGATTATTATTAATTTGTTTGAATTGATTAATTTAATTTAATTTGATGATATACCTCTAGACGATACTTAATAAATTTATTAAATTTTAATTTCTCTAGTTAGTAGCCTACCAGTTGTAATCCTGAAGCACTATTGAATAATACTGAATTCTAATGGATAATTGGACAAGGATACTGACTACTTGTTACGAAAACCCAGTAACAGGCTGGATGCTAGAAGGGCAGTCCTTTCTAGTATTCACTGGAGATCTCTAAGCTTTTAGAATCGCGTTCTTTGTAACACTGACCATATGTTGGTTGTCCACTTTTTGTCATGGAGCAGGGAGAGAGAGGACCTAGTAGCAATCAGTGAAGAGGCGGGGCCAGGAGCTATGACTCGACCCCTGCAACCACAAATAGGTGAGTACAAATAGGTGAGTACACACACACACACACACACACCACACACACACACACACACACACCACACACACACACACACACACACACACACACACACACACACACACAAACACACACACACAAACACACACACACACACACACACACACACACACACACACACACACACACACACACACACACACACACACACACAAACACTCACACACACACACACACACACACACACACACAAACACTCACACACACACACACACACACACACACACACACACACACTACACACACACACACACACACACACACACACACACACACAAACACTCACACTCACACACACACACACACACACACACACACACACACACACACACACAGCCTCATCATAATCTCTGACCTGAAATGTGAACACAGGAGAGTAAAATTCGGGAAATGCTACTCTAAGGAAAAAGAGAGAAAGAGAGAGAGAGAGAGAGAGAGAGAGAGAGAGAGAGAGAGAGAGAGAGAGAGAGAAGAAGATA
>NC_069403.1:33190605-33223304 GCF_026875155.1 Cherax quadricarinatus | reverse complement strand
ACACCATAGTAACAAGTACACTCTCAGCACACCATAGTAACAAGTACACTCTCAGCACACCATAGTAACAAGTACACTCTCAGCACACCATAGTAACAAGTACACTCTCAGCACACCATAGTAACAAGTACACTCTCAGCACACCATAGTAACAAGTACACTGTCAGCACACCATAGTAACAAGAACAATCTCAGCACACCATAGTAACAAGTACACTCTGAGCACACCATAGTAACAAGTACACTCTGAGCGCACCATAGTAACAAGTACACTCTCAGCACACCATAGCAACAAGTACACTCTCAGCACACCATAGTAACAAGTTCACTCTCAGCACACCATAGTAACAAGTACACTCTCAGCACACCATAGTAACAAGTACACTCTCAGCACACCATAGTAACAAGTACACTCTCAGCACACCATAGTAACAAATACACCGTCAGCACACCATGGTAAGAAGTACACCGTCAGCACACCATGGTAACAAGTACACCGTCAGCACACCGTGGTAACAAGTACACCGTCAGCACACCGTTGTAACAAGTACACCGTCAGCACAACATAGTAACCAGTACACTCTAGGTATAACAGATAAGTAAACTGTGGCTACAACTTACCGTCAGTGTGATGATCTTGTCAAACAACATCGCCGGGGCCATGTGGAAGTCGAACACGAAGTACTGCCGAGGAAGAAAACAGTTGCATTACATAGTGAACAGACTTGATCCAAAATAATATTCCACTATTGTAGATAATATTGATTCTACTATTACTAGCACCTCTGTCATCACTACTGCTACTACTACTACGAATGCTGTCAGTGGCGTATACAGTAGCCGTTACAGTACCACGGCTTACGAATGTTAGGGTCACTGGCGTTGACCTCTAGTTCGAAACCCCGGCTCGCTCGCCACAGGGATAGTCAGTTAAGAGGTCGGCGTCTGGCTGGAAGGATACAATAGCGGGTATCCCACTGCTGGTGGGATATCATCTGTATGATCCTTATGGGTTTAGCGCTTAGTTATGATTATAATAACAATGGTGGGATACCTGTAGTGCCTCCGCAGGTGGGATACCTGCAGTAGCTCTGCCGGTGGGATAACTGCAGTGGCTCTGCCGGTGTCATACCTGCAGTGGCTTTGCTGGTGGGATAACTGCAGTATTTCTGCTGCTAGAATACCTGCAGTGTCTTTGTCGATGGGATACGCGCAGAGGCTCTGCTGGCTGAATATTATCTGCTGCCTCAGCTTCGTGACTGAGAACACCAGATATTTTATTCAGACTTATCCACAGGTAAAATTGCAGTAAAGTTTAACGAGACGAGCATCATGGCTGCTGCGAGTATGATACATTTTATTGAAAAATAGTATATCTGGCATAACATGGATTTAACACAACGATAAGTATAAATGCTAAGTGTGTTTCATTGCGTTTTATCTGTGTATACGAGTGTATTTGTTAGTTTGTTTGTAAATGGTATGGTGATACCGAGAAACTGGGATGCAACACTTTTGTACACTAAAGGACAGTTTTTAAGCCTCAAGAAGCTCTCTTAGTCTTGATGAATCCACCTGTGGCGAAACGTTTCCTTTAATGTCATGAACTGTACACATATATATATGTATATATATATATATATATATATATATATATATATATATATATATATATATACTCCCCATACTTACCTGAAATCTGGCTGTATGGATAAAGTACTGTGTACTCTGATGTCTCCGAATTTGCAGTTTGTAATTCACACACACACACACTCACTCACACACACACACACACACACACACACACACACACACACACACACACACACACACACACACACACACATACACACACACCGTAACTGCCAGAATGTCAAAGAGTGCACCAACGATACAGAGGACCGGGTGATAGGTGAAATAAACACTGAGTGAATAAGATATCACGAAGGCAATGGAGCCAGAGAAAATCTTTCCTTGAGCTCTGCTAAATGGAACAGAAGAACTGTGTGAACCACGAGCAGCGACCTTCAAAAAATCGATTGAAACAGGGCAGCAACGAGCTGTCTGGAAAACAGCGAATGTTGTCCCAATATTAAAATATAGAGGCAGACAAGTTGCATTGGACTGTAGGCCATTGTTACTAACATACATTGTGTGTAAAGTTATTGAGAAGGTAATCAGGAAAGAAGTGGAGCAGGTGAGAAAGAGTGGATTCATAGACAACAACGAGCACGCTTTTCGAGGTGGTATATCCTGTCACACAAACCTACTTGAGTTCTATGATAAAGTAAAGAATGTTTGGTCGAAGAGGGAGAGGGATGGGTTGACTGTATATTTTTTTATTGCAAGGAGGTGCTCGACACAGTACCCCACAAGAGATTGACACAAACGTTAGAGGAAGAGGCGGGAATTACAGGGAAATTACTAAAGCTGATCAAGGAATATTTAACGGGAAGAAAACAATGAGTTACTGTCAGGGAGGAGGTGTCGGAATATACTATGTGACGAGCGTTGCTCCAAAAGCGTCAGTACTTATTAATCGAGCACGGTGTGAAACTAATGAGAATACAAACAGGAGTAGACCAGGAAAGACTACAAATGGATCTGGACAGGCTTCAGGATTGGTCTGACAAGTGGCTACTAGAATTTAACCCCAGCAAATGCTAAGTTAACAAAATTGGAGAAGGGCAAAGACGTCCAAAAAGAGTGTACAAACTCATATGACAAAAACTGTGAACCTCCTTGCAAGAGAAGGCCCTCGGGGTGACCATAGTTCCGGGCACTTCGTCTAAGACACACATCTACCGAATAACCTCTACAACAAACGCAAGACTGACAAATTCATGGGTAGCTGTCAGGAACATCAACAAGAAGGCATTCAAAATCCTATACGCGGAATATGTCAGGCCCACCTTGGGGTATGCAGCGCCAGTATGGAACACATATCTTGAAGAGCATATAAAGAAGCCGGAAAACTGTAAGGGTTTGCTACGAGACTAGTTCCAGAGCTAAGGGGTATGAGCTATGAGGAGAGACTAGAGGAGCTAAACCTGACTACACTAGAGGACAGAAGAACCAGAGGTGACATAATTATAATGTCCAAAATAATAAGGGGGAGTGACAGAGAGAGTCTGTTTGAGAGGCGGGTCTCAGGTACACGAGGTCACAGATGGAAGTTAAAAGCATAGATGAGTCACAAGAAATGCTTTTTTTTTTTTTTTTTTTTTAGGTTTTGAGCGACCAGAGAGTGCAACGACCTACACATCGAAGTGGTAGAGGCAGAATCCACACATAGCTTTAAGAAGATTTATGATAGGGCTCACGCGACCAGGAGAGAGTGAAACCAATATCGACCAGCAGAGAGGCAAAGCCAGGAGCTGAGACCCGACCCTGCAACCACAATTATTGAGTACAATAAGGTGAGTATAGATGGCAACAGAAATAAACAGCACGTCAAGTGTCTATCAAAAAGTGCCTTTGGCGATTGTATCTACTACTACACCTACACACACAAACACACACACACACACACACACACACACACACACACACACACACACACACACACACACACACACACACACACACACACACACACACACACACACGTACATCTGAGAGTAGCATCTCGTCATCTAAGTAAGGAGTCATTCAAGACACTGTACACCGTGTACGTCAGACCCATATTGGATTATGCAGCACCAATGAGGAACTCACACCTGGTCAAACACGTCAAGAAATTGGAGAAGTGCAAAGGTTTGCAGCAAGACTAGTCCAGGAACTGAGGAGTTTGACCTACGAGGAGAGGTTAAAGGAACTCAACCTGACAACACTGGGAGACGGGAAGGATAGGGAGGACATGATAACAATATATAAAACACTGAGAGAAATTCACAAAGTGGATAGGAACAGAATGTTTAAGTGATGGGACACAGCATCAAAGGGTCACCACTGGAAGTTGAAAACTCAGATGAGTCACAGGGATGTCAGGAAGTATTTCTTCAACCATAGAGTTGTCAGGAAGTGGAACACTCTGGAGAATGATGTAGCAGAGGAAGGAGCCATACATAGCTTTAAGATGAGGTAGGATGAAGCTCATGGAGCAGGGAGAGAGTGAACCTAGTAGCGACCTGTGAAGAGGCGGGGGCCAGGAGCTATGAATCGACCCCTACAACCACAATTAAATGTGTACAATTAGGTGAGTACATACAACACACACACATATGCAAGACAAGGCAGGGGAAATGGAAATCTTCAGCTCAAATATTTTCACGCGTCTCCGTGCATTATCAGGAGCTATGCAATGTTGCAAGATTAGCAACATGACGACTGAGTGGAAGATTTCTCAGAGTAAGGTGACGCCAGCCAGCTCCTCTCAGATACAGTGAGAGGCACCATTAGTTACGCAGGCATCTCGCCCCCCTCACCATCCTCCCTATTTGGGGTAGGGTAGAGGGTGACCTCCGAAGCTTACAGAAAGCGGGAAACAGAATAATAGATTTTTTTTTTATTCGTCGGTATTCTTCCGGCCCGGGTCTTTTCCAATGGTGGTGACCCGGCTCCTTATCTGGGGAGTGTCTCGAGACCTAAGTATCCCATGGGAGGAGGTACAAGTACCCCGTCATATTTGGGACCAAGTGTCCCCAGGCCTAGCCACAGTCCCCGCCCTCACGGGGCTCGCAGGGAGAAGCTAGGCCTCTGGTCTGCCATTTGCTCAGCCCCACAAAGGGGCTCGTGGGGATGGCAGTCTTGTGAGCTGCAGGTGGTAGCAAGCTCAGGCCATTCAATAGGAGATTTAATAACCTGCCTTAATCGAGCTACGAGGCTTACATTAGGAAAGTTACACTAACACACGCCACAGTTGGGTCACACCTGGTCACCTTTAACGAAGACAAGTTACAGTAGTGCTGTCAGTTTAACCTTCAAGTTAAAGTATAGCCTTAATGCTCCAGGTGTAGTTTTTAGGTCTCTCTCTCTCTCTCTCTCTCTCTCTCTCTCTCTCTCTCTCTCTCTCTCTCTTCTCTCTCTCTCTCTCTCTCTCTCTCTCTCACCTCGTTATAGTATGGGCAGTTAGTTGACTCCTTCACTGAGGTGTACTTGCGTTGGTCTCCCACCTGTACACACACCACTGGGTCCATGTTGAGGCCAGCCAGCTGTCTCGCCTCGATGATCGTTATGCACACCTGTGGAAGACATACAGGTGAGAAGCTGGAAACACAGCTGTCCATTACAGATGTCAACACTCACTGAAGTCAATACAATGTAATCAATGTGCCCTCTGTCTAGAGTAATAATCTATAAAACCATCTGTCTTGGGTAGTACTCTGTGTAACCATCTGTCTACAGTAGTATACAGTGTAACCATTTGTCTACAGTAGTACACTATATAACTATCTGTTTACAGTAGTACACTGTGTAACCATCTGTGTACTTAGTACACTGTATAAGAATCTGTTTAATTTGAATACATCTGCCTGGTTTTTACACTACATAACCAGCTGTCTGACTTCTACAATAGGTAACTATCGTATAAGTATGTATACAATGTAACTAAGTGTCTAGTATGTACCCCTAGGTAACCATTTGTATAATATGTGCACAATGCAACCAGCTGTCTAGTTTGTAACTGCAGCCATGGGCATAGTTTGAATCCTGAGAAATCATCTGTCTAGCTTGTACAGAAGATGACCTTTGTATGTAGATGAATTGTTCAGAGAACCGACAAGTTGAAAAATTAGTCACATATGCAAGACCTGGGTATCTTTAGTGAGGAAACGTTTGGCCACACAGTGGCTTCATCAGTCCATACAAATGAGAATGGTGAAGAACAGGAGGAGTTTGAGGTAATCAGTCCCTCAGCCTTGAGTCGATGTGGTCATTCCATCAGTCTTGGACTGATTACCTCAAACTCCACCAGTTGTTCACCATTCTCCTTTGTATGGACTGATGAAGCCACTGTGTGGCCAAATGTTTCTTCATTAATGATACCCGAGTGTTGCACATGTGTCTAATTTATCAACTTGTGATCTTTTTATCTCGTGTTATCATTTTGAAATTAACTTTCCAGTGTGTACAACAGTGTGTACAACAGTGTGTACAACATTGTGTACAACATTGTGTACAACAGTGTGTACAACAGTGTGTACAACAGTGTGTACAACAGTGTGTACAACATTGTGTACAACAGTGTGTACAACAGTGTGTACAACATTGTGTACAACAGTGTGTACAACAGTGTGTAAACAGTGTTTTACAACATTGTGTACAACAGTGTGTACAACAGTGTGTACAACAGTGTGTACAACATTGTGTACAACAGTGTGTACAACAGTGTGTACAACATTGTGTACAACAGTGTGTACAACAGTGTGTACAACAGTGTGTACAACATTGTGTACAACAGTGTGTACAACAGTGTGTACAACAGTGTGTACAACATTGTGTACAACAGTGTGTACAACAGTGTGTACAACAGTGTGTACAACAGTGTGTACAACAGCGTGTACAACAGTGTGTACAACATTGTGTACAAAAGTGTGTACAACATTGTGTACAGCAGTGTGTACAACAGTGTGTACAACAGTGTGTACAACAGTGTGTACAACAGTGTGTACAACAGTGTGTACAACAGTGTGTACAACAGCGTGTACAACAGTGTGTACAACATTGTGTACAACAGTGTGTACAACATTGTGTACAGCAGTGTGTACAACAGTGTGTACAACAGTGTGTACAACAGTGTGTACAACAGTGTGTACAACAGTGTGTACAACATTGTGTACAGCAGTGTGTACAACAGTGTGTACAACAGTGTGTACAACAGTGTGTACAACATTGTGTACAACATTGTGTACAACAGCGTGTACAACAGTGTGTACAACAGCGTGTACAACAGTGTGTACAACATTGTGTACAACAGTGTGTACAACATTGTGTACAACAGTGTGTACAACAGTGTGTACAACAGTGTGTACAACAGTGTGTACAACATTGTGTACAACATTGTGTACAACATTGTGTACAACATTGTGTACAACAGCGTGTACAACAGTGTGTACAACAGTGTGTACAACATTGTGTACAACATTGTGTACAACATTGTGTACAACAGTGTGTACAACAGTGTGTACAACATTGTGTACAACATTGTGTACAACAGTGTGTACAACATTGTGTACAGCAGTGCGTACAACAGTGTGTGCAACAGTGTGTACAACATTGTGTACAACATTGTGTACAGCAGTGTGTACAACATTGTGTACAACATTGTGTACAACATTGTGTACAACAGTGTGTACAACAGTGTGTACAACAGTGTGTACAACATTGTGTACAACATTGTGTACAACAGTGTGTACAACAGTGTGTACAACAGTGTGTACAAAATTGTGTACAACATTGTGTACAACAGTGTGTGCAACAGTGTGTAAAACAGTGTGTGCAACAGTGTGTAAAACAGTGTGTGCAACAGTGTGTACAACAGTGTGTACAACAGTGTGTACAACAGTGTGTACAACATTGTGTACAACATTGTGTACAACATTGTGTACAACAGTGTGTACAACATTGTGTACAACATTGTGTACAACAGTGTGTACAACAGTGTGTACAACAGTGTGTACAACATTGTGTACAACAGTGTGTACAACAGTGTGTACAACAGTGTGTACAACAGTGTGTGTAACAATATGTGCAACAGTGTATTATCTATTTGTACTCACCTATTTGCGGTTGCAGGGGTCGAGACATAGCTCCTGGCCCCGCCTCCTCACTGGTCGCTACTAGGTCCTCTCTCTCCCTGCTCCATGAACTTTGTCATATCTCGTCACTTCCCAGACTATTCCACTTCCTGACAACTCTAACTCATCTGAGTCTTCAACTTCCAATTGTGACCCCTTGTTTATGTGTCCCAGCTCTGGAACATCATGTCTCTGTCCACCTGGTCAATTCCTCGCAGTATTTTGTATGTCGTTATCATGTCTCCCCTAACCCTCCTGTCCTCCAGTGTCGTCCCTCCGATTTCCCTTAACCTTTCTTCGTAGGACATTCCCTTTAGCTCTGGAACTAGTCTTGTTGTAAACCTTTGCACTTTCTCTAATTTCATGACGTGCTTGACCACGTGTGTGTTTCAAACTGGTTCTGCATACTCCAGTACTGGCCTGACGTACACGGTATACAGAATCTTGAACGATTCCTTACTGAAGTATCGGAACGTTATTCTCATGTTTGCCAGGCGCCCATACGCTGCAGGATTTATCTAGTTGATGTGCGCTTCAGGAGACATGCTCGGTATTATACTCACCCCAAGATCATTTTTGTTGAGTGAGGTATGCAGTCTTTGGCCAGCTAGCCTATTTTCTGTCTGTGGTCTTCTTTGCCCTTCCCCGATCTTCATGACTTTGCATTTGGCAGGGTTAAATTCGAGGAGCCAGTTGCTGGACCGAGCTTCCAGCCCGTCCAGGTCTCTTTGTAGTCCTGCCTGATCCTCATCCGATTTAATTCTCCTCATTAATTTCACATCACCTGCAAACAGTGACACTTCTGAGTCTATACCTTCCGTCATGTCATTCATGTCATAGCACTGGTTCTAGGACTCACCCCTGTGGAACCCCGCTTGTCACAGGCGCCCACTCTGACACCTCGTCACGTACCATCACTCGTTTCTTTCCTGTCAGGTATTCTCTGATCCACAGCAGTGCCTTACCTGTTACTCCTACCTGCTCCATTAATCTTCGCATTAATCTCTTTTGCGAAACTGAGTTGAAAGCCTTATTACAGTAAAAAAAAAATACAGTCTACCCACCCCTCTCTGTCCTGTTTTACTTCTGTCACTTTGTCATAAAACTCCACTAAGTTTGTGACAGGATTTCCCATCCCTGAAACCGTGCTGGTTATCTTGTATAAGCTCATTTCTTTCTAGGTACTCCATCACTCTTCTCCTGATAATCTTCTGCATGACTTTGCATACTATACATGTGAGTGACACTGGTCTGTAGTTTAAAGATGCCTTTCTTAAAGACTGGGATTACATTTGCTGTCTTTTACACCTCAGGCAGTTACCCTGCATCAATTGATGTGTTGGAGATTGTTGTTAGTGGCACACAAACTGCCACTTTGTACAACAATGTGTACACTCTAGAATCTTCACTAGCACAGAGTGTACTCCGGCACCATTATGAGAGAGCTTCAAAGAACATTGTAATATTCCTAGAATTAACAGGAACCATTGTAATTTGACTGTAATATCCTGCAAAGACAAAATTGTGTCTAATGCCTCTGTAATAGTTGTAATTGTTGTCCGCTTGTTGGTGGTGAGAAATGTTGGTGGTGAGGATTGTTGATGGTGAGGAATGTTGGTGGTGAGGAATGTTGGTGGTGAGGAATGTTGGTGGTAAGGAATGTTGGTTGTGAGGAATGTTGATGGTGAAGAATGTTGGTGGTGAGGAATGTTGGTGGTGAGGAATCTTGGTGGTGAGGAATGTTGGAGGTGAGGAATGTTGATGGTGAGGAATGTTAGTGGTAAAGAATGTTGGTTGTGAGAATGTTGATGGTAAGGAATGTTGGTGGTGAGGAATGTTGGTGGTGAGGAATGTTGGTGGTGAGGAATGTTGGAGGTGAGGAATGTTGATAGTGAGGAATGTTGGTAGTGAGGGAATGTTGGTGGTGAGGAATGTTGGTGGCGAGGAATGTTGGAGGTGAGGAATGTTGATGGTGAGGAATGTTGGTGGTGAGGAATGTTGCTGGTGAGGAATGTTGGTGGTGAGGAATGTTGGTGGTGAGGAATGTTGGAGGTGAGGAATGTTGATGGTGAGGAATGTTAGTGGTAAAGAATGTTGGTTGTGAGGAATGTTGATGGTAAGGAATGTTGTGGTGGTGAGGAATGTTGGTGGTGAGGAATGTTGGTGGTGAGGAATGTTGGAGGTGAGGAATGTTGATAGTGAGGAATGTTGGTAGTGAGGAATGTTGGTGGTGAGGAATGTTGGTGGCGAGGAATGTTGGAGGTGAGGAATGTTGATGGTGAGGAATGTTGGTGGTGAGGAATGTTGCTGGTGAGGAATGTTGGTGGTGAGGAATGTTGGTGGTGAGGAATGTTGGAGGTGAGGAATGTTGATGGTGAGGAATGTTAGTGGTATAAGAATGTTGGTTGTGAGGAATGTTTGATGGTGAGGAATGTTGGTGGTGAGGAATGTTGGTGGTGAGGAATGTTGGTGGCGAGGAGTGTTGGTGGCGTAGGAATGGTGGAGGTGAGGAATGTTGATGGTGAGGAATGTTAGTGGTAAAGAATGTTGGTTGTGAGGAATGTTGATGGTGAGGAATGTTGGTGGTGAGGAATGTTGGTGGTGAGGAATGTTGATGGCGAGGAATGTTGGTGGCGAGGAATGGTGGTGAGGAATGTTGGTGGTGAGGAATGTTGGTAGTGAGGAATGTTGATGGTGAGGAATGTTGGTGGAGAGGAATGTTGATGGTGAGGAATGTTGGTGGTGAGGAATGTTTGTGGTGAGGAATGTTGATGACGAGGAATGTTGGTGGAGAGGAATGCTGGTGGTGAGGAATGTTGGTGGTGAGGAATGTTTGTGGTGTGGAATGTTGATGTTGAGGAATGTTGGTGGTGAGGAATGTTGGTAGTGAGGAATGTTGATGATGAGGAATGTTGTTTTGTGAGGAATGTTGGTTGTGAGGAATGTTGGTGGTGAGGAATGTTGATGGTGAGGAATGTTGGTGGTGAGGAATGTTGGTTGTGAGGAATGTTGGTGGTGAGGAATGTTGGTGGTGAGGAATGTAGGTGGTGAGGAATGTTTGGTGGTGAGGAATGTTGATGGAGAGGAATGTTGATGGAGAGGAATGTTGGTGGTGAGGAATGTTGTGTGTGATGAATGTTGGTAGTGAGGAATGTTGGTGGTAAGGAATGTTTGTGGTGAGTATGTTGGTGGTGAGGAATGATGGTGTGTGAGTAATGTTAGTGGTGAGGAATGTTGGTGGTGAGGAAGATAGGTGGTGAGAAATGTTGTGTGTGAGGAATGTTGGTGGGGAGGAATGCTGGGACGAGGAATGTTGGTGGTGAGGAATAATAGTGGTGAGGAATGGTAGTGGTGAGAATGATGGTGGAGAGGAATGTGGTGGTGAGGAATGATGGTGAGAAATGGTAGTGGTGAGGAATAATGGAGATGAATGTTGGCGGTGAGGAATGATGGTGGTGAGGAATGTTGTGTGAGGAATGTTGGTAGTGAGGAATAATGGTGGTGAATAATGTTGGTGGTGAGGAATGTAGGTGGTGAGGAATGTAGGTGGTGAGGAATGCTGTGTATGAGGAATCTTGGTGGTGACTAATGTTGGGACGAGGAATGTTGGTGATGAGGAATGATGGTGGTGAGGAATGATAGTGATGAGGAATGATGGTGGAGAGGAATGTTGTTGGTGAGGAATGATGATGGTGAAGAATGGGAGTGGTGAGGAATGATGGTGGAGAGGAATGTTGGTGGTGAGGAATGATGGTGGTGAGAAATTGTGGTGGTGAGGAATGTTGGTGGTGAGGAATGAAGGTGATGAGGAATGTTCTGTGAGGAATGTTGGTAGTGAGGAATGTTGGTGGTGAGGAATGTTTAGGGGTGAGTAATGTTGGCGTAAGGAATGTTGGGGACGAGGAATGTTGGTGGTAAGGAATGATGTGTGTTAGGAATGTTTGTGGTGAAGAATGTAGGTGGTGAGGAATGTTGGGAACGAGGAATGTTATGTGAGAAATATTGTGGTGAGGAATGTTGGTGGTGAGGAATGTTGGCAATGAAGAATGTTGGTGACGAGGAATGTTGAAGGTGAGGAATGTTGATGGTGAGGAATGTTGGTGGTGAGGAATGTTGGTGGTGACGAATGTTGGTGATTAAGAATGATGGTGGTGAGGAATGTTGGAGGTATGGTCTGATGGTGGTGAGGAATGTTGGTGGTGAGGAATGTTGGTGGCGAGGAATGTTGGTGGTGAGAATGTTGGTGGTGAGGAATGTTGGTGGTGAGAAATGTTGGTGGTGAGGAATGTTGGTGGTGAGAAATGTTTGGTGGTGAGGAATGTTGGTGGTGAGGAATGTTGGTGGTGAGAAATGTTGGTTGTAAGGAATGATGGTGGTGAGGAATGTTAGTGATGAGAAATGATGGTGGTGAGGAATGTTGGTGGTGACGAATGGTGGTGGTGAGGAATGTTGGTGGTTAGGAATATTGGTAGTGAAGAATGAAGGTGGTGAGGAATGTTGGTGATGAGGAATGTTAGTGATGAGAAATGATTGTGGCGAGGAATGTTGGTGGTGAGGAGTGATGGTGGTGAGAATTGTTGGTGGTGAGGAATGATGGTGTCGAGGAATGTTGGTGGTGAGAAATGTTTGGGGTTAGGAATATTTCTGGACGAGAAATGTTGGTGGTGAGGAATGTTGGTGGTGAGAAATGTTTGGAGATGAAGAATGTTTCGGGTGAAGAATGTTTGGAGGTGATGAATGTTTAGTGGTGGGGAATGTTGTGTGTGAGTAATGTTGGGTGTGAGAAATATTTGTGGTGAAGAATGTTATGGGTTGAGGAATGTTGATGGTGAGGAATGTTTGGGGTGAGGAATGTTGGGTGTGAAGAACGTTGAGTGTGAGGAATGTTCGTGGTGAGGAACGCAGGGGGTAAGGAATTTTGAAGGTGAGGAATATTAGGGTGTGAGGAATGTTAGATGTACGGATGATAAGAAATATTGATCATCAGTGTTATACAAGACAAAATTCTGTGACCTTGCAGTAAGAGAAGCAACACTGAAGTGAGTAGGAGACTTTCAATAGACCGGAGTAATGGGAATAAACTTGGAGTATCCGAATAGGAGGAGGTAATTGTAAATGATCCAAGATGGAAAGAATGAAGGGGAAGTAAGTGTTTAAATTGGAGGATTTTCGCTATGTAACACAATTTTGCTCCTGACAAGTAAGTGTTATTTTCCATCTTCTTGTATTGCAAAACAATAGAAAATGCCCATTATTCCTTTTAAACTTTGCTTTTGTGGCTTACAGGATGAATTTTTGACAAAAATGGCTAAATTTCAATACTTCTTGCTAGTTTTGGATGTAAAACAAAAACATATAATAAAATAAATGAAATTTACACATAAAATAAAATTTACGCAAATTTTATTTTAAACTTTCTGAAACATATTTACAAAGTTAAAAATAAGCAATTTTTCTGGATTTGCGAGCAGCAACAAATCAATTTACCGTTTTAGCCCCCAAATGTAGTCTCTCATCATGATGTCATTATAAGATCCATGATATCTGTGTTCGAAGTCCATTATATCTTGGTGGAAGCGATCTCCTTGCTCCTCTGAGTATGCTCCCATATTCTCCTTGAAATTGTCAAGATGAGCATCAAGGATATGGACCTTAAGGGACATTCTACAGCTCATCTGCCCATAGCTTTTTACCAGTGTCCCATCAAGTTCCACATAATTGTCAGCCTTGTTGTTGTCCAGAAAGCCCTGTGCTACAGCAACAAAGCTCTCCATTTTTCCTGTTCTTTCTCTGTAAGCTTTGGAAATTCTGAGCATTCCATGATTTTCCTGACTTGTGGTCCAGTGAAGATGCCAGCCTTCACCTTTGCCTCTGATAGCTTGGGAAAGAAGACCTGAAGATACTTGAAGGCTGTAACAAACTTGAAAGCTGTAACAAACTGCTTCATTAGCCCTAGTTTGATGTGTAATGGAAGGAACAAAACCTTTTGAGGATCTACCAATGGTTTATGTTTGATATTATGTCTTCCTACTGGGAACTCAGATCTTTGAGGCCAGAGCTTCCTCTGGTAATGTGTTGCTCTGTCTCTATTATCCCATTGACAGAGATAATAGTGAAACTTGGTAAAACCTCCTTGAAGTCCCATCAAAAATGCCACCATTTTGAAGTCTCCAGTAACATCCCAACTATACTTATCATAGTTCAAAGCTTCCAGTAGAAGTTTGACACTGTTGTAGTCCTCCTTAAGATGCACTGAATGAGCCAAGGGAAGAGATGGATACTTGTTCCCATTGTGCAGAAGTACGGCTATTATGCTTCTGGAGGAGCTGTCAATGATGAGTCTCCACTCATCTGGATTGCATGTAGTTCCAATTGCATCAAACAGGCCTGATATATCATTACAGTAGCACAACCTGTCTTCATTAGGGAAGAAGCTTGAGCAATGTTGGTGAAGTTTTCCTCAGCTTGTCACCTGCACACTTTCATCCACCAAGTCCCACTTCTTTAGCCTTGAAATCAAACCAAGATCTCTGATAAGGTCATTGAAGTCTGTTTGGTTTGGGTAATAAGGATTCCTCCCAACAGCTGCATCTGTGAGATCATAGTCTTGTTCACTGTGTTGTTCATTTTCTGATTTGCTGCTGTCTTCTTCTGACGGTTGACTTCCTTCTAGAGGAGTAGGTACAGGAAAATCAGCACTGTGTGGTACTGGTGCAATAGAAGAGGGAAGGTCTGGATAAGAAATAGCAAGTGCATTATTCCCAGTTCGGCATTTGGAAGGATCCACCAGGCAGAAGCAGCAGTTGGTTGAGTGATCAGTGGGTTCACGAGATATTCTAGGAACACCAAACTTCATGGCTCTTAATTCTCCTCTATACTATCCCGTAAAAGAACAAAAGAATTAGTTTCTGTTATATGCATTTCATTTAAAAAATGTTCCTATTCAAGATTTTACCCTTCATATAACTAATAACTTTCTTACCTTCCAACGATTTCTTACAATGTTCACAAGCAACATGAGGTGCCCAGGTCTTGTCTTGGTCCACAACAGTCTTTTGCTTTCGTAGGGAATGATTTTCATATGCAAATTTGGGACTAGCCCCTCTAGGATTTTCCAAGTGTATATTATCAGGAATCTTTCTCGCCTGCGTTACAGGGAGTACAAATCAAGGTACTTTTGCGTACTTGAGTACAGTGAAAGTTCTCTGTACCTTCTCCAGGTTACCAATTTCTCCTGCTTAGGAAGGGGCCGTTAGTGTGCAGTAATATTCCAGACTAGAGAGAGCAAGCGCTTTGGAATGATACATTGTTGCGATCTTTGAACGTGAAATCCTCTAACATTATCACTCCCAGGTCATTCACATTTGTTTTTTCTCTGTAGTGAGATTGGAATTTGTTTTATACTCTGATACACTTTTAATTTCATCGAGTATTCCATTTCGGAGTAATTGAAATTTCTCTTCATTGAACTTCATATTGTTTTCTATAACCCATATAAAGATTTGGTTGATGTCCGCTTGGAAACTTTCAGTGTCATCGATGGATGACATTGTCATGCAAATTCGGGTGTCATCCGCAAAGGAAGACTTGGTGCTGTGGCTTACATCTATGTCTATGTCAGATATAAGGATAAAGAACAGGATGGAGGCGAGTACTGTGCTTTGTGGAACAAATCTTTTCACTATGGCTGCCTCAGACTTTATTCTGTTTGCTATTACCTTTTGTGTTCTATTTGTTAGGAAGCTATAGATCCATCTACCAACTTTTCCTGTTATTCCTTTATCAGGCATACTGAGCGCTTTTACACCATGGTCGTACTTGTTGAAGGCTTTCGCAAAGTATGTATATATTACATGTGTATTTTGTTTGTTCTCCAGTGCATCTAAGACCTAGTCATAGTGGTCCAGTAGTTGTGAGAGGCAGGAGAAGCCTGCTCTAAACCCATGTTGCCCTGGGTTGTGTAAATGATATAAATCTCCAATATATCTATCGAAACAGGGCGACTACCTGAGGTGTGGAAGACAGCAAATGTGGTCCCAATTTTTGAGAAAGGAGATAGACACGTAGCATTAAACTACAGACCAGTGTCACTGACGTGTATAGTATGCAAAATCATGGAGAAGATCATCAGGACAAGAGTGGTGGAACAACTAAAAAGGGATGAGCTTATACATGACTATCAAAATGATTTCAGGGAGGGGTAAACCTCTGTTACAAACCTACAGGAGTTTTCCGACAAGGGGACAGAATTAAGAGAAGAGAGACGGGTGGGTGAATTGCATTTTATTGGATTGCAAGAAGACTATCGATAGAGTTCCACACAAAATCTAGAGGATCAAGCAGGTATAACAGGAGAAGCACTACTATGGGTCAGAGAATACCTGACAGGAAAGAAAGAACGGAGAAGCACTACTATGAGTCAGAGAATACCTGACAGGAAGGAAAGAACGAGTCATGGTACGTGATGAGGTGTCAGAGTGGGCGACTGTGACGAGCGAGATTCCACCAGGGTGAGTCCTAGGACCGGTGCTGTTTTTGGTATATGTAAAATACATGACGGAAGGGACAGACTCAGAAGTAACCATATTTGAGGACGATGTAAATCTAATGATGAAAATTCAGTCGGACGAGGCCCAGGCAGGACTACAAAGGGATCTCGACAGGCTGCAAACCTAGTCCAGCAACTGGCTCCTGGAATTTAATCCCTCCAAGTGCAAAGTCATGAAGATTGGAGAAGGTAAAAAAAGACTGCAGACAGAGTACAGGCTAGGGGGCAAAAGACTGCAAACCTCATTTAAAAAAAAGGGATATTTTGAGGAAAAGGCAGCGGGCAGGGGGCCGCGCAGCAACGGTTTTCCTCCCGGGCTCTTCTTTCTAAAAAAAACCACCCCGCTCATAAAAAACTTGTGTGGCCCCAAAGTAAAAGTTAAAAATACATAAACCCCCACTTTGGGCCCACAAATGAAAAAAAGGAATACAAAAGAAGGGAACCCCAAAATCTTGACAAAATTAGAAGATTTTAAGGAAGCCCACCCCTGCAAACCCCAAAAACACTGCCTCCTGCCAGACAATCATTTAACCAAGCTCCGAGAAAAAACCCTTTTCCCTCCTTTGTTTACACGTATCTACTTCAGTGATACTATGAAAAAGGATACCGAAAGAAAAAAAAACACCTTTAATAAAAGAATAACAGAAAAGGACCCTAAAAAACTCAACTTGTCCCCCCCAGCGGGACCCCCGGTGTTCTTAAACCCCCCTCACCCCCCGCCACCCAAGGAACAACAACATCAACAAAAAACCCATGGCTAATTTTCCCCCCCCAAAACTCCACCCCCTTAAAAGGTTTCCCACCCATGATAAATTCAGGAAATGATTTTTCCGGGAAAATACCCAAGGACTACATCGTTTCTCTAGAAAATGAAATCAAAGATATCAAAGCAACACTCGAGCGACGAGAATCCAAGAAAATTCAACCTCGAAAAATAAGACCCAAAACATTGAAAGAAGTTTCATCGGGAATTTTTTGACACAAAAAAAGAAACTTTTAAAAGCGGGCTTTTTTGGGCCCGTCACATGAGCAATAAAACAAAAATAATATAAATTTTTGGGAAAAAGAATCAAGGACGGGAATTAAACCCATGCCATCGACTAAATAATACCTTGTTTTCCCAAAGGGACGCAAAAAAAAACAAGAAAAAGTTGTCTAAAGAGTTTTAATAAACAGCCCACACTTCCCTAGTGACAAAAACCCCAAGACGTGCAAAAAAAATGCAATCAGGATAATACAGAACCAGTACAAGTCACCCGTCCCAAAAACAATAAAATCAAAAAAGAAAACACGGTTTTTTGGGAAAAAACCGGGAATTTAAACAATTTAAAATGATCGCTTCTTTCCCATACGATAAAAGAAAGGCCCCTAATTAAATCAGCTTTACAATGAAAAATGGAGTGTACATAAATGATTTGTCTAACAAAAAAGTAAAAACCCTTTTTGTTCAGGCTGAAAAAAACTTAAACGGGAAAAAACAAAATTTTACCCCAGTTTTTCCCCGCGAGAGGGGAAAAATTCAGTTAGGAAAACATCAACAGGACAAAAATTTAAAACCCATCTAAAATTGAAAAACGTTTTTCTCTACCCTTCCTTAGAAAAGCTGAAATTTTTCTGTAACATTTTTAGATAAGGCCCCCCTTAATACTTATTACTTTGTGGTACATATAGTGTACTTTTACTATTTTTATTGTCCCTAATTATTTTTATTATTTTTCACCCTTTTACCCTAATCCCCAATTACCCCCCAATTTTATACTTCTTTTTTTAAATGCTATTAATTGCTCAAAATTTTTAAAAATAAAAAGTAAATTCTTACCCCAAAAATTTTAATAATTTCCCATTATTTTTCCCTGTCCTTTTTTTTTTGGGTTTATCCTACTTTTTTTTTTGGGTCACTTTTAAATTGTGTATGCAATTAGTGTTTTTTCCCCAATTACTTTTTTGAAAAAGTACCAAAACTATTTTTTGCTAGCTAGTCCCAAAATCCCTATTTTTTTTTACTTTTTTGTGCAAAAAAAAAACTCCCTCAATTTTTTTTAATATTACAAATCAGATTTTTCTCCTAAACCAATTTTATTTCTTTAGTGCCCAAACCTGCCCTTTTTAACTTTGTTTCCCATTACTTTTTTTGGGCCCTTATTTTATTTTCTCCTTTTTTTAGTTTATAAAAACCCCCCCTATTTTATATATTAAACAATTTTTAAAAAATAATCAAGGTGCTATTCTCAGGTGCAAAAAGTGAAAAGTTCCCCTTTTTCCCATTATTTTCCAAAGCTCATTTTTTTTGGATTCCCATTTTTTTGTTCCCACAACTTTTTAATTCCCCCTTTTTTTTATTTTTTTTTAACTATTTTTTAAACTTTAAAAGAATTCCTTTATAGTAATACCTACTATAATTTTCCCAAAAGCTCCATTTTTTGGCATAAATATATTTGTATTAGTCCCTTTTATTTTTGTCCCTTTATTTTGTTTAAAAAAAAAAAAAAAAAAAAACAACAACCTTAGTTCATTATTTTACATTTTTTAAAAAAATTCAGGTGTATTTTTTAGTTTTAAGCCTATTTATTTTGGTTTATATTTAATTCTAATAAAAGATTCACTAAAAATCTTATGATTACAAGCTTTGATCCTGATCCCAAAATTCTTTTTTTAAAATTAAATTTAAAATAAAATTAAAACAGTTACTGAAATTTACTCCCACTCCCAAAAACAATCAAAGGACTTCTCAGTCCCAAAAACAAAAAACTACCCTTTAACTACAAAAATCAGATTTTTAAAGGGCAAGCATTACGATGCCCCAAATACCCCTTTAATAAATTCCTTACATGCCAATATGTCCTTTCTTTTAACACAAAACTAAAAACCTGGCTAAAAGCCTGATAGTACAGATGTCTATCCCTTTCCGGGTTCACGGGCCATACAAAAAACTGTGGCCAAAAAAAACCCAAGGGGGTGGCACACCCAAATATCCCTATAGCCCAAAATAAAATGTATCAAAATACTTCCCAAAAGGGGGAAAAAACCATGGGGAATATATAATAGCCAAATTCAAATCCAAAATTTCCTACAAAAACCCCTCACATTTATTTAAAAATCTACAGAGTTCCACAGTCAAAAATTAAAACCCAAATTTTGTCAAGCCTGGAAGTATGATAAAATGATGCACCCTGAACAAAGATCATTCTACTCTCGGTGACTTTAATATAAATTTCCTGCAAGACCAGGGGCCCAAAACGTTACTGAATTACAAAACAATGAGTAACGGGATGTTTCTACCAAAAAGTAACAAAAACCTAAAGAGTTACCGAGACTAGTGTTTCCCTACTTTCCCCAAAATTTGGGCCAACACCATTATCCCCTTTAAATCAGGAAAAATTTAAAGATAATACCACGGGCCATACCCCACTTTCCTCATAACAAAATCTTGGGAAATTTTCCCCAAAAACCCCTACTAAAGTCACCTTCAGAAATTCACAATGGGCCCGCCCTTAAAAACTTCACAACAGCAGTTTGCCAAAAAAAATTGACTGGCCCCACTGAGTAGAAATCTTTACGATATGGAAAGGGAAAGTTTTTAATTTTTTTTCTTTAAAAAAAAACCCCCCTACCTCTATAACAAGCACGCCCTAAAAAAAAATAAACAGATGAAGCAAAAAGGGTGAACAGTCCCTGGCCCAACACCAGGGGATTCTCAAAAACCAAAAAAAACAAAACACCCCTTTTGAAAAAAAAAATTTCAAAAATGGGTCACAAAACCCGAGGGCCAAACAAAACGTTTCTCGTCAATTTTAACCCGCCTGATAAGAAGGGAAAAAAAAAAAAAAAAAAAAAAAAAAAAAAAAAAAAAAAAAAATTTTTTATTATGAAAAAACAGTTATCCCAAATTACGGGGTTTTATAAAAAAAGACCCCGGGAAAAAAAAAAAAAACCCCTTTTGAAATTTAGGAAAAAAAAAAAATATTTAAAAAATAGCGAAAAAAAATTAACAAAATTTAGATTTAACCCCAAAATCCCAAACCAAAAGAAACAGCAAAAAAGGGCTCAATGGTTTTTTCTCCCCTATAGGACAAAACCTTGGGCCAAAAAAAATCCCCAAAATTTAGATACCCCCCCAAAAGACTTTCCTCCCCTGGGAACTACCCGAAAAACATGTTTCCCAGCTCCCACTAACCCCTACGAAAAACCCCTTTTTTTCAAAGCACTGAAAAAACCCAAAGGGAGGAAAATTTTAAATTCCCTTTAAAACCCTTTATATACAAAAAAAATTTCCAAAAAACCCAAATGCTTCACCAAAACATTGCAAAACTCTTTAACAAAAACCCTTGAATCCCCCACCCTTTCCCCAAGTATTTAAAAAAAGCAAGGGGCACCCCCATCCCCCAAAGGGGGGAGACCAAAAAAGAGGGTTTTAAAAAACTATAGGCCAATATTTCCCAAATTTTCAAACCTTTTCTCCCAAAAAAATTTGGGAAAATTAATTCATAAAAGAATCTACTTCCCACCTTTTCTCCCAAAAATACTCAACCCCTTTTCCAATTTGGTTTTAGGGGCCCAATAAAAAACCCAATTTATGCTATATTTAAATGCTAGGAAAAATTTATTTCACTTTCAATTGAGAAAAAAGAAGTCCCACTGGGGATTTTCATTGACTTACGTAAAGCTTTTGATACAGTTGAAATGATTGCTCCACGTTATTGTCACCCCAATTTGGGATAAGAGGGACTCCCCCAACTACCTAAAATAAAACCTCAAACCCAATAAAAAGCCAATATGTGTATGCAAATGGGGCAAACTCCTCCCCGCACAAACCCTTTCGTTGGTGTCCCCCAGGGGGGAAAAGGGCCTTTGGCCCCTTCTCTTTTCCTATACATAAAAAACCTACCCAAAAGCTTCGCAATTTCTCAAAACCCCACTATTTGAGAGACATAAAAAAGTTTCTTTCCCCCCCGGCCCCGTTTAAGCTAGGGCCCCTTTTGTTTAAAAACGAAAAAACCCGAAAAATATTAAATGGTTTGAGAATAACAAAACTTACACTAAAAAAATTTACAAAAAACCCACTTCATTTTAGGGTTTTGGGAAAAAGAGCTACCCGATGTTCCCCCTTAAATAATGATAAAAGGATCCCTATCACCAAAGCTAAAGGGGAAAATTCTTAGGAAACCCCTTGATAAAGACTCAAAATTTTATTCACTTACAAAAAAATTAATAAGAAAAAATTTCCAAGGGCTGTAGGCCCTACTATCGAAGTACCCTTAAATATGCTCCACGTAGCCCCTCCTGGCCCCATATCATCCTTATTTACCCCTTTTTCTACCTAGGGTTTTTTGCATGGGGGTCAAAAAACAAGTAACCATTCAGACCATAATTACCCAAAAAAAGGGGGTGCGTTAGAAAGAAACAAATTCTCCCCTATAGGCCGCACACTTTTTTCCAATATTCAATTTAAAAAAAAACCTCCTCCCATACAAAAAAATCCAAAACTTACTTCTGCCCCCTTTACATCTAAAAACAATTTTAATTGAAAATTTTAACCCCCCCCTCAAACATCTCCTTTCCCAAATCAAAAGAAAAACATGACCTTTAAAACAAGGGAAGATCACTTTTGAGGTTTCCCCGTGTCCATCTCACACTTTTTGTAAAAACCCCCAAAGCAAAATTTAAAAAGGCCCCAAAATCTGGAATTCATTAAACCCGTTAAAAATAAAAGAAAAAAACACTACCTGTTTTTAAAAATTAATTCTTTCTCAAAATCACTTATCACCCCAAAACCAAAAAAAATACTGAATAAAAGAACCCTTTTAAATTGTTATTCCCCTTTAAAAGTTTTTCACCAAAAATTTTATCCCCAAAAATGGGTTTAAAACCCAAAAAACCCCAAATTTAAAAATTTTTATTTTTTTAAAAAAAACTACCCCAACAGGAAAAACTCCATTTTTACTGAATTTACAACAATTTTATAAAAAACCCTTGACCTGTCTTTGTAAAACTCACTTGTGCTTTATAGTAATCTGTTTACATTAATGTTTTATCACTGATTTCATCATTGCTTAGTTAATCTTAAGTTAATTTTAAGCCAGCCCGTAATGCTATGCATAGTATAAGTGGCTTTGGCATACTGCTCTTACCTGTATTTGTTGTACCTCTGTAAGTGTGCTCAAATTTTTAAATAAATAAATAAATAAATAAATAAATGTGTGCCACAGGAGAGGTGCACATCAACATAACTGTCGATGCCTATGGGCGCCTGGCAAACCTTGGAATTGCATTCCGATACCTCAGTAGTGAATTGTTCAAGACTCTGTGCACTGTGTACGTCCGGCCCATATTGGAGTATGCAGCAACAGTTTAGAACCCATACCTGGTCAAGCACGTCAAGAAATTAGAAAAAAAGTGCAAAGGTTTGTAGAAAGGGACTAGTCCGGAAAATTAAGGGGCCCATGTCCTACGGGGAAATGGTTCAGGGAAAATGCACCGGGACGACACTGGAGGGACTGGAGGGATAGGGGTACATGATAAGGACATATAAATATTGGGGAAATAAAAAAGGGGTGGTTTAGGGACGATGTTTCAAAAGATGGGAACGCAAAAGGGGGTCAAAATTGGGGAAGCTAAAAAACGCAAAATAATCACGGGGAAATGGGTAAGAAAAAATTTTTTAAACTCAAAGGGGTTGAGGGGAAGGGGAAAACCAATAGGAGAGTAATGTAAGGGACGTAAAAATTCCATAATAGTTTTAAGACGGGCACGATAACGTACTTTTTAAAGGTCGAGATCAAGTCTATTTAATGGCAGCAAAGGGGGGGGAGGAGCTTGACTCGCCCCCTGAAACCCACAACTAGGTAGTAAAACCACAAACACACACACACCCCACAAAAACCAACACACCACAACACACAACACACACAAAACCAAAAAACAACAAACACACAAAAAGAAATCGCATAGCGGGCGAAACCCCAAAATCTGACCGAAGCTTTTTAAAATTAATAGCCCCATCGGGAAAGGAAACAACAGTAAAAGGGACCGGTTTAAATCGGGCTGGGGAAAGGGAAAAGGAGGGAGAAAAACAAGAAATGACCTTTGAATTATGTGGGGAAAAACTCAAAAAAAGAGTTTCCAAGAAGGTTCACAGGGAGACGAAAGGGGCTTCAAAAAAGGACGGAGAGGGGGGGTACCACCAAGTGCTCCCCCACATACAAAGGAAATGGGGCCAGATAACATCTCCCATGGGCCTGGAGATGGAGAAGGGGTATTTTTGCCCATAAAAACAATTTCAAAACATCTATCAAAACCGGGGAAAGATTGCCTGGGGCATGAAAGACAGCAAATGTAGTCCCAATTTTTAAAAAAAAAAGGAGACGGAAAGGAAGCCCAAAAATACAAAACCAGTGCCCATGACATGTTTAGTATGCAAATTTCAGGGGAAAAAGATTATCAGAAAAAAAATTTGGTGGAACCCCCTGAAAGGGAAATTTTAATTAATAAAACAGCAGCCAACATGGTTTCGGGGAATGGGAAATCCTGGGGTCACAAACCTACTGGAGTTCTATAAATTGGTAACAGCAGTAAAAACAAGGGGGAGAGGGGAAAGGGTGGATTGAAATTTTTTTTTTGGGAAACTGCAAAAAGGGCCCTTTTGACACATTTATCACAAAAAGAGATTAGTAAAAAAAACTGGAGGACCCAAGCAGGGATAAACAGGGAAGGCATTTACAATGGTTTCAGGGAATACTTGTCAGGAAGACGCAGCGAGTCAGGGGACGTGGTAAAGGGTTCGAGTGGGCGCCTGCGCCCGGGGGGGTTTCCCACGGGGGTCAGTCCTGGGAAAACCCCTTTGCTTTTTCTGGTTTTTGGGGAACGACTGCGGGGGGGAAAATAGACTCCGAGGGGTCCCTTTTGCAGATGACGTGAAGTTGATGAGAAAAATTTCATTCGATCAAAAGACCGGCAGAATAAAAAGGGTTTTTGGACAGGCTGCAGAACCTTTTGGTTCAGAAATTGGTTTGGAAAATTTCAACCCCCCCAAAGGTGAAAAGTCATGAAAAATTGGGGGAAAGGGGCCCAAAAAAGCCCCAGACTCAGTACAGTTTAGTGGGCCAGGGGTCCCAAACCCCCCAATCAAGGAAAAAGTCTTGGGGTGAGTATAAAAACCAGGAACATCCCCTGAAGCACACATAAACCCAATTAACTGCTGCAGATATGGGCCCCTAGCGAACCTCAAAAACAGCATTCCGTATTTTAGTAAGGAATCTTTCGGCCCTGTACCCCGTGTACGTTACCCCCCTTTATTGGGAATGCGGGCCCCAATTTTGGGAAAACCACATAGCCAAGCAGAAAAGGGGAAATAGAGAAAAGGAAAAGGGTTTAGCAAAAAAGTTTAAAGTCCTGAGAAAAAGGGTAGGTCCTACGAGGAAGGTTGGGGGAAAATCGACCTGACGCCCACTGGAGGGAAGGAGGATAAGGGGGACGGGATAACGACATAAAAAATACTGAGAGGAATTTTGACAAGGGGGACAAAGACAGGATGTTCCAGAGTTTGGGGACACGGGCAAAAAGGGGGGACACATTTGGGGGAAGTTGAAGACAAAAGATAAATAACGGGGTGTTGGAAGTATTTCTTCAGCCATAGAGTAGCAGGAAGGGGAAAAAGTTTGGGAAAGCGTTTTTAGGGGGAGGACCCCTACATCCCCTTTAAGAGAGGTAGTAAAGCCACAGTTAGGGGAGTAAAACCTGGTAGGCCCGTAAAGGGGGGGGGGGTAGGATCTAAAAACTGACCCCTGCAACCTTTGCTAGGTGAGAACACACACCACACACCCCACAAAACACACAACACCCCACAACACACACACCCCACACACCCCACACCCAAACCCCCCCACAAACCCCCAAAAACCCCCAAAACCAAACACCACCTACCAAAAAGACACAAAAAACCCCCCAAACACACACCAAACAAAAAAACACAAAAAACACACAAACCCCCAAACCACCCCCCCAAAACCCCCCCCAAACCCCCACCCCACCACAACAACACAAAACAAAACCACAAAAACAACCCCAAACAAACCAAAAACCACAAAACAAACACACAAAAAACAAACAAACCCCCCACAAAACACACAAACAAAAAAAACAACAAACACCACACAAAAACAAAACACACCCACAACAACCCCAAACACACCCCAAAAAACACACAAACACACACACACACAAAAAAACCACCCAAACACACAAAACCCCACACACACAAACCACACACACCACACACACACACACACACACACATAAACTCAAAAAACACAAACAAAAACACAACAAACCACAAACAAAACACAAACACCAAACACATACAACAACACACAAAAACAAACAAAAAACACAAAACAACAAAACAAAACACCAAACACAAAAAACACACCCCAAACCACAAACACAAAACACACACACAAAACACAAAACCCACACAAACACAAAAAAACACACACAAAAACAAACGAAACAACACACCCCAAACACCCAAACACACACAAACAAAACAAACACACACACAAACACCAAACACAAAACTCACAAACCCCACACACACACACACCCACAAACAAAAAACAAACACAAAACACAAAAAACGACAAACACACACAAACAACAAAACACAAAACCACACCCCTCAACATTGTTGACTTCCCCTTTAAGCGTAAAAAAAGTCATTTGGGAGTTTTGGGGAAAGCATGCAAGAAGAGCGAGGCACCTACCAAAATTTATAAGGCGTCAGGAATTTGTGTCTTAAAGAAAAGAGAAATTCCCTCGTTAAGAAAAATTTTAGATGGTTTGGGAAAACTTTGGTTTTAATGTTTTTTACAGGCTTCAAGGGAATATCATAAGTATTTTAATAGATTTTTTCTTAAATTTTTTTAAAGTTTTTTGTGGTGTTTTTGCCCCAAAAAAACTTCGAAAAAAAAAAATAAAAAATGGGAAAAAAAAAAAAAGAAGCTTAGATGTTTCCCCTTTGAGGTTTTGTAAGAACCGCGTGTTCCTTGATGTCTTTTAAAAAAAAATAATCTCTCATGAGCTAAGAATAAGTTTTTTTATTTTGGTTTAGCTAAGAGTTTTATTATATAAAAATATATATATATATATATATATATATATATAAAATTTTAAATAATAATTTTTTATATTTTATATATATATATAAAATATTAAAATATTTTAAAATTTATTATATTTGTGTGTTTTTGTGGAGTGTTTGCGTTTTTTTGGGTTTTTGGGGGTGTGTTTGTGTGTGGGTTTTTTGGGGTTTGTTTTCTGTGTGTGCTCGTTTGTATCACCTTATTGTATTCACCCAAATTTTGGTTTTCAGGGGGGGGCGAGACCCTTTGCCCCCTGGGACCCCCCTCTTTTGCTGGTCGTACTAGGTTCTCTCTCTCTTGTTTATGGCTTTGTAAAACTCGTCATGAAGTATGTATGGTTCCTGCCTTTTACTACATACTTGCTAGGGTATTCCATTTTTCCCGCGGGCCTATGACTGAAAAAATACTTCCCAACATCCTGTGACTCATTGAGTCTTCCCCAAATTTCCCCAAATTTTGGGGTCCTTGTTTTCTGTGTCCCCCCTCTGGAACATCCGTCTCTGTCCAACTTGTCTTTCCAAGCAGTAAATTTTTTTTTGTTGTTTCAGGGCTCCCAACCCCCCTGTCCCCCCCCGTGTCGTTTAGGTTATTTCCCTTTCCCCTTTTTTCGTATTATCAAGTGTGGGTTCCAAGAGGTTTTCTTTCATTTCTCCCCAAAATGGGTTTTTGAAGTGCCCTAGTGTACGATTCCCTTTCCCAAGGGATCGGAACACTATTTTTAGGTTTTTTTCCCGGGGCCAATATGCTGCAGAGGGTTTTCTGGTTTGATGTATGCTTCAAGGGGAATGCTCGGGTTTTTTACTCACCAAAGTCTTTCTCCCTGAGCGAAGGGTTTTCAGTCTTTTGGGCCCCCTAGCCTATACTCTGCCTGCGATCTACTTTCCATTCCCGATCTTTTGACTTTCATTTGGCGGTGTGGTGTACTCACCCGGTTTGTTGTACTCACCTATTTGTGGTTGCAGGGGGTCGAGTCATAGGGTCCCGGCCCTGCCTTTTTCGCTGTTGCTACTAGGGGCCTCTCTTCCCCGCCCTATTTTGGGTTTATATACCTCGCCTTTTAAAAATATTTTGGTTTCCGCCTCCCTACGTCACCCTTTCTGGTATTCCCCCCGGCCCTTTATTAATTATGACTGAAAAAAATTTTCCCAACATCCCTTTGATTAAACTGAGCCCTTTAACTTCCAATTGTGACCTCTTGTGTCTGGTCCCCTTTTCCCGGAAAATCCCTTTTTTGTCCACCTTGGGCTTTTTGCGCAGTTTTTTATATGTCGTTATCATGTCTCCCCTGACCCTCCTGTCCTCCAGTGTCGTCAGGCCGATTTCCCTCAACCTTTCTTCGTAGGACAATCCCGTAGCTCTGGGACTAGTCTTGTTGCAAACCTTTGCACTTTCTCTAATTTCTTGACGTGCTTGACTTGGTGTGGATTCCAAACTGGTGCTGCATAGTCCAGTATGGGCCTCACGTAAATGGTATACAGAGTCTTGAGCGAATCCTTACTGAGGTATCGGAACGCTATCCGTAGGTTTGCCAGGCGCCCGTATGCGCAGCAGTTATCTGATTGATGTGCGCCTCAGGAGATATGCTCGGTGTTATACTCACCCCTGATCTTTTTCCTTGAGTGAGGTTTTCAGTCTTTGGCCATCTAAACTATATTGTGTCTGCGGTCTTCTTTGCCCTTCCCAATCTTCATGACTTTGCATTTGGCAGGTTAAACTCAAGGAGCCAGTTGCTGGACCAGGCTTGCAGCCTGTCCAGGTCTCTGTGTAGTCCTGCCTGATCCTCATCCGATTTGATTCTTCTCATTAACTTCACATCATCTGCAAACAAGGACACTTCTGAGTCTATCCCTTCCGTTATGTCGTTCACATATACCAAGAACAGCACAGGTCCTAGAACTGACCCCTGTGGAACCCGCTTGTCACAGGCGCCCACTCTGACACCTCGTCACGTACCATGACTAGTTGTTGCCTCCCTGTCAGGTATTCTCTGATCCATTGCAGTGCCTTTCCTGTTATGAATGCCTGATCCTCTAGCTTTTGCAGTAACCTCTTGTGAGGAACTGTGTCGAAGGCCTTCTTGCAGTCCAAAAAAATGCAGTCGATCCACCCCTCTTTCTCTTGTCTTACTTCTGTTACCTTGTCATAAAACTCTAGTAGGTTTGTGACACAGGATTTTCCTTCCCTGAAAACCGTGCTGGTTGTCAATTATACACTGTTTCTTTCTTTCTTGTTTCTTTCTGTGTGTGTGTGTGTGTGTGTGTGTGTGTGTGTGTGTGTGTGTGTGTGTCTGTGTGTGTGTGTGTGTGTGTGTGTGTGTGTGTGTGTGCGTGAGTGTGTGTGTGTGTGTGTGTGTGTGTGTGTGTGTGTGTGTGTGTGTGTGTGTGTATGTGTGTGTGTGTGTGTGTGTGTGTGTGTGTGTGTGTGTGTGTGTGTGTGTGTTTGAGTGTGTGTGTGTGTGTACTCACCTATTTGTACTCACCTATTTGTGGTTGCAGGGGTCGAGTCTTAGCTCCTGGCCCCGCCTTTTCACCGGTTGCTACTGGGCCCTCTCTCTCCCCCGCTCCATGAGCTTTATCAAACCTCGTCTTAAAACTATGTATGGTTCCTGCCTCCACTACATCACTCAGTACGCTGAGGTCAGTGGTCAGTACGCTGAGGTCAGTGGTCAGTACGCTGAGGTCAGTGGTCAGTACGCTGAGGTCAGTGGTCAGTACGCTGAGGTCAGTGGTCAGTACGCTGAGGTCAGTGGTCACCTGCGGTCATACCTGCCTAAGCTCTTGGGAGTTAGCGTGGGCTGTTACCAAGCACCATGGCTTGTTGTAGTGTTTTAGAATCTCAGGTTCAAGTGTTGAAGAAGGAGATTCTACTTCATCAGGAGGAAAATAGGAAGCTGAAGCTTCGCACAGATGAGTTTGGGAGCGAGTGTGAGAAGGATTTAGCTGGTAAGGAGGAGATGGTCACCAGCAGTGGTAGTGGCAGCCGCTTTAAGTGGCAAGTGGTTCACAGTTCAGGAAGAAGGAAGATGAGAGTTAATAGAGAAGATGTGAAGGTAGGAAATCGATTCTCTGTTCTCCAAGACGAGTGTACTTCACTGGTTAGTGAGGTTGAAGGTACCACTGATTTCCCTGCTAATCAAGGTAAGAATATTTTAATAGTAGACGATTCTCAGGTAAGATATATGGACCGTGCATTTTGTAACAGAGACAGAAAGGTCAGACAGAGAGTGTGTCTTCCTGGAGCTGGTGTTGGTGACATAGTCAGCAGGTTGGATAATATTATGGCAGGTAATGGAACAAGCCATTATCTGTCTTAGTGCTGGGGGTAATGACATTGGGAAGGGCAGGAGAGAGGCGCTGCTGGATAAGTACAGGTCAGCCATAGAAGTAGTTAGGTCTAAGGGAGGGATCCCAGTCATATGTAGCATCTTGCCTAGAAAGGGAGTGGGCAATGAATGGATGTCTAGGGCAATTGGTATAAATTGCTGGCTAGACAGGTACTGCAAGGAACTTGCAATCCCATTCATTGATAACTGGGACGTATTCTTTGGTAAACGTGATATGTATGCAAGGATGGGGTTCATCTCTCTGGGGATTAGCCAATTCAATTGAGAGGGAAATTGATGACTTGTCTAGGAATTTAAACTGATAGATTATAGAGGTATGGGTGCTTGTGGGAAACTATCAGGCTGCAGCATTATGGTTAAAAACAGCAGTTATTACCGGGATACCTCAGGGATATGTTTAAAAGACAATATTCAAAATAGAGTTGCTAGTAATGGCAAATCAATGATCAACAAAGAGGGATAGTAGTGGGCAACGAGTGCCTCCGCAAAAAAATGTAGCTTTTTTGGTTTACCGTCCGATTTCCTCCAGTTTTGGTGCACAAGACAAAGTGTTTTCACTCATTCTTGAAAATATTTATCAAAAATATACCTCAAACGACAACTGAGAAAAGACTGAAAAAGACTGATTTTCTGAAAAATGTCCTTGTCTCAAAAATCATTCCTATATGGGGACATCGTAAGGTTGTTTGGACACTTGGTGCCGTAGAGGCAATGCTTTAAACTAATTTTAGGCAACGCCTTTTCTCTAAATAACGTATCTTTATATAAAAAAAAAAAAATTTTTTTTTAGTTCCTGGAATACTGCAAAAAATCTGCCCTTTACTCCCACATAACTCCGAAAGTATTTGAATATTTCCAAAATTACCTTTAACAAAATTAGAGAAACCATTATTCTACAATTTCTGTGAATATTATTCCATTAATTAAGTAATAAATGCAGAAATAGCAACTGTAGAGGAATAAGTTACTTCCGAGATATAGGCCTAGAACGCCGGCCGGCCCACCGTCTCAAAAAAAAAAAGTTTTTTTTCGCGAAAATCGCGTTTGTTTGGGTGTATTTCTTAGTAAACTGATGTTCTAGTGCAGTTATCCTCTTCAAAACACCGTTTTTCCCTTACTCAGAGACCAAAGAATACGACACGGAGACGACATGGAGAGCAGTAACTCAATATTTATCGAAATATTCCCGATAATCTTTCGCCATATTATGGTCTATTTTTTTCAGTCTAGAGTATATAACATGTTTGTATGTTATTTAGAGTGTTTATTATATCATATTAGAACAATTCTGATAGATAAATAAGCTGTAGAGTTGATATATAAGTGATATAAGCGTAATAATGAAGTGATTTCTCCTGGCGCGGCAACCCTTCCGCGCATTATGATATGATTAATGACTGTTGCTCAATCTAGGGATAAGCTCCGCCTTCAGTTTTATGATGCCAAGTACTCAGTTATTATATTAGAAAGTATAATGCAAGAAAAAGCGATAAAAAACAAGGAAAAATTTCCAAAATATATATGGGCTGTGAGCAGACTCGCTACCAATATCACCGTCACCTTACCTCATATAAATGACTGTAATTTCTTGTAGAAACGTCGTAGAACATTCATTCTGGTACCATTGTGTTGCCAAAGAGTTGAGCTATTTTTCAGTATATATAACTCACTATCCATATTTTTCCGATATTTCGGTGAGCGCGCGCGGAAATTTGCCGGAGGCACTCCTTAAAGTTTACTGTACAAATAGTAGGAGTCTAAGAACTAAGATAGATGAGCTAAGATTACTTGCAAGTGCAGGTAATATAGATATTATTGGTATAACAGAGACCTGGTTCATTCTGAAAGATAGGAAATGCCTTCTGAATGCAACATACAGGGTTATAAAACTATTCCACACTGACAGGGTCAACAGGAAGGGTGGTGGTGTGGAGATGTATGTCACAGAAAATTTAAATTGTTGTCTTAGGCATTATATAAGATTAGAGACATCGAACACAGAATCTGTTTGGCTACAGTTTCTCGAGGGACATGACAAATTAATTTTGGGTGTGATTTATAGGCCCCCAAACCTTGATAATGAGGGCAGTAAGCTGTTATGGGACGAAATTCATAAGGCATCTAGATATGAAAATGTTGTTATATTGGAAGATTTTAACTTAAGACAAATTGATTGGAATAATATGACAGGAAATCTTGAGTCTAGTGACTTTCTTGATACGGTTCAGGATTGCTTTTTAGAACAGATTGTGACAGAACCTACTAGAGAAAACAGTCTGCTTGACTTGGTTCTTGCCAACAAAGATTCACTAATTAATAATCTTGAGGTTAATGATGAGCTTGGGGAAAGTGATCACAAATCACTTAGTTTTAATATATCATGGAATTACCCAGATAACTGCAATCAAATCTCTGTCCCAAATTTTCGCTTGGCCGACTTCATGGGACCTGAAAAATTACCTGGGTGGGCTAAATTGGGATGTCCTGACTATGGGTCAGGTAGTGATCTTGGTGCCAATATGACGTTTTTCAGAGCATAGTTCTAGCTGCCCAGACAACTTTTGTTCCGAGTAGGGAAATTAGATCTAACGAAATGATCCCAAATGGATGAACAATAGATTATAACATCTCATTGGTCAAAGAGAGGCATATATAGGCGTATCAAAAGAGGGGATGGGCATTTAAGAAATCAATATATTCAATTAAAGAGAGAAATAAAGAAGGACTAAGGAAAGGAAAAAGGGATTATGAGGCTAAGTCGCAAGGGATTCAAAGATTAGCCCTAAAGGTTCTTTCAGATATACAGAAGTAAGCTTAGGGAAAAGATTGGCCCACTTAAGAGTAACTCTGGTCAGATCACTGACAGTGATAAGGATATGTGTGAAATTCTTAATACCTACTTCCTCTCAGTTTTCACCAGGAAAATACTAGCG
>NC_069403.1:33113549-33190105 GCF_026875155.1 Cherax quadricarinatus | reverse complement strand
TAAGGGAGTTTCCCCCGTCACAGTGGAGCACCACGTGTGTTGAGAAAATATCACCCCCGTCACAGTGGAGCACCACAGTGTTGAGAGGATATCAGTCCCCGTCACAGGGGCACCACGTGTGTTGAGAGAGATATCAGTCCCCGTCACAGTGGAGCACCACGTGGTTGAGAGGATATAGTCCCCTCACAGTGGAGCACCACAGTGTGTTGAGAGAGATATCAGTCCCCGTCACAGTGGAGCACCACAGTGTGTTGAGAGAGATATCACCCCGTCACAGTGGAGCACCGCAGTGTGTTGAGAGAGATATCAGTCCCCGTCACAGTGGAGCACCACAGTGTGTTGAGAGAGATATCAGTCCCCGTCACAGTGGAGCACAGCAGTGTGTTGAGAGAGATATCAGTCCCCGTCACAGTGGAGCACCACAGTGTTTTTGAGAGAGATATCATCCCCGTCACAGTGGAGCACCACAGTGTGTTGAGAGAGATATCAGTCCCCGTCACAGTGGAGCACCGCATGTGTTTGAGAGAGATATGAGTCCCCATCACAGTGGAGCACCGCAGTGTGTTGAGAGAGATATCAGTCCCCGTCACAGGGGAGCACCACAGTTTTGTTGAGAGAGATATCAGTCCCGTCACAATGGAGCACCACAGTGTGTTGAGAGAGATATCAGTCCCCGTCACAGTGGAGCACCACAGTATGCTGAAGGAGATATCAGTCCTCGTCACAGGATCAGCACAGTATGCTGAGGGAGAGATCAGTCACCGTCACAGTGGAGCACCAGTATGTGAGGAGATATCATACCCGTCACAGGATCACCACAGTATGGTTGAGGGAGATATCAGTACCCGTCACAGTGAGCACAGTGTGTGAGAGAGATATCACTAACCGTCACAGCATTAGCACCGAGTATGTGGAGAGATATCAGTCCCCGTCCACAGTGACACACAGTGTGTTGAAGGAGATATCAGTACCCGTCACAATTAACCCCACAGTATGCTGAGGGAGATATCAGTAACCTCACGTCACATAGTCACAGTATGCTGAGGAGATATTAGTAACCGTCACAGCATCAGCACAGTATGCTGAGGGAGATATCAGTACCCGTCACAGCATTAGCACAGTATGCTGAGGGAGATATCAGTAACCGTCACAGCATTAGCACAGTATGCTGAGGGAGATATCAGTAACCGTCACAGCATCAGCACAGTATGCTGAGGGAGATATCATAACCGTCACAGCATAAAGCACAGTATGCTGAGGGAGATATCAGTACCGTCACAGCATCAGCACAGTGTGCGGGGGAGATATCAGTCCCGTCACAGCATTAACACAGTATGCTGAGGGAGATATCAGTCCCCGTCACAGCATTAGTACAGTATGCTGAGGGAGATATTAGTAACCGTCACAGCATCAGCACAGTATGCTGAGGGAGATATCAGTCCCCGTCACAGGATCAGCACACTATGCTGAGGGAGATATCAGTAACCGTCACAGCATTAGCACAGTGTGCTGAAGGAGATATCAGTAACCGTCACAGCATCAGCACAGTATGCTGAGGGAGATATCAGTAACCGTCACAGCATCAACACAGTATGCTGAGGGAGATATCAGTAACCGTCACAGCATCAGCACAGTGTGCTGAGGGAGATATCATTAAAACCGTTCCCCCCCACAGCATCAGCACAGTATGCTGAGGGAGATATCAGTAAGCGTCACAGCATTAGCACAGTATGCTGAGGGAGATATCAGTCCCCTCACAGCATCAGCACAGTATGCTGAGGGAGATATCAGTAACCGTCACAGCATTAGCACAGTGTGCTGAGGGAGATTTCAGTCCCCGTCACAGCACAACACAGTATGCTGAGGGAGATATCAGAAACCGTCACAGCACCCGCACAGTATGCCAGGGAGATATCAGTAACCCGTCACAGCATCAGCATAGTATGCTGAGGGAGATATCAGTAACCGTCACAGCATCCGCACAGTATGCTAAGGGAGATATCAGTAACCGTCACAGCATTAGCACAGTATGCTGGGGGAGATATCAGTACCGTCACAGCACTAGCACAGTATGCTGAGGGAGATATCAGTAACCGTCACAGCATCACAAAGTATGCTGAGTGAGATTTCAGTCCCCGTCACATCATAAAGCACAGTATGCTGAGGGAGATATCAGTCCCCGTCACAGCATCAGCACAGTGTGCTGAGGGAGATATCAGTCCCCGTCACAGCATCAGCACAGTATGCTGAGGAGATATCAGTCCCCGTCACAGCATCAGCACAGTGTGCTGAGGAGATATCAGTCACCGTCACAGCATCAGCACAGTATGCTGAGGGAGATATCAGTACCCCCGTCACAGCATCTAGCACAGTATGCTGAGGAAGATATCAGTCCCCGTCACAGCATCAGCAAAAGTATGCTGAGGGAGATATCAGTCCCCGTCACAGCATAGCACAGTATGCTGAGGGAGATATCAGTAACCGTCACAGCATTAGCACAGTATGCTGAGGGAGATATCAGTCCCCTCACAGCATCAGCACAGTATGCTGAGGGAGATATCAGTAACCGTCACAGCATTAGCACAGTGTGCTGAGGGAGATATCAGTAACCGTCACAGCATTATCACAGTATGCTGAGGGAGATATCAGAAACCGTCACAGCATCCGCACAGTATGCTAAGGGAGATATCAGTAACCGTCACAGCATCAGAACAGTATGCTGAGGGAGATATCAGTAACCGTCACAGCATTAGCACAGTATGCTGAGGGAGATATCAGTAACCGTCACAGCATTAGTACAGTATGCTGAGGGAGATATCAGTAACCGTCACAGCATCCGCACAGTATGCTAAGGGAGATATCAGTAACCGTCACAGCATCAGGACAGTATGCTGAGGGAGATATCAGTAACCGTCACAGCATCAGGACAGTATGCTGAGGGAGATATCAGTAACCGTCACAGCATCCGCACAGTATGCTAAGGGAGATATCAGTAACCGTCACAGCATCAGCACAGTATGCTGAGGGAGATATCAGTCCCCGTCACAGCACCAGCACAGTATGCTGAGGGAGATATCAGTAACCGTCACAGCATCAACACAGTATGCTGAGTGAGATTTCAGTCCCCGTCACAGCATCAACACAGTATGCTGAGGGAGATATCAGTAACCGTCACAGCATCAGCACAGTGTGCCGAGGGAGATATCAGTCCCCGTCACAGCATTAGCATAGTATGCTGAGGGAGATATCAGTCCCCGTCACAGCATCAGCACAGTATGCTGAGGGAGATATCAGTAACCGTCACAGCATTAGCACAGTATGCTGAGGGAGATATCAGTAACCGTCACAGCATTAGCACAGTATGCTGAGGGAGATATCAGTCCCCGTCACAGCATCAGCACAGTATGCTGAGGGAGATATCAGTCCCCGTCACATCATTAGCACAGTGTGCTGAGGAAGATATCAGTCCCCGTCACAGCATCAGCAGAGTGTGCTGAGGGAGATATCAGTCCCCGTCACAGCATCAGCACAGTATGCTGAGGGAGATATCAGTCTCCGTCACAGCATCAGCACAGTGTGCTGAGGAAGATATCAGTCCCCGTCACAGCATCAGCACAGTATGCTGAGGGAGATATCAGTCCCCGTCACAGCATCAGCACAGTGTGCTGAGGAAGATATCAGTCCCCGTCACAGCATCAGCACAGTGTGCTGAGGGAGATATCAGTTCCCGTCACAGCATCAGCACAATGTGCTGAGGAAGATATCAGTCCCCGTCACAGCATCAGCACAGTGTGCTGAGGGAGATATCAGTCCCCGTCACAGCATCAGCACAGTGTGCTGAGGAAGATATCAATCCCCGTCACAGCATCAGCACAGTGTGCTGAGGGAGATATCAGTCCCTGTCACAGCATCAGCACAGTATGCTGAGGAAGATATCAGTCCCCGTCACAGCATCAGCACAGTATGCTGAGGGAGATATCAGTCCCCGTCACAGCATCAGCACAGTGTGCTGAGGAAGATATCAGTCCCCGTCACAGCATCAGCACAGTATGCTGAGGGAGATATCAGTCCCCGTCACAGCATCAGCACAGTGTTCTGAGGGAGATATCAGTCCCCGTCACAGCATCAGCACAGTGTGCTGAGGGAGATATCAGTCCCCGGTCACAGCATCAGCACAGTGTGCTGAGGGAGATATCAGTCCCCGTCACAGCATCAGCACAGTGTGCTGAGGGAGATATCAGTCCCCGTCACAGCATCAGCACAGTGTGCTGAGGGAGATATCAGTCCCCGTCACAGCATCAGCACAGTGTGCTGAGGGAGATATCAGTCCCCGTCACAGCATCAGCACAGTGTGCTGAGGAAGATATCAGTCCCCGTCACAGCATCAGCACAGTGTGCTGAGGGAGATATCAGTCCCCGTCACAGCATCAGCACAGTGTGCTGAGGGAGATATCAGTCCCCGTCACAGCATCAGCACACAGTGTGCTGAGGGAGATATCAGTCCCCGTCACAGCATCAGCACAGTATGCTGAGGGAGATATCAGTCCCCGTCACAGCATCAGCACAGTGTGCTGAGGGAGATATCAGTCCCCGTCACAGCATCAGCACAGTGTGCTGAGGGAGATATCAGTCCCCGTCACAGCATCAGCACAGTGTGCTGAGGGAGATATCAGTCCCCGTCACAGCATCAGCACAGTGTGCTGAGGGAGATATCAGTCCCCGTCACAGCATCAGCACAGTATGCTGAGGGAGATATCAGTCCCCGTCACAGGATCGATTTAGAGGTGTTTATAGTTTATACGTCAGCACAACACCTTGACAAGGAACACTGTAATATGACCACATGGTCAGTGGCGGGGGCACGCTAGCAGCGGCACTGCAGAGGCGGTACTCTGGCAGCGGCACTATGGCAGTGGCACTCTGGCGGCAACAACAGCAAGCTAAAAGAGTACGTATAAATATTTTTTCTGAACAACAAGTGAGAGAGCAACGGTGTGGCCAGGTTCCCCTGACATACTGCGCCACACTTGACGGCTTTAATATAGCAAGTGAGCAAGTGTGGTAGTCGGAGCTGGTGCAGACTCCTGTTAGACACTGGCAATGTGTTCTTGTATTGCTCTGCATCATCCACGGAATCGTAATAACACGATTGCAAACAAATTAGGGAACTGGTCTGTGAATTTTAGAAGTGACTCTCCTTAGGTTCAAACACCAACCCGTCCCGTGGTGTATTGTCACTTCAGGAGTGGAAAGCCTATTACTGCTCTAGCGCCTTTATTTATTATCCGAATTTTAATTTTTTTTTTCACTGAATGTGTGTCTGTGTGGGAATTTGACATCGTATAAATTTCATGATGACGGTCCTGAAAATTGCTGAAAAACCTTAAGTGTTGAGACAACAACACTCCAGTATGTGTACAGCAAAACTGGACACAGGAAAAGTGTTGCACATCACAAGACGTATTAATATATGCAAAACTGCAATTTTTCATGTTGCTAAATATATGAAAATGCATCGTTCTGTATTTTTTTTAAATTTGTATATTTTTTTCAAAATGTTCAGTAAAAACAATGAAATAAAATACTTCGTGAGTGACTTTTATCAAAGTTTGAACATGGAATTTAAGAACAATAATTTCTTGTATAACATCAGAGAGAGTTTTTATAATTCTTCAGTAAATAACGAAGCTACACTCAGTGACAGACAAATAACGAAGCTACACTCAGTGACAGACAAATAACGAAGTTACACTCAGTGACAGACTAATAACGAAGTTACACTCAGTGACAGACAAATAACGAAGTTACACTCAGTGACAGACAAATAACGAAGCTACACTCAGGGACAGACAAATAACGGAGCTACACTCAGGGACAGACAAATAACGAAGCTACACTCAGTGACAGAAAAATAACGAAGTTACACTCAGGGACAGACAAATAACGAAGTTACACTCAGTGACAGACAAATAACGAAGCTACACTCAGGGACAGACAAATAACGAAGCTACACTCAGGGACAGACAAATAACGAAGCTACACTCAGGGACAGACAAATAACGAAGCTACACTCAGGGACAGACAAATAACGAAGCTACACTCAGGGACAGACAAATAACGAAGCTACACTCAGGGACAGACAAATAACGAAGCTACACTCAGGGACAGACAAATAACGAAGCTACACTCAGGGACAGACAAATAACGAAGTTACACTCAGGGACAGACAAATAACGAAGCTACACTCAGGGACAGACAAATAACGAAGCTACACTCAAGGACAGACAAATAACGAAGCTACACTCAGGACAGACAAATAACGAAGTTACACTCAGGGACAGACAAATAACGAAGCTACACTCAGGGACAGACAAATAACGAAGCTACACTCAGGGACAGACAAATAACGAAGCTACACTCAGGGACAGACAAATAACGAAGCTACACTCAGGGACAGACAAATAACGAAGCTACACTCAGGGGCAGACAAATAACGAAGCTACACTCAGGGACAGACAAATACGAAGCTACACTCTAGGGACGACAAATAACGAAGCTACACTCAGGGATAGACAAATAATGAAACTACACTCGGGGACAGACAAATAACGAAGTACACTCAGGGACAGACAAATAACGAAGCTACACTCAGTGACAGACAAATAACGAAGCTACACTCAGGGACAGACAATAACGAAGCTACACTCAGGGGCAGACAAATAACGAAGCTACACTCAGGACAGACAAATAACGAAGCTACACTCTGGGACAGACAAAATACGAAGCTACACTCAGGGACAGACAAATAACGAAGTTACACTCAGGGACAGACAAATAACGAAGCTACACTCAGGGACAGACAATAACGAAGCTACACTCAGGACAGACAAATAACGAAGTTACACTCAGGACAGACAAATAACGAGCTACACTCAGGGACAGACAAATAACGAAGCTACACTCAGGACAGACAAATAACGAAGCTACACTCAGTGACAGACAAATAAACGAAGCTTACACTCAGGGACAGACAAATAACGAAGCTACACTCAGTGACAGACAATAACGAAGCTACACTCAGGGACAGAAAAATAACGAAGCTACACTCAGGGACAGACAAATAACGAAGCACACTCGGGGACAGACAAATAACGAAGCTACACTCAGGACAGACAAATAACGAAGCTACACTCAGGGACAGACAAATAACGAAGCTACACTCAGGGACAGACAAATAACGAAGCTACACTCAGGGAAAAGACAAATAACGAAGCTACACTCAGGGACAGACAAATAACGAAGTACACTCAGGGACAGACAAATAACGAAGCTACACTCAGGGACAGACAAATAACGAAGCTACACTCAGGGACAGACAAATAACGAAGCTACACTCAGGGACAGACAAATAACGAAGCTACACTCAGGGACAGACAAATAACGAAGCTACACTCAGGGACAGACAAATAACGAAGCTACACTCAGGGACAGACAAATAACGAAGCTACACTCAGGGGACAGACAAATAACGAAGCTACACTCAGGGACAGACAAATAACGAAGCTAACACTCAGTGACAGACTAAAAACGAAGCTACACTCAGGGACAGAAAAATAACAAAGCTACACTCAGGGACAGACAAATAACGAAGCTACACTCAGGGACAGACAAATAACAAGCTACACTCAGGGACAGACAAATAACGAAGCTACACTCAGGGACAGACAAATAACGAAGCTACACTCAGGGACAGACAAATAACGAAGCTACACTCAGGGACAGACAAATAACGAAGCTACACTCAGGGGACAGACAAATAACGAAGCTACACTCATGGACAGACAAATAACGAAGCTACACCAGGACAACAAATAACGAAGCTACACTCAGGGACAGACAAATAACGAAGCTACACTCAGGGACAGACAAATAACGAAGCTACACTCAGGGACAGACAAATAACGAAGCTACACTCAGTGACAGACAAATAACGAAGCTACACTCATGGACAGACAAATAACGAAGCTACACTCAAGGACAGACAAATAACGAAGCTACACTCAGGGACAGACAAATAACGAAGCTACACTCAGGGACAGACAAATAACGAAGCTACACTCAGGGACAGACAAATAACGAAGCTACACTCAGGGACAGACAAATAACGAAGCTACACTCAGGGACAGACAAATAACGAAGTTACACTCAGGGACAGACAAACAACGAAGTTACACTCAGGGACAGACAAATAACGAAGCTACACTCAGGGACAGACAGATAACGAAGCTACACTCAGGGACAGACAAATAACGAAGCTACATCAGTGACAGACAAATAACGAAGCTACACTCAGGACAGACAAATAACGAAGCTACACTCAGGGACAGACAAATAACGAAGCTACACTCAGGGACAGACAAATAACGAAGCTACACTCAGTGACAGACAAATAACGAAGCTACACTCAGGGACAGACAAATAACGAAGCTACACTCAGGGACAGACAAATAACGAAGCTACACTCGGGGACAGACAAATAACGAAGCTACACTCGGGGACAGACAAATAACGAAGCTACACTCGGGACAGACAAATAACGAAGCTACACTCAGGGACAGACAAATAACGAAGCTACACTCAGGGACAGACAAATAACGAAGCTACACTCAGGGACAGACAAATAACGAAGCTACACTCAGGGACAGACAAATAACGAAGCTACACTCAGGGACAGACAAATAACGAAGCTACACTCAGGGACAGACAAATAACGAAGCTACACTCAGGGACAGACAAATAACGAAGCTACACTCGGGGACAGACAAATAACGAAGCTACACTCGGGGACAGACAAATAACGAAGCTACACTCGGGGACAGACAAATAACGAAGCTACACTCAGGGACAGACAAATAACGAAGCTACACTCAGGGACAGACAAATAACGAAGCTACACTCAGGGACAGACAAATAACGAAGCTACACTCAGGGACAGACAAATAACGTTCAGATAATCCCGGATAAAGAGAAATTGCTTTTCTTTGTCTTAAATGGGTATAATTTTTTTCCAAGCGGCCATGTTTGCTTGTCAGTTGCGTTACACTGATTCTTACATCTCAAAAAATAATAATGGCAGAAGTATTCACAAAACACCATAACAACTTAAAATATTTAAATGTTTATGGCGAAAAATTATATTCCGGTGATATTTTGTAATTTCCGATAACTCGGCTTGGAAAAATCATAGAAGAACTGAACACCAGAATATTCCTTAAATTATCCACTATTTTGTTTAATCAAAAATCGATTTTTTTAAATAATGGTTTTATAACGTCTTGATGAAGCATAGCACTAGACAGGCACCAGGAGGCTGGCCACTCTACCTATAAAATATTCACCAGATTTACAACCATTCAGATTCCAGAGGTTTTAGTGCTGCTAAGCGGCAAAAATGAGCAGTAATGGCGTCCCTGGAGGCGACAGAATCTTTACTGGTAACTTATCTTATTGTATTTGTTTCCTGTTTTTTATTTTCTGACCTGAGAACAGTTGCAGCGATCCTTGGCTCACACCTGCCCCACTCTGATCCGTGGCTCACACCTGCCCCACTCTGATCCGTGGCTCACACCTGCCCCACTCTGCTCCGTGGCTCACACCTGCCCCACTCTGATCCGTGGCTCACACATGCCCCCCTCTGATCCGTGGCTCACACCTGCCCCACTCTGATCCGGGCTCACACCTGCCCCACTCTGATCCGTGGCTCACACCTGCCCCACTCTGATCCGTGGCTCACTCCTGCCCCACTCTGCTCCGTGGCTCACACCTGCCCCACTCTGATACCCTTTGGCTCACACCTGCCCCACTCTGATCCGTGGCTCACTCCTGCTCCACTCTTCTCCGTGGCTCACACCTGCCCCACTCTGATCCGTGGCTCACACCTGCCCCACTCTGATCCGTGGCTCACACCTGCCCCACTCTGATCCGTGGTTCACACCTGCCCCACTCTGCTCCGTGGCTCACACCTGCCCCACTCTGATCCTTGGCTCACACCTGCCCCACTCTGATCCGTGGCTCACTCCTGCCCACTCTGCTCCGTGGCTCACACCTGCCCCACTCTTATCCGTGGCTCACACCTGCCCCACTCTGATCCGTGGCTCACAACCTGCCCCACTCTGATCCGTGGCTCACACCTGCCCCACTCTCCTCCGTGGCTCACACCTGCCCCATTCTGCTCCGTGGCTCACACCTGCTCCATTGTGATCCGTGGCTCACACCTGCCCCACTCTGCTCCGTGGCTCACACCTGCCCCACTCTTATCCGTGGCTCACACCTGCCCCACTCTGATCCGTGGCTCACACCTGCCCCACTCTGATTCGTGGCTCACACCTGCCCCACTCTGATCCGTGGCTCACACCTGCCCCCACTCTGATCCGTGGCTCACCTGCCGCACTCTGATCCGTGGCTCACACCTGCCCCACTCTGATCCGTGGCTCACACCTGCCCCACTCTGATCCGTGGCTCACACCTGCCTCACTCTGATACGTGGCTCACACCTGCCCCACTCTGATCCGTGGCTCACACCTGCCCCATTCTGCTCCGTGGCTCACACCTGCCCCACTCTGATCCGTGGCTCACACCTGCCCCACTCTGATCCGGGGCTCACACCTGCCCCATTCTGATCCGTGGCTCACACCTGCCCACTCTGATCCGTGGCTCACACCTGCCCCATTCTGCTCCGGGGCTCACCCCTTTGCCCCACTCTGCTCCGTGGCTCACACCTGCCCCACTCTGCTCTGTGGCTCACACCTGCCCCCACTCTGCTCCGTGGCTCACACCTGCCCCACTCTGCTCCGTGGCTCACACCTGCCCCACTCTGCTCCGTGGCTCACACCTGCCCCACTCTGCTCCGTGGCTCACACCTGCCCCACTCTGCTCCGTGGCTCACACCTGCCCCACTCTGCTCCGTGGCTCACACCTGCCCCACTCTGCTCCGTGGCTCACACCTGCCCCACTCTGCTCCGTGGCTCACACCTGCCCCACTCTGCTCCGTGGCTCACACCTGCCCCACTCTGCTCCGTGGCTCACACCTGCCCCACTCTGTTTCCGTGGCTCACACCTGCCCCACTCTGCTGTCTTACTGAGGAAAGATGTGAGTTGTATGTTAGGTCATTATGCTAGGTGTTAGTTCATGTATATCAGTGGTATTACCGACAACATGAAAAATTAGACAATTGTGCAACATCTTGGTATCTTAAATAACAACAACAACAACAACAACAAAAAAAGGCACAATACCGTGACTGGAACGATACACAAATAACCCGCACATAAAAGAGAGGAGCTTACGACGACGTTTCGGTCCGACTTGGACCATTTACAAAGTCACACTAACCAGAAGTGGAGCAGGACGGCTATATATAGGCAGGAAGAGATAGTGGTAGTAGTAGTAGTAGTAGTAGTACAAGAATGGTATATATATATAATATATATATGTATCTTTACATGTAGACGTTTCGCCATCTAGTGACTTTATCAGTACAACACATTGACAAAATAGAAATATATACAGCAAATAGAGGAATTATTATTCTGTTTTCTTGACCGTGTTCCATGGTCTTTGTTATTTGTTATTGCATTGCATATATCATTGCCACTATTACTTTCGTCTCAATGGACATAACAGTATTTGATATTCAGTAGTCCATGAACTCTCCTGTTTTCAAGTTTGCGAGTTCCTGAAATATTCAGTTGTTTCTGACCATCAGTACAATCCCTTCTCCTCCTTTATTGCCCAGTTCTTTCTCACTGTTTGGTAGCCCTCAGGGAACATCGCATTTATTATCATCCCTCGGATTTTCATCTCTTTAATAGCTACTATATCAGGATTTTCTCCAATTCTTTCTTCTATGGCTTAATTCTTGTACTGGGTTGGGAGTCTGTTGAGTGCTGGGTTATTTCCTGTACTCTTTCCGCCTCTTGCTTCACCCCTTTTTTCGCCATGTCTCCCTCTCTGGCCTTTGCTGCTCTTCCATCTGATCTTTTTTATAAACTGATGAAGTTTCCAGATCTCTCAGATTCGATTTTTTTCCCATTAGGAGGTTTCTCATTTCTGACTTTCATTGCACAATTCATAACAACCTTGTCATTACCTCTGTATATGATCAATTGATCATATGTAGGCACTGATTTCACTTGTTTCTCTTGCTGTTCCAAATTCATCTATCAGATATTAAAAAAAATTCTCTTCCCTTTCCCTTATATTTTTTCACTCATGTCTTTCTTCTTCTAGGCTGAACACCATGAGAGCTCCGTGTCTCAGGTCCCCACCATCACCTCTAATTAAGGTTGCTCTCTCTCTCTGTGCTTTTGACTCCCTAGAGGTATTTACCGTTTCTGTTTTCTTCCTTCTGACTGTTGCAACCCCTGAATGGGTTACACTGTATATTACCTTTTCATATAATTTTATATTGCTTATATTTGCGATAATAGCTAAATCGTAAATATATTGCTTTATATTATTATTGGACTTAGTTATGTTGTTAGGTAGGATGTAACATATATTATGTGCTCAAAGTTCAAGTCTTGATTGTCTAACTACTGTAATTAGCGCTTGTGGCTCGTTTCCCTGCCGGCTTGTTGCTGAGCTGCAGCTGTCCACGGAGCTATCACGTGATCGAGGGGGGGTGTCCTCACCTCGCCTGAAGTATTCAGTCTGGTCTAGACTCTCTTGGTGGTTGGATGTATTCCAGACAAAGTGCCTAAATCTCTCTTATAGGCCCTTCTTGGAAGATCATCTCTTGTCTTATTATTGTTAGTTCTGGAGACTTTTCACAGAACACTGTATAGACTTAGTGATTTTCGACGTTGTACTGAGGTTGTGTGTCTCATAGACACTCTGAGCAACTCGGGTCCTAAGCTGTAGCTTCTGAGCTAATTTGTAATGGTATCTGTGTATTGTCACAGTCGGGGAATTTCTTATGCTGAACTTAGATTCAGTAGTATGGGAGTTTTGTGACTTTCGTGGAGGATCTGCTGATGGTCCCTACTAGCTGTTATATTATCTCCTTGTTCCTGATTCTGTGTCGTAATCGCTTGTTATATTGCTATTGGGCTTAGCATTCTTTTTATTGTTCAAGCAGACTGTTCTGATTGCCAGTCGGTCAAGAAGTTAGTTTATTTGTGGACTTTGTCAGTCACTTGTTTAAGTCTAGTCGAGTCGTGAGACATAGCGAACTACTTAGAGCACTTACACACATACACACAAACTTACTTGTACATATTTGTAATATCTTATTAAATGTTAATGTACCAGACGGTACTTAAGAATTATAAATGTGATATGTGCTTTCAGCACAATCACTCAGAAGCCCTCTGCACTTGTGCATCCTCATCCTCGTTATTGTGAGCACTGTGTCCAGACTTGGTGGTGTGCCCCACCTCTCCGTCTTTCTGGAGCCCTTTCTAGTCTCCTCTGTGAACTCTTCTTTGAATCTTGTTGAGTTCTTCAACATATTTCACGGTCTTTTTGTTGTCTCTCCTCCTTCCTTCCTTTAGGCCTGAATTACTGTCCTTGGATGTTGTTTTCCTTCCTGATGTGTCTGTACAGCAGTTTCGGGTCGATTTGGCTTTCGTGCTATGTCATTTCATATTGTCTTTGGGGCCCTCCCTTCTTTATCTGTGCATATTTCGTTTCTGGCTCTACGACTGTTCTCCTTATTTCCTGTGGTCCTTTGCCTTCTATATTCTTCCAATCCTAGCTCACTGGTTTTTGCACTCCCTGCACCTTTGGGTAAACCATGGGTCCATCCGGCTTTTTCATTAATCCTGTTAACCTTGGGTTTACAAACCTCTCCCTTCAGCCTCCTTGAATTTTGTTGCTACATATTCCATCATCTCATTAACTGGCTTCCCTGCCAGTTCTCTGTTCCCACTGAAACCCCGTTCAGGTAGTTCCTCATTCCTGTGTAGTCCCCTTTCTTGTAGTTGGCTTCATTCGGTCCTTGGCCTTCCTGCTTTTCTCCCTCCACTTGTAGCTCTACTGTGTATTGAAGCTTAAAACACATGGTCACTGCCCAAGGGTCTTTCAATGTGATGTCTCGGATATCTGCACTACTGTATGGTGAATACTAAGTCCAGCTTGTGCTGGTTCTCCTCTTCCTCTCTCTCTTGTATTGTCCTTACGTGTTGGTTCTATGAAGTTACTCTGTTACCACCTCCATCATCTTAGCCATCCATGTATCTTGGCCCCATGTGGGTCAAGTTCTCCCAATCGTTCTCCTTGTGGTTAATGTCACCCATGACAGGAGCTTTGCCTGCATGATGAGCTCTTCTGGCCACTCTAGCCAGTGTGTCAACCATCGCTCTATTGCTCTCGTCGATACTCTTGCCTTGGCCTCCTGCTGTTCTGATGGTGGGTTATATATCACGGCTATTAACACCTTGGGATCCTCCAGAGTGAAGTGTTCCCACTTGTAATCACTTTCTTCTCCACTATCTCCTCTTCTCCAGGCTCATCAAAATTCAGCGATTTTTGATCAGCAACGCACTCGTCACCCCCCCCTGTGCACTCTGTCTTTCCTCAGGTTTGGTATTCCCGTTGGAAAGATGGAATCTTTATCTACCTGTAAGCTTGGTTTCTGTGAGAGCTATGATGTCCGGTGATGCTTCCTTGACTCGTTCATGCCACTTTCCTTCAACTTATTTGTTATTCCATCAGCGTTTGTAGTACCATACCTTCAGTTTCCTTTCCAACACTGTGGTTTGGGGGGCCTGTGAGGTGGGAGACCTGGTGGCATACTGGGGATTCTATAGCTCGGTGTTGGGTGGTGGCTGTGGGTATGGATTGTAGTGTGTGTTGGGATGGTGTGATAGGTTGTATGGTTCTGAGGTAGTTGTATGTGTGCTTGCCCTTGCTGTTTTTTCTGTCTGCTCTGACTGACTTCTGGCTGGTTCCCTCCCTTGTCTCTTTTCTGCTCCTTTCGCTTTTTTGTCCTCGGGGTCCCTCAGCTGCTGTCGTTCTGATTTTGTTCAGTGCTATGTCTTAGGAACACCCTCTTGTACTCTTCCGAGTATTTCAATCGTGGTTTATCTCTTGGAGGATCCTGTTCCGCACTGTTTCCGTCCTGAGAATCAGCTTTGTGATTGGTCGGTCTATCCCCTTCGAGTACCCCTATTCTCTGAAAATTGACAATCTCGTCCATCTCTTCACCTATGATTTCGTGATGATTTTCCTCAATTCCTTCTTTCTTCCTGCTGCCTTTCAGTGTATGTGTCCTTTCCTCTCTCTCCTGGGAAGCCCATGGAAATTTTAAAAAAAAAAAAACACTGATTTTGGCCCTTTTCTTCCTCCCATTGCCTCACACTGTGAACTCTGGATCATGCCTGTATGTGGTCAGTTTCTCCCTCTGATTTTTCCAGTGGCTCTTGATAGCCTTGTTGTAGCCTCAGCGTTCGACCTATCACCCTCTCCATCTGCAACAGCTGGATCTTCCCTTTCAATCACTTGGTTCCTCCTGGCAGATTGATGTGACATTAGCATAATTCATAATTCCTTCCTTTCCTGTTCGGCCTCGCAGCTTCATATGCTGCTTGTACTTCTCTGGTCACTGCCCCCTGTAACTCGCTTTGCCTATTTATCTCAACTTCTAGAGACCCTTATCTGGGCTACTGCAGTTTCGACTTGTGCCTCCCATTCTATGTCTCCTTCTCCAACCTCCTTTTCAATTTCACAGAGAAGTCTTTCTCCATTTTTTCAGAAAGTCTCCTAATTTTCTCTCCCACTCTTGGTTCCATCTTTTCCACTGCTCCTCCATCCACTCCTCCCTACTAGAACCATTTCATCTGATCCTTGGTTCCTGCGTGTCCCCACTTTTTTTTTTTTTTTTTTTTTTTGTGTGTTTTTTTTTTTTTTTTGAGAGAGAGAAGAAGGGAAAGGTAGAGGGGGAGGGAGTGAGAGTGAGTGAAGGGAAAGAGTTGGGGAGGGGAGAGTTAGAAGGGAATATGGGGGACGAGAGGTGAGAGAGCAAGAGAGAGAGAGAGCAAGAGAGAGAGGAGAGCAAGAGAGAGAGGCTTGACTTCCACACGCAAAAATAGCTAGATTATCTACGCTATCTGGCTATTGTCCCTGTAGATACTGCAGTGTTTGTGGTTACCACAAGGGACAAAGATCTTCTTGGTTAGTAAGTGCTATTGTTCCAACTACTGCCACACAGAGATTGCACTCCAGAAGAAAGAATTTTATTGCAGCCAGGTTGAAAATTTCGAAAATTTAAGGATATCCATAATCCTGTGGTATATGTGGATACAAGCCTGGAGATACAGGAGGAAGGTTCAGAAGTTCCTACCTCAGGGACTCTGTCCAAAGATCAAGACTGCCCCTCTGGGGCTGTGTTGTAAAGTTGAGCGTAAGATAATCCATCCCCCCCCACAGGGAAGCACTTCATGAGCTCATCAATCAATTAGATAAACCTACAAAGCTTATTGTAGAGGCCGTGCAAGCCTACGTCAAGTGGACGCCAAGTTTGCTCAGCTGATGGTGACCACTATTGACAAAGGACTGGAAGTCCACAACTGAGCTTAACTCAGGGGTTAAAATCTGGTGGAATTCTGTCATCGCTAAGGTCCCACAGACTGACAGAGTTCAAAACACTACCTTTGGGAATTCTAACACAATTCCTCTGACCACCACAGAGGGAACAAAATCTCTTCCCAGCAACGTGGGAAGCCTTGGATCTGTTAATTCTCCTACACCTGACATCTTCTGTTCAGCCACTGCCAGTCTACTTGACAGTGCACTACCATCCATGATCCTACACTGTCAGCACACCTGCCGTTACTATTTCTAGAATCTCGGTCGTTTTAAGGGTGCTTCGACACAAGACTCTGAGCCAGGAGTTTCTCCACCAGAGAAAGGTTGCAGATAGTGATCAGGGAAACTATCACTTGCACCTGATCACCTGCTACGGCCGAAGTACGAACAGAGGGACACTTCTGTCAGAATCTGGTAGAGGGCGCGGACGGTAGAGGAGTGGAGGAGGACGTGTGGAGGAAGACATTAAAGCCGTCTCACCCTCCACTAACACGTTCCAGCGGCAAATCCGAGGACAAATCTGCGAAAACACAGGAGGTACAACAAATCCTAGTCCACCCTCCCAGGCACCTAGGCTGTGCTCCTCGCTGTCACCGGAAGGGGCACTCTGCCAACAACTGCCTGCGAGATACAGGTGTAACTACTGTACAAGAAAAGGAACATAAGGAGGGACCAGTGTCGGAAGAAAAAAGAACTTGACAGCAGGGCCACCTGTTTTGGACCTGTTCTCAGAAACAAACCAGCACCCGTATATCTCTGAATTGGTAAAAACAACTCTTCACCGTCACCCACTTAGTTATACTCCTATCCCAGCCAATCAGGTGGGATTGGGGCCTTATACAAGACCACTGACCCTACCATCCCTGCAGCTGCCTCAGTTCCCTACCTCTCTCAAGGGCAGGCACCTTACATTCCCTTACACACCCACCACTCAAGCTGACAACTTCCATCATGAGGAGCCAGTCTATCGCATCCTGTCGAGCCAAACATTAGGGTTTCTTTTCTAATTGTTGGAGAGCTCTCACATTGCTTTGTGAACACTCGCGTCCCGACATGATAGTGTTGTTGAAAACATTTTTGGATGACAGGACTCTGAAAATTTTGCCAAGAATTGCTGGCTACACCTCATGGATGAGAAGAGACAGCAAGGGCATGGAGGTGGTTTGCTGTGTGCTTCTTAAAAGTGTTCATGGCCCAGCACATAGTGTTGCCACCCCTTACACATCTTGAAATGATGTTCTTCATAGCTCTGTATAAACACTAGTTATCCTCATGTACAGCATGTGCAATGTACAGGACCTCAGTGCCAACTTGCAGACCCTATCAACTTCCTAATGGATAATATTGACCTCCCTTCTGCTACAACACAACGTCATACATATTATTAATTGTTGGTGACCTCAACAGCACCTTTTACAGAGGGACTTTGTTGACCTTCTTGCAGTGTTTTTTTGGACAATGTGAAACTTTGTTATTTTCCCTACCGCATATCCTGGCTCTCCTTGACCCAGTAGTGAGTGATCTGGCAGAAGCATAGCTCCACTTGTCAACCCCTCATCGGTAACGTGGATCGTCTGACACAAGGCTGTTTTTACCACACTTAAGATCCAACAGAAAACGTGGTGAGGAGTCCACACGCACATCCTGGCTATGCGGAAAGAGGTAATTGGGCCACCCTTTGTCTGAGCTCGCCACCAACCGACTGGAATTGCTCTTCTCAGGGGTGATGTGGACAACCAAGTGAAAGCCTTCACTGGACACCATCCTTAATCTGACAACAAGAACACATTCCTTCACGGCAATATGTGACAAAGCCTAAATCAGATCAGCCTTGGTTTGGCTTATCGGTTGTAGAGAGGCTGGTAATGCTAAGTACAAAGCATGGCGGAAGGTATAAGAGACATCCTACACCTATAACAGGAAACTTGCACATGCTAGCTGTAGGCATATGGGTGGTTGTTCAAAAGTGGGCCATTACTAAATGGGAGGTGGACACGAAAAGAAAGTTAGCATCAGGTAGGGTAAGGCTCCAAAACCTGGTGGTGGTCCCTGGTCAAGGACAGACAAGGTTATCGCCTTGATGAACTTATTCCACCTCTAAATCGACAGGATGGTGGACCACCTCTACGAGTAAGTCAGAGAAGGCGGACCTTCTTGGCTGAACAACTTTGCTAACCAAAATGCAAGATCTGATCCAGCAAGGGACCCCTCCTTGGCTAGCTGCAAGAACTGTGTCAAAAACTGTCAGTGGTGACAATTAAGGCAGGTGGAGGTGCATTTCCTTCTTAAATCCACTTGACAAGAAAAGGCTGTGGGCCCAGACAAGTTGAGCCCAAGATTGTTGGAGAAGATGTGCAGCCAGATAGCTGCACCTCTATCTCCCATCTTTCAGCACTGCCAGAGTACAGTGTAAATGGGCCATCTCCATGAAAGAGGCAAATGTAGTCCCTGTTCACAAAAAGTAGGCAGAGCCAGAAATCAGCACTACAGAAGTGTCACTCCTGTCAATCCTCTGGTAAGATTCCGTGAGGAAAATATTCTCAAGACATAATGATCAGATTTTTTGACTACCACTCACTACTTTGGGATCGTCCAATATGGCTTAGGGAAAGGTTACTACTGCTGCTGATCTGTTGTTTAAAACCGTCTCCACTAAAGTGGCACCAGTCACTGGATGAATCCAAAGTCAGTGTGTGGGTAGCATCTGGGACAATGCTGGGCGCTTTTTCCGACCGGGTTGTGTGGCACCAGGGCCACTTAGCAAAAACTTCAAGCACTGGGATATTGCAGGCTCTACGCTCTATGTCTCCTCTGTGATTACCGTCATGGTAGATCTCTAAGTGTCGTCCTCAATGGAACGGAATCAGCATGGCATCCTATTGGGGCAGCGTTCACAAAAGGAAGTAGTGCTGGGTCCACAGTTATGGAATGTCTACTTCAACGACCTTCTTCATCTTCATCCAGATCACATGCATATGCAGACGGACTGTACTCTGACATTCACTTATCCAAGAGATAGAAATGCCAGCTGTCTCTAAGCTACATCAATCACCTGCTGAGAGCTATATCAGTTGGGGAAATAGATGGCCAAAGTACATTTGACACCTGAAAAAAACGCAAATGATGTCGTCTCTAGGCACCATGATTGGTAATTGCTGGCGCAGTGAGTCGTTAAGGATGAATGGGGACGATGTTGGCACCTGGAGAAGAAGTTGATATCCTTGGGGTGAAATTTGACTCCAAACTAACCATGAAGAACCATGTTGTAAATCTTGCAAACAAGGCAGCCAGGAAGCTTACAGGCACTTCGCCGTATCTTCTCGCATCGCTTGCAGTAGGGGTTGCAAGATCCTGTACGAGGCACAAGTAGCTTTCACACCTTGAGTATGCTCCACTTTCTTTGGTTGGCCTGCCCCCCCTCTCATCGCGACTGCTTGGAAGAGTAGAGAACGAGCAAGACGTTTCTAATCTCTCGCCTGGGACCCATCCTGGATAGATCTGTCATTTCAGCAGAGCCTTCAACATAGGAGGGATGTGGGTGGCCTTACTGTTATGTACAAGGCCAATATTGTCATAATACCAACTTGGATCTCCACATTCGTGGACAGCGTGAAACAAGCTTTTATGCCACAGACGGGCAGAAAGCAGCAAACTTCAATCTGCTGTACCTTCTCCAGAACTTCATCCATCATGAGATTCTACTTACCCAGGTGATCGAGTATGGAACACATTCGTTACAGGCATTATGATGTCAACGAGATAACGACAGTTGATTCAAATGAAAAATGCTGGTCCACAGATGCTCAACTTCATCCTGTTCCCTACTTGTATGTCCTAACAAAAATGCTTTCAAATGAGTGATGTAGGTAACAGCTCTTGCTTGCGACAATAAAAGTTAGGAATCCTTAACTGTAAAATAGCAGGTCATAAAGCTAGGGATCCTTAACTTGTCAAACCTGTGTAAAAAAAAAAAAAAAAAAAAAAAAAAAAAAAAAAAAAAAAAAAAAAAAAAAAGAGAGAGAGAGCAAAGAGAGTGAGAGAGCAAGAGTGGAGAGGCAAGAGAGAGAGAGAGCGCAAGAGAGAGAGAGAGAGCAAAAAGAGAGAGAGAGTGAGGCAAGAGAGAGAGAGAGCAAGAGAGAGAGAGTGCAAGAGAGAGAGAGAGCAAAGAGAGAGAGAGAGCAGATGAGAGAGAGAGCAAGAAGAGAGTGAGAGCAAGAGAGAGAGAGAGCAAGACAGAAGAGAGAGAGCAAGGGAGAGAGAGAGGAGCGAGAGCATAAGAGAGGAGAGAGCAAAGAGAGAGAGGAGCAAGAGGAAAGAGAGAGGCAGAGCAAGAGAGTGAGAGAGAAAGGAGAGAGAGAGAGCAAGAGAGAGAGCAAGAGAGAGAGAGGAGCTAAGAGAGAGAGAGAGCAATGAGATAGAGAGAGCAGGAGAGAGAGAGAGCAAGAGAGAGAGAGAGCAAGAAGAGAGAGAGAGAGCAAGAGAGAGAGAGAGCAAGAGAGAGAGAGAGAAGAGAGAGAGAGAGAGGCAAGAGAGATAGAGTAGCAAGAGAGAGGCAAGAGAGAGAGAGAGAGAGCAAGACGCGAGAGCAAGAGAGAGAGAGAGAGAGGGAGGATGAGACGAGGGAGAGAGAGAGCGAGAGAGGATTGGAGAAGAGGAGGAGACGAGAGAGAGAGGAGGGAGGGAGGGATAGGAGGGAGAGGAGGGAGAAAGAGAAGGCAAAAGAGGGGGAGAAGGGGAAAGAGGGGGGGTGTGAGAGGAGAGCGAGGGGAGAGAGAGGCTAGGGGGGGAGGGAGGGGAGGTGGAGAGAGAGGTGGGGAAAAGGGGAGAGGGGAGAGATAATGGGAGGGGACAGATGTTAGAGGGGGGAGAGATGTAGAGGGGGGGAGGTGTTAGAGGTAAGAGCTGTTAGAGGGGAAAGATGGGAGAGGGAAGAGAGAGAGAGAGATAGGGTAGAGAGTGATAGGTAGGAGAGAGATATAGGTAAGAGTGAGAGAGTAGAGATAGTGTTACTTTGGGTAGAAAAAAGAGGGGGGGGGGAGAGAGGGAGAAGGTTCAGATGGTCAGTTCACAGAGGACGGTGTGAAATCCTGTGTTTGTGTGTTTTGCGTGGTGTACTACAGATACAAGTGCTTGTTCATGGGGGTGTATGTGTATGTGTATGTGTGTGTGTGTGTTTGTGTGTGTGTGTACGTGTGTGTGTGTGTGTGTGTGTATGTGTGTGTGTATGTGTGTATGTGTGTATGTGTGTGTGTGTGTGTGGTGGTGTTGTGTGTGTGTGTGTGTGTGTGTTTGTGTGTGTGTGTGTGTGTGTTTTGTGTTGTGTGTGTGTATGTGTGTGTGTATGTGTGTGTGTGTATGTGTGTGTTGTGTGTATGTGTATGTGTGTGTGCGTTGTGTGTGTTGTGTGTGTTGTGGGTTTGTGTGTGTAGTGTGTGTGTTGTGTGTGTGTGTGTGTGTGTGTGTGTGTGTGTGCACCCACTTCTAAGTTTCATACTGCTAATAAATACGGTAGATACCAATAATTCATGCTTACCAATACTGGGTAAACACTTATTCGGATTCTACTTCTAAAATTCAGAGAGGAGCTAGGTTGTAAAATTTAGCTTGTTTCAGCTTAAGTGTGTATGTGTAGTTATGTGTGTTGGTGTGTATGTGTGTGTGAGTGGGTACGTGTGTGTGTGTGTGTTGTATGTGTGTGTGTGTGTGTTCGTGTGTGTGTGTGTGTGTGTGTGTGTCGTGTGTGTGTGTGTGTGTGTGGTGTGTGTGGTGTGTGTGTGTGTGTGTTGTGTGCTCGTGTGTTTGTGTGGCCCCATTCTAAGTATTCATACTGCTAATAAATATCAGTAGTTAATACCATATTTCTAAGACTACCAACAGTGTTCTAGCAATTATCACTTCTACTTATAAAACACAGAAAGTAATTAGGTTGTTAAAATTTATGTGCTTGTCTGAGCTTCTTAGGAGTGTCTGACGTCCCTCACTAGGCTTCCCCTCGCGAGGTGCTCCTCGCTAGTCAACACTTCTTCACCTATCCTTGCTTATTTTCTGCTCTATTTCTGGGGTAATAGCTTGCAGGAGTGAGTGACCTGTATCTAACAGTGACGCAAGGCCAGGATTCAGAACCCCCAAAACAACCCCAACAGGTGAGTGATACTTAAGCTGGCAGGTGATGTGTGTGTGTGTGTGTGTACTCACCTAATTGTACTCACCTATTTGTGGTGCAGGAGTCGAGACTCAGCTCCTGCCCGCCTCTTCACTGATCGCATATGGGTCCTCTCTCTCTCTGCTTCTGAGCTTTGTCATACCTCTTCTTAAAACTATGTATGGTTCCTGCCTCCACTACTTCACTTGCTAGGCTATTCCTCTTGCTGACATCTCTATGACTGAAGAAAATACTCCTAAGTTCTCTCCGTGACTCGTCTGAGTCACTCAGTTCCAGTTGTGACCCCTTGTCCCTGTGTCCCCCTCTCTGGAACATCCTATCTCTGTCCTCCTTGTCTATTCCCCGCTTTATCTTGTATTGTCGTTATCATGTCTCCATGACCCTTCTGTCTCCAGGTCGTCAGTCCGATTTCCCATAACCATTTCCTCGTACGACATTCCCTTGAAGCTCTGGGACTAGCCCTTGTTGCAAACCTTTGTACTTTCTCTAACTTCTGAGCTTGCTTGACCAGGTGTGGGTTCCAGACTGGTGCTGCATATCCAGTTTGGGGCCTAACATTCACAGTGTTACATTTGTCTTGAACGATTCACTTATTAAGGTATCGGAAACGCTATTCTCAGGTTTGCCAGGCGTTTTATGCTGCAGCGGTTATTTGGGTTGATGTGTGCCCTCCGGTGTTGTGCTCGGTGCTTAATTGTCACACCAAGGTCTTTCTCCCTGAGTGAGGTCTGTTGTCTTTGTCCACCAATGCTAGTACTCTGTCCGCGGTCTTTCTTGCCCCTCCAATCTTAATGTCTTTGCAGTTGGTTGATTGAATTCGAGAAGCCAGTTACTGGACCACAGTCCAGCTGTCCAGGTCTCTTTTGCAGTCCTGCCTCATCCTCGTTGATTTAAATTCTTTCACAACTTCACGTTTCATCTGCGAACAGGTGGACACTTCAGATCTATTCCTTCCATCATGTCGTTCACATTTATCAAAAATAGCACTGGTCCTAGAACGGACCCCTGTGGGAAACCCCGACTCCGTAACAGACGCCCACTGTGATACTCTTCACGTACCATGACTCGTTTGCTGCTCCCTGTTAGGTATTACCTTACCCATTGCAGTGCCCTCCCTTTTTACATGCGCCTGATCCTCCAGCTTCTGCACTAATCTTTGTGGGGAAACTGTGTCAAAGGGCCTTCCTGCAGTCTAGGAAAACGCCAATTCCCACCCCTCTCTCTCGTGTCTTATTCTGTTTACCTTGTCATAAAACATCCAGGAGGTTTGTGTTACAGCTTGCCTTCCATGACCCATTGCTGGTTTTCATTTATAATCTCGTTCCTTTCAGGTGGGTTCGGACACTCTCCTCTGATATTTTTCTCCATGACTTGCCAACACAATACATGTCAGAGCACAGGTCTGTAGTTAGTGCCTCGTTTCTGTTTCCTTTCTTAAATATGGGGACTACATTAGCGGTTCTTCCATTTCTCAGGTGTGTGTGTGTGTTAGCTGTTAGTGTGTGTGTGTTTATCAGTGTTAGTGTGCTGTTGTTAGTGGGTTTGTGTGTGTTGTGTGTGTGTGTGTGTGTGTGTATGTTATGTAGTTATGCGTGTGTGTTGTGTGTGTTGTGGTGTGTGTGTGTGTGTGTGTGTGTGTTTGTGTGTGTGTGTGGGTGTGTGTGCTGTATGTGTGTATGTGTGTTGTGTTAGTTACCATATGGTCTAGGCACATTGTTCGATTAGGACACTAGGCTCGTTGTAATGTGAGAATGCGCGGCGCGCGCGTGTGCGGTGCGTTGTGGGATGTGTGTGTGTGTGTGTGTGTGTGTGTGGGTGTGTGTGTGTGTGTTAGTGTTTGTGGTTGTATATGGTGTTGTGTGTGTGTGTGTGAATGTTGTGTGTATGTGTTTGTGTGTGGTGTGTTAGTGTGTGTGTTTGTGTATATGTGTTGTATTGGAGTGTGTATGTGTGTATGTGTGTGTGTGTGTGTTTGTGTGGTGTGTGTGTATGTGTGTGTGGTTGTGTGGGTAGTTAGTGTGTGTGTGTGTATATGTGTGTATGTGTATGTGTATGTGTGTATGTGTGTGTGTGTGTAAGCTCGTGTGTATGTGTGTGCGTGTGTGTGTGTTAGTTGTGCTGTGGGTGTATATGTGTGTGTGTGTAGTTGTGTATGTGTGTTATGTGTGTATGTGTGTGTGTGTGTATGTGTACATCTACATACGGAAGCATCCCTCCATGATATGATTTTACTGCACTTATCCAACCATTTATCCAGTCTATAAAAATCCCTAACAGTACGAGTACTACCTGCGGAGGTTATCTGGGAGGTCTTTACGGGGATCAACGCCCCCGCGGTCGGTCCATGACCAGGCCTCCCGATAGATTCCAGGGCCTGATCCAAACTAGGCTGTTACTGCTGGCCGCACGCAGTCCAACGTACGGGCCACAGCCCGGCTGATCCGGCACTGACTTTAGGTATCTGTCCAGCTCTCTCTTGAAGGCAGCCAGGGGTTTATTGGGCAATTCCCCTATGCTTGATGGGGGGCTGTTGAACAGTCTTGGGCCCCTGGAACTTATGGCGTTTTCCCTTTGTGTTCAATGGGCCCCTACTTTTATTGGGGCATATTTTGCATCGCACCCTCTGCCCAATCTTTTCTTTCGTAGTGTTTTCTGTGTGCAGATTTGGGGGACCATTCCTTCCAGGATTTTCCAAGGTGTAGATTATGATATATCTCTCCCTCCTGCGTTCCAACGAGTACAGTCAGTGCTTCCAAGCGTTCCCAGTAGTGTAATGTGTTGACAGAATTATACGTGCAGTAAAGGGATCTCTGTACACTCTCTAGTTCTGCGATTTCACACTGCTTTGAATGGAAGATGTTAATGTACAGCAGTATTCCAGCTAGAGAGAACAAGTCATTTGAAAAAAGGATCATCATTGGCATGGCATCTTGTTTTGAACGTTCTCTGATATTATCATCCTTCATTTTCTTTGCACGTTCGATGTGGAACTGTTGTGATCCTTGAAAGTGAGATCCTCAGGACATTACTACTCCCAGTCCCTTACATTTTTTTTCCGCTTAATGAATGGCCAGAGTCTGTAGTATCTCTGTTCTAGTTTTATTATCTCTCCAGTTTTCCATAACGGTGTAGTTGGAATTTGTCCTCATTGAACATCATATTGTTTAACGTTGCCCACTGGAAAACTTTGTTTATTTTACTGAGGCTTAGAATGTAAATAATGAAGTCTAACTCACAAATTATATTACAAACTATTATTACAATTTACTGCTTGCTACTACGGGCTTCGACTGCTGCTACTGCTACTCTATACTACCCTCAACGGCCTCTCCTCAAGCCCTCTGGACAATACAGTGGACCCTCACTAACGAGATTAATCCGTTCCTGAGGCTCAACGTTAGGCGATATTATCGTTAGCGAAATTAATTTTCCCGTAAGTACTGCTACTGCTACTACTACTAATACTACTACTACTACTGCTTACTACTATACTACTACTACTACTACTATATACTAATACTTATATACTTAATACTATTACTAATTACTACTACTACTAACTACTAATATACTACTTACTACTACTACTATAATAATAATAATAAAAAATAATAATCCAATTTTTGTCCTCTAAACTCTCTGTCTCTTTATCAGTATTACTCCATAATCCTTCCTTAATTTTATCTTTTTACTTGTTACCTTTCCTCTCTCCCCCACTTCATATCATATCTCTTTTTATCTCCCATTCTCTAATTATATCCTTTCCTGCTCATATCCTCACAAAACATGGGAATTCCATAAGGTGTCTGCCCCCATGTGTGTACTCGAAACAGAATTCTCAAAATCTGCAGGCACACGGGGCTCCAGGAAGCATCATCCCTTGATCGTGAGCACCTGGTATAGGTGTTAAACCTAGACAGTAGGCAACCAGCCCAGCGCCTACCTGAACACTTGAACTCCTAGGGCTGTTGCTTGTGGTGTAATTGTTGCTATGGTTGTTATGGTGTTGTCGTGGTTGATGTGGTGGTCGTGGTTTAAAACAGTTGTGGTTGTTGTAGTGGTTGATGCAGGTGGTCGTGGTTATCAGCTGTTGTGGTTGATGGGGGGTGGTCACGGTTATAACTGTAGTGGTTGTGTAGTGGTTTGATGCGGTGGTCGTATGGTTATAGCTGTTGTAGTTGTTGTCGTGGGCTGTTGCGGTGTTAGTGGTATAAGCTGTTGGTGGTTGTTGTCATTGTTGATGTGGTGCGGCGTGGTTATAAGATGTTGTTGTTGTCGTGGTAAATGCGGTGGTCGTGGTTATAGCTGTTGTGGGTGTTGTCGTTGGTTGATGCGGGGTCGTGGTTATAGCTGTTGTGGTTGTTGTCTAAGTTGATGATGTGGTCGTGGTTATAATGTTGTGGTTGCTGTCGTGTTGATGACGGTGGTAGTGGTTATAGGCCTTTGGGGGTTTTGTGGTGTTGTGGTTGATGCGGTGGCAGTGGCTATAACTGTTGGTGGCTGTTGGTTGTGGTTGATGCGGTGGTCGTGGATATAGCTGTTGTGGTGTCGTCGTGGTTGATCGGTTAGTCGTGGTTCATAGCTATTGTGGTTGTTGTCGTGGGTTGTTGATTGGCTGTGGTCGTTGGTTAAAACTGTTGTGGATGTTGTATGTGGTTTGAATGCACTACGACTACTCTATACGGTCGAGCGTGGTTAACTAGTCATCGCTGTGGTTGTTGTCGTGGCATTGATGCGGTGCTCGTGTTGGTCCTGATCAACCAGATTAGATCCTGTGGTCTGTCTGTCGTGGTTGATGCGGTTTGCTCGACGGTTAAAGTTGTTGTGGTTGTTGTTCGTGGTTGATGCGGTGCTCAGTGGTTAAAGATTTTGTTGTGGTTATTGTGTGGTTGATGCGGTGCTCGTGGTTAAAGTTGTTGTGGTGTGTTGTCGTTGGTTGATTTGTGCGGTACTCGTGGTTAAAGTTGTTGTGGTTGTTGTCGTGGTTGATGCGGTGCTCGTGGTTAAAGTTGTTGTGGTTGTAGTCGTGGTTGATGCGGTGCTCGTGGTTTTTAAAGTTGTTGTGGTTGTTGTCGTGGTTGATTGCGGTGTCGTGGTTAAGTTTGTTGTGGTTGTTGTCGTGGCTGATGCGGTGCTCGTGGTTAAAGTTGTTGTGGTTGTTGTCGTGGTTGATTGCGGGGCTCGTGGTTAAAGTTGTTGTGGTTGTTGTCGTGGTTTGATGCGGTGCTTCGTGGTTATATTTTATCCCCCTAAGTTGTTGTGGTTGTTGTCGTGGTTGATGCGGTGCTCATGGTTAAAAGGTTGTTGTGGTTGTTGTCGTGGTTGAGGCGGTGCTCGTGGTCAAAGTTGTTGTGGTTGTTGTCGTGGTTGATGCGGAGCTCGTGGTTAAAAGTTGTTGTGGGTTAGTTGTCCGTGCGTTGATGCGGTGCTCGTGGTTTTAAAGTTGTTGTATGGTTGTTGTGGTTGATGCGGTGACTCGTGGTTAAAAGTTGTTGTGTGGTTGTTGACGTGGTTGATGCGGTGCTAGTGCGTTAAAGTTGTTGTTGTGGTTGTTGTCGTGGTTGATGGCGGTGCTCGTGGTTAAAGTTGTTGTGGTTGTTGTCGTGGTTTGATGCGGTGCTCGATGGTTAAAAGTTGTTGTAGTTGTTGTCCGTGGTTGATGCGGTGCTCGTGGTTATAGTTGGTTGTGGTTGTTGTCGAGGTGTTGATGCGGTGCTCGTGGTTAAAGTTGTTGAGTTGTTGTCGTGGTTGATGCGGTGCTCGTGGTTAAAGTAGTTGTGGTTTTGTTGGTTGGATGCGGTGCTCGTGGTTAAAGTTGTTGTGGTTGTTGTCGGTGGTTTGATGGGTGTCGTTGGTTGTTAAAGTTGTTGCTGGTTGTTGTCGTGGTTGATGCGTGTGCTCGTGGTTTTAAAGTTGTGGGTTGTTGTCGTGGTTGATGCGAGTGCTCGTGGTTAAGTTGTTGTGGTTGTTGTCGTGGTTTGATGCGGTGCTCGTGGTTAATGTTGTTGTAGTTGTTGTCGTGGTTGATGCGGTGCTCGTGGTTTAATGTGTTGTGGTTGTTGTCGTGGTTGATGCGGTGCTCGTGGTTAAAGTTGTTGTGTTGTTGTCGTGGTTGATGCGGTTGCTCGTGGTTAAGTTGTTGATGGTTTGTTGTCGTGGTTGATGCGGTGCTCGTGGTTTTAAAGTTGTTGTGGATTGTTGTCGTGGTTGATGCGGTGTTGACTCGTGGGTTAATAGTTGTGGTTGTTGTCGTGGTTGATTGCGGTGCTCGTGGGTTAAAAGTTGTTGTGGTGTTGTCGTGGTTGATGCGGTGCTCGTGGTTAAAGTTGTTGTGGTTGTGGTCGGGTTGATGCGGGCTCGTGTGGTTAAAGTTGATTGTGGTTGTTGTCGTGGTTGATGCGGTTGCTCGTGGTTAAAGTTGTTTGTGGTTGTTGTCGTGGTTGATGCGGTGGCCTCGTGGTTTAAAAAGTTGTTGTGGTTGTTGTCTGTTGATGCGGTGCTCGTGGTTAAGTTGTAGTGGTTGTTGTTCGTGGTTGTTGCTGGTGGATCGTGGTTAAAGTTGTTGTGGTTGTTGTGTCGTGGTTGTTGCGGTGCTCGTGGGTTAAAGTTGTTGTGGTTGTTGTCGTGAGTTCTTGATGCGGTTGCTCGTGAGTTAAAGTTGTTGTGGGTTGTTGTCGCATGGTTGATGCGGTGCTCGTGGTTATAGCTGGTTGTAGTGTTGTCGTGCGTTGATGCGGTGCTCGTGGTTAAAGTTGTTGTGGTTGTTGTCGTGGTTGATGCGGTTCTCGTGGTTTAAAGTTGTTGGGGTTGTTGTCGTGGTTGATGCGGTGCTCGTGGGTTATTGCTGTTGTAGTTGTACGTCAGTGGTTGATGCGGTGCTCGTGCGTTTTAAAGTTGTTGTGGTTGTTGTGGGGGTTGATGCGGTGCTGTGGTTAAAGTTGTTGTGGTTGTTGTCGTGGTTGATGCGGTGCTCGTGTATCTAGCTCACTCAGAAGCCCTCTGCACTTGTGCATCCTCATCCTCGTTATTGTGAGCACTGTGTCCAGACTTGGTGGTGTGCCCCACCTCTCCGTCTTTCTGGAGCCCTTTCTAGTCTCCTCTGTGAACTCTTCTTTGAATCTTGTTGAGTTCTTCAACATATTTCACGGTCTTTTTGTTGTCTCTCCTCCTTCCTTCCTTTAGGCCTGAATTACTGTCCTTGGATGTTGTTTTCCTTCCTGATGTGTCTGTACAGCAGTTTCGGGTCGATTTGGCTTTCGTGCTATGTCATTTCATATTGTCTTTGGGGCCCTCCCTTCTTTATCTGTGCATATTTCGTTTCTGGCTCTACGACTGTTCTCCTTATTTCCTGTGGTCCTTTGCCTTCTATATTCTTCCAATCCTAGCTCACTGGTTTTTGCACTCCCTGCACCTTTGGGTAAACCATGGGTCCATCCGGCTTTTTCATTAATCCTGTTAACCTTGGGTTTACAAACCTCTCCCTTCAGCCTCCTTGAATTTTGTTGCTACATATTCCATCATCTCATTAACTGGCTTCCCTGCCAGTTCTCTGTTCCCACTGAAACCCCGTTCAGGTAGTTCCTCATTCCTGTGTAGTCCCCTTTCTTGTAGTTGGCTTCATTCGGTCCTTGGCCTTCCTGCTTTTCTCCCTCCACTTGTAGCTCTACTGTGTATTGAAGCTTAAAACACATGGTCACTGCCCAAGGGTCTTTCAATGTGATGTCTCGGATATCTGCACTACTGTATGGTGAATACTAAGTCCAGCTTGTGCTGGTTCTCCTCTTCCTCTCTCTCTTGTATTGTCCTTACGTGTTGGTTCTATGAAGTTACTCTGTTACCACCTCCATCATCTTAGCCATCCATGTATCTTGGCCCCATGTGGGTCAAGTTCTCCCAATCGTTCTCCTTGTGGTTAATGTCACCCATGACAGGAGCTTTGCCTGCATGATGAGCTCTTCTGGCCACTCTAGCCAGTGTGTCAACCATCGCTCTATTGCTCTCGTCGATACTCTTGCCTTGGCCTCCTGCTGTTCTGATGGTGGGTTATATATCACGGCTATTAACACCTTGGGATCCTCCAGAGTGAAGTGTTCCCACTTGTAATCACTTTCTTCTCCACTATCTCCTCTTCTCCAGGCTCATCAAAATTCAGCGATTTTTGATCAGCAACGCACTCGTCACCCCCCCCTGTGCACTCTGTCTTTCCTCAGGTTTGGTATTCCCGTTGGAAAGATGGAATCTTTATCTACCTGTAAGCTTGGTTTCTGTGAGAGCTATGATGTCCGGTGATGCTTCCTTGACTCGTTCATGCCACTTTCCTTCAACTTATTTGTTATTCCATCAGCGTTTGTAGTACCATACCTTCAGTTTCCTTTCCAACACTGTGGTTTGGGGGGCCTGTGAGGTGGGAGACCTGGTGGCATACTGGGGATTCTATAGCTCGGTGTTGGGTGGTGGCTGTGGGTATGGATTGTAGTGTGTGTTGGGATGGTGTGATAGGTTGTATGGTTCTGAGGTAGTTGTATGTGTGCTTGCCCTTGCTGTTTTTTCTGTCTGCTCTGACTGACTTCTGGCTGGTTCCCTCCCTTGTCTCTTTTCTGCTCCTTTCGCTTTTTTGTCCTCGGGGTCCCTCAGCTGCTGTCGTTCTGATTTTGTTCAGTGCTATGTCTTAGGAACACCCTCTTGTACTCTTCCGAGTATTTCAATCGTGGTTTATCTCTTGGAGGATCCTGTTCCGCACTGTTTCCGTCCTGAGAATCAGCTTTGTGATTGGTCGGTCTATCCCCTTCGAGTACCCCTATTCTCTGAAAATTGACAATCTCGTCCATCTCTTCACCTATGATTTCGTGATGATTTTCCTCAATTCCTTCTTTCTTCCTGCTGCCTTTCAGTGTATGTGTCCTTTCCTCTCTCTCCTGGGAAGCCCATGGAAATTTTAAAAAAAAAAAAACACTGATTTTGGCCCTTTTCTTCCTCCCATTGCCTCACACTGTGAACTCTGGATCATGCCTGTATGTGGTCAGTTTCTCCCTCTGATTTTTCCAGTGGCTCTTGATAGCCTTGTTGTAGCCTCAGCGTTCGACCTATCACCCTCTCCATCTGCAACAGCTGGATCTTCCCTTTCAATCACTTGGTTCCTCCTGGCAGATTGATGTGACATTAGCATAATTCATAATTCCTTCCTTTCCTGTTCGGCCTCGCAGCTTCATATGCTGCTTGTACTTCTCTGGTCACTGCCCCCTGTAACTCGCTTTGCCTATTTATCTCAACTTCTAGAGACCCTTATCTGGGCTACTGCAGTTTCGACTTGTGCCTCCCATTCTATGTCTCCTTCTCCAACCTCCTTTTCAATTTCACAGAGAAGTCTTTCTCCATTTTTTCAGAAAGTCTCCTAATTTTCTCTCCCACTCTTGGTTCCATCTTTTCCACTGCTCCTCCATCCACTCCTCCCTACTAGAACCATTTCATCTGATCCTTGGTTCCTGCGTGTCCCCACTTTTTTTTTTTTTTTTTTTTTTTGTGTGTTTTTTTTTTTTTTTTGAGAGAGAGAAGAAGGGAAAGGTAGAGGGGGAGGGAGTGAGAGTGAGTGAAGGGAAAGAGTTGGGGAGGGGAGAGTTAGAAGGGAATATGGGGGACGAGAGGTGAGAGAGCAAGAGAGAGAGAGAGCAAGAGAGAGAGGAGAGCAAGAGAGAGAGGCTTGACTTCCACACGCAAAAATAGCTAGATTATCTACGCTATCTGGCTATTGTCCCTGTAGATACTGCAGTGTTTGTGGTTACCACAAGGGACAAAGATCTTCTTGGTTAGTAAGTGCTATTGTTCCAACTACTGCCACACAGAGATTGCACTCCAGAAGAAAGAATTTTATTGCAGCCAGGTTGAAAATTTCGAAAATTTAAGGATATCCATAATCCTGTGGTATATGTGGATACAAGCCTGGAGATACAGGAGGAAGGTTCAGAAGTTCCTACCTCAGGGACTCTGTCCAAAGATCAAGACTGCCCCTCTGGGGCTGTGTTGTAAAGTTGAGCGTAAGATAATCCATCCCCCCCCACAGGGAAGCACTTCATGAGCTCATCAATCAATTAGATAAACCTACAAAGCTTATTGTAGAGGCCGTGCAAGCCTACGTCAAGTGGACGCCAAGTTTGCTCAGCTGATGGTGACCACTATTGACAAAGGACTGGAAGTCCACAACTGAGCTTAACTCAGGGGTTAAAATCTGGTGGAATTCTGTCATCGCTAAGGTCCCACAGACTGACAGAGTTCAAAACACTACCTTTGGGAATTCTAACACAATTCCTCTGACCACCACAGAGGGAACAAAATCTCTTCCCAGCAACGTGGGAAGCCTTGGATCTGTTAATTCTCCTACACCTGACATCTTCTGTTCAGCCACTGCCAGTCTACTTGACAGTGCACTACCATCCATGATCCTACACTGTCAGCACACCTGCCGTTACTATTTCTAGAATCTCGGTCGTTTTAAGGGTGCTTCGACACAAGACTCTGAGCCAGGAGTTTCTCCACCAGAGAAAGGTTGCAGATAGTGATCAGGGAAACTATCACTTGCACCTGATCACCTGCTACGGCCGAAGTACGAACAGAGGGACACTTCTGTCAGAATCTGGTAGAGGGCGCGGACGGTAGAGGAGTGGAGGAGGACGTGTGGAGGAAGACATTAAAGCCGTCTCACCCTCCACTAACACGTTCCAGCGGCAAATCCGAGGACAAATCTGCGAAAACACAGGAGGTACAACAAATCCTAGTCCACCCTCCCAGGCACCTAGGCTGTGCTCCTCGCTGTCACCGGAAGGGGCACTCTGCCAACAACTGCCTGCGAGATACAGGTGTAACTACTGTACAAGAAAAGGAACATAAGGAGGGACCAGTGTCGGAAGAAAAAAGAACTTGACAGCAGGGCCACCTGTTTTGGACCTGTTCTCAGAAACAAACCAGCACCCGTATATCTCTGAATTGGTAAAAACAACTCTTCACCGTCACCCACTTAGTTATACTCCTATCCCAGCCAATCAGGTGGGATTGGGGCCTTATACAAGACCACTGACCCTACCATCCCTGCAGCTGCCTCAGTTCCCTACCTCTCTCAAGGGCAGGCACCTTACATTCCCTTACACACCCACCACTCAAGCTGACAACTTCCATCATGAGGAGCCAGTCTATCGCATCCTGTCGAGCCAAACATTAGGGTTTCTTTTCTAATTGTTGGAGAGCTCTCACATTGCTTTGTGAACACTCGCGTCCCGACATGATAGTGTTGTTGAAAACATTTTTGGATGACAGGACTCTGAAAATTTTGCCAAGAATTGCTGGCTACACCTCATGGATGAGAAGAGACAGCAAGGGCATGGAGGTGGTTTGCTGTGTGCTTCTTAAAAGTGTTCATGGCCCAGCACATAGTGTTGCCACCCCTTACACATCTTGAAATGATGTTCTTCATAGCTCTGTATAAACACTAGTTATCCTCATGTACAGCATGTGCAATGTACAGGACCTCAGTGCCAACTTGCAGACCCTATCAACTTCCTAATGGATAATATTGACCTCCCTTCTGCTACAACACAACGTCATACATATTATTAATTGTTGGTGACCTCAACAGCACCTTTTACAGAGGGACTTTGTTGACCTTCTTGCAGTGTTTTTTTGGACAATGTGAAACTTTGTTATTTTCCCTACCGCATATCCTGGCTCTCCTTGACCCAGTAGTGAGTGATCTGGCAGAAGCATAGCTCCACTTGTCAACCCCTCATCGGTAACGTGGATCGTCTGACACAAGGCTGTTTTTACCACACTTAAGATCCAACAGAAAACGTGGTGAGGAGTCCACACGCACATCCTGGCTATGCGGAAAGAGGTAATTGGGCCACCCTTTGTCTGAGCTCGCCACCAACCGACTGGAATTGCTCTTCTCAGGGGTGATGTGGACAACCAAGTGAAAGCCTTCACTGGACACCATCCTTAATCTGACAACAAGAACACATTCCTTCACGGCAATATGTGACAAAGCCTAAATCAGATCAGCCTTGGTTTGGCTTATCGGTTGTAGAGAGGCTGGTAATGCTAAGTACAAAGCATGGCGGAAGGTATAAGAGACATCCTACACCTATAACAGGAAACTTGCACATGCTAGCTGTAGGCATATGGGTGGTTGTTCAAAAGTGGGCCATTACTAAATGGGAGGTGGACACGAAAAGAAAGTTAGCATCAGGTAGGGTAAGGCTCCAAAACCTGGTGGTGGTCCCTGGTCAAGGACAGACAAGGTTATCGCCTTGATGAACTTATTCCACCTCTAAATCGACAGGATGGTGGACCACCTCTACGAGTAAGTCAGAGAAGGCGGACCTTCTTGGCTGAACAACTTTGCTAACCAAAATGCAAGATCTGATCCAGCAAGGGACCCCTCCTTGGCTAGCTGCAAGAACTGTGTCAAAAACTGTCAGTGGTGACAATTAAGGCAGGTGGAGGTGCATTTCCTTCTTAAATCCACTTGACAAGAAAAGGCTGTGGGCCCAGACAAGTTGAGCCCAAGATTGTTGGAGAAGATGTGCAGCCAGATAGCTGCACCTCTATCTCCCATCTTTCAGCACTGCCAGAGTACAGTGTAAATGGGCCATCTCCATGAAAGAGGCAAATGTAGTCCCTGTTCACAAAAAGTAGGCAGAGCCAGAAATCAGCACTACAGAAGTGTCACTCCTGTCAATCCTCTGGTAAGATTCCGTGAGGAAAATATTCTCAAGACATAATGATCAGATTTTTTGACTACCACTCACTACTTTGGGATCGTCCAATATGGCTTAGGGAAAGGTTACTACTGCTGCTGATCTGTTGTTTAAAACCGTCTCCACTAAAGTGGCACCAGTCACTGGATGAATCCAAAGTCAGTGTGTGGGTAGCATCTGGGACAATGCTGGGCGCTTTTTCCGACCGGGTTGTGTGGCACCAGGGCCACTTAGCAAAAACTTCAAGCACTGGGATATTGCAGGCTCTACGCTCTATGTCTCCTCTGTGATTACCGTCATGGTAGATCTCTAAGTGTCGTCCTCAATGGAACGGAATCAGCATGGCATCCTATTGGGGCAGCGTTCACAAAAGGAAGTAGTGCTGGGTCCACAGTTATGGAATGTCTACTTCAACGACCTTCTTCATCTTCATCCAGATCACATGCATATGCAGACGGACTGTACTCTGACATTCACTTATCCAAGAGATAGAAATGCCAGCTGTCTCTAAGCTACATCAATCACCTGCTGAGAGCTATATCAGTTGGGGAAATAGATGGCCAAAGTACATTTGACACCTGAAAAAAACGCAAATGATGTCGTCTCTAGGCACCATGATTGGTAATTGCTGGCGCAGTGAGTCGTTAAGGATGAATGGGGACGATGTTGGCACCTGGAGAAGAAGTTGATATCCTTGGGGTGAAATTTGACTCCAAACTAACCATGAAGAACCATGTTGTAAATCTTGCAAACAAGGCAGCCAGGAAGCTTACAGGCACTTCGCCGTATCTTCTCGCATCGCTTGCAGTAGGGGTTGCAAGATCCTGTACGAGGCACAAGTAGCTTTCACACCTTGAGTATGCTCCACTTTCTTTGGTTGGCCTGCCCCCCCTCTCATCGCGACTGCTTGGAAGAGTAGAGAACGAGCAAGACGTTTCTAATCTCTCGCCTGGGACCCATCCTGGATAGATCTGTCATTTCAGCAGAGCCTTCAACATAGGAGGGATGTGGGTGGCCTTACTGTTATGTACAAGGCCAATATTGTCATAATACCAACTTGGATCTCCACATTCGTGGACAGCGTGAAACAAGCTTTTATGCCACAGACGGGCAGAAAGCAGCAAACTTCAATCTGCTGTACCTTCTCCAGAACTTCATCCATCATGAGATTCTACTTACCCAGGTGATCGAGTATGGAACACATTCGTTACAGGCATTATGATGTCAACGAGATAACGACAGTTGATTCAAATGAAAAATGCTGGTCCACAGATGCTCAACTTCATCCTGTTCCCTACTTGTATGTCCTAACAAAAATGCTTTCAAATGAGTGATGTAGGTAACAGCTCTTGCTTGCGACAATAAAAGTTAGGAATCCTTAACTGTAAAATAGCAGGTCATAAAGCTAGGGATCCTTAACTTGTCAAACCTGTGTAAAAAAAAAAAAAAAAAAAAAAAAAAAAAAAAAAAAAAAAAAAAAAAAAAAAGAGAGAGAGAGCAAAGAGAGTGAGAGAGCAAGAGTGGAGAGGCAAGAGAGAGAGAGAGCGCAAGAGAGAGAGAGAGAGCAAAAAGAGAGAGAGAGTGAGGCAAGAGAGAGAGAGAGCAAGAGAGAGAGAGTGCAAGAGAGAGAGAGAGCAAAGAGAGAGAGAGAGCAGATGAGAGAGAGAGCAAGAAGAGAGTGAGAGCAAGAGAGAGAGAGAGCAAGACAGAAGAGAGAGAGCAAGGGAGAGAGAGAGGAGCGAGAGCATAAGAGAGGAGAGAGCAAAGAGAGAGAGGAGCAAGAGGAAAGAGAGAGGCAGAGCAAGAGAGTGAGAGAGAAAGGAGAGAGAGAGAGCAAGAGAGAGAGCAAGAGAGAGAGAGGAGCTAAGAGAGAGAGAGAGCAATGAGATAGAGAGAGCAGGAGAGAGAGAGAGCAAGAGAGAGAGAGAGCAAGAAGAGAGAGAGAGAGCAAGAGAGAGAGAGAGCAAGAGAGAGAGAGAGAAGAGAGAGAGAGAGAGGCAAGAGAGATAGAGTAGCAAGAGAGAGGCAAGAGAGAGAGAGAGAGAGCAAGACGCGAGAGCAAGAGAGAGAGAGAGAGAGGGAGGATGAGACGAGGGAGAGAGAGAGCGAGAGAGGATTGGAGAAGAGGAGGAGACGAGAGAGAGAGGAGGGAGGGAGGGATAGGAGGGAGAGGAGGGAGAAAGAGAAGGCAAAAGAGGGGGAGAAGGGGAAAGAGGGGGGGTGTGAGAGGAGAGCGAGGGGAGAGAGAGGCTAGGGGGGGAGGGAGGGGAGGTGGAGAGAGAGGTGGGGAAAAGGGGAGAGGGGAGAGATAATGGGAGGGGACAGATGTTAGAGGGGGGAGAGATGTAGAGGGGGGGAGGTGTTAGAGGTAAGAGCTGTTAGAGGGGAAAGATGGGAGAGGGAAGAGAGAGAGAGAGATAGGGTAGAGAGTGATAGGTAGGAGAGAGATATAGGTAAGAGTGAGAGAGTAGAGATAGTGTTACTTTGGGTAGAAAAAAGAGGGGGGGGGGAGAGAGGGAGAAGGTTCAGATGGTCAGTTCACAGAGGACGGTGTGAAATCCTGTGTTTGTGTGTTTTGCGTGGTGTACTACAGATACAAGTGCTTGTTCATGGGGGTGTATGTGTATGTGTATGTGTGTGTGTGTGTTTGTGTGTGTGTGTACGTGTGTGTGTGTGTGTGTGTGTATGTGTGTGTGTATGTGTGTATGTGTGTATGTGTGTGTGTGTGTGTGGTGGTGTTGTGTGTGTGTGTGTGTGTGTGTTTGTGTGTGTGTGTGTGTGTGTTTTGTGTTGTGTGTGTGTATGTGTGTGTGTATGTGTGTGTGTGTATGTGTGTGTTGTGTGTATGTGTATGTGTGTGTGCGTTGTGTGTGTTGTGTGTGTTGTGGGTTTGTGTGTGTAGTGTGTGTGTTGTGTGTGTGTGTGTGTGTGTGTGTGTGTGTGTGCACCCACTTCTAAGTTTCATACTGCTAATAAATACGGTAGATACCAATAATTCATGCTTACCAATACTGGGTAAACACTTATTCGGATTCTACTTCTAAAATTCAGAGAGGAGCTAGGTTGTAAAATTTAGCTTGTTTCAGCTTAAGTGTGTATGTGTAGTTATGTGTGTTGGTGTGTATGTGTGTGTGAGTGGGTACGTGTGTGTGTGTGTGTTGTATGTGTGTGTGTGTGTGTTCGTGTGTGTGTGTGTGTGTGTGTGTGTCGTGTGTGTGTGTGTGTGTGTGGTGTGTGTGGTGTGTGTGTGTGTGTGTTGTGTGCTCGTGTGTTTGTGTGGCCCCATTCTAAGTATTCATACTGCTAATAAATATCAGTAGTTAATACCATATTTCTAAGACTACCAACAGTGTTCTAGCAATTATCACTTCTACTTATAAAACACAGAAAGTAATTAGGTTGTTAAAATTTATGTGCTTGTCTGAGCTTCTTAGGAGTGTCTGACGTCCCTCACTAGGCTTCCCCTCGCGAGGTGCTCCTCGCTAGTCAACACTTCTTCACCTATCCTTGCTTATTTTCTGCTCTAATTCTGGTAATAGCTTGCAGGAGTGAGTGACCAGTATCTAACAGTGACGCAAGGCCAGGATTCAGAACCCCCAAAACAACCCCAACAGGTGAGTGATACTTAAGCTGGCAGGTGATGTGTGTGTGTGTGTGTGTACTCACCTAATTGTACTCACCTATTTGTGGTTGCAGGAGTCGAGACTCAGCTCCTGGCCCCGCCTCTTCACTGATCGCTACTGGGTCCTCTCTCTCTCTGCTTCCTGAGCTTTGTCATACCTCTTCTTAAAACTATGTATGGTTCCTGCCTCCACTACTTCACTTGCTAGGCTATTCCTCTTGCTGACATCTCTATGATGAAGAAAATACTCCTAAGTTCTCTCCGTGACTCGTCTGAGTCACTCAGTTCCAGTTGTGACCCCTTGTCCCTGTGTCCCCCTCTCTGGAACATCCTATCTCTGTCCTCCTTGTCTATTCCCCGCTTTATCTTGTATTGTCGTTATCATGTCTCCATGACCCTTCTGTCTCCAGGTCGTCAGTCCGATTTCCCATAACCATTTCCTCGTACGACATTCCCTTGAAGCTCTGGGACTAGCCCTTGTTGCAAACCTTTGTACTTTCTCTAACTTCTGAGCTTGCTTGACCAGGTGTGGGTTCCAGACTGGTGCTGCATATCCAGTTTGGGGCCTAACATTCACAGTGTTACATTTGTCTTGAACGATTCACTTATTAAGGTATCGGAAACGCTATTCTCAGGTTTGCCAGGCGTTTTATGCTGCAGCGGTTATTTGGGTTGATGTGTGCCCTCCGGTGTTGTGCTCGGTGCTTAATTGTCACACCAAGGTCTTTCTCCCTGAGTGAGGTCTGTTGTCTTTGTCCACCAATGCTAGTACTCTGTCCGCGGTCTTTCTTGCCCCTCCAATCTTAATGTCTTTGCAGTTGGTTGATTGAATTCGAGAAGCCAGTTACTGGACCACAGTCCAGCTGTCCAGGTCTCTTTTGCAGTCCTGCCTCATCCTCGTTGATTTAAATTCTTTCACAACTTCACGTTTCATCTGCGAACAGGTGGACACTTCAGATCTATTCCTTCCATCATGTCGTTCACATTTATCAAAAATAGCACTGGTCCTAGAACGGACCCCTGTGGGAAACCCCGACTCCGTAACAGACGCCCACTGTGATACTCTTCACGTACCATGACTCGTTTGCTGCTCCCTGTTAGGTATTACCTTACCCATTGCAGTGCCCTCCCTTTTTACATGCGCCTGATCCTCCAGCTTCTGCACTAATCTTTGTGGGGAAACTGTGTCAAAGGGCCTTCCTGCAGTCTAGGAAAACGCCAATTCCCACCCCTCTCTCTCGTGTCTTATTCTGTTTACCTTGTCATAAAACATCCAGGAGGTTTGTGTTACAGCTTGCCTTCCATGACCCATTGCTGGTTTTCATTTATAATCTCGTTCCTTTCAGGTGGGTTCGGACACTCTCCTCTGATATTTTTCTCCATGACTTGCCAACACAATACATGTCAGAGCACAGGTCTGTAGTTAGTGCCTCGTTTCTGTTTCCTTTCTTAAATATGGGGACTACATTAGCGGTTCTTCCATTTCTCAGGTGTGTGTGTGTGTTAGCTGTTAGTGTGTGTGTGTTTATCAGTGTTAGTGTGCTGTTGTTAGTGGGTTTGTGTGTGTTGTGTGTGTGTGTGTGTGTGTGTATGTTATGTAGTTATGCGTGTGTGTTGTGTGTGTTGTGGTGTGTGTGTGTGTGTGTGTGTGTGTTTGTGTGTGTGTGTGGGTGTGTGTGCTGTATGTGTGTATGTGTGTTGTGTTAGTTACCATATGGTCTAGGCACATTGTTCGATTAGGACACTAGGCTCGTTGTAATGTGAGAATGCGCGGCGCGCGCGTGTGCGGTGCGTTGTGGGATGTGTGTGTGTGTGTGTGTGTGTGTGTGGGTGTGTGTGTGTGTGTTAGTGTTTGTGGTTGTATATGGTGTTGTGTGTGTGTGTGTGAATGTTGTGTGTATGTGTTTGTGTGTGGTGTGTTAGTGTGTGTGTTTGTGTATATGTGTTGTATTGGAGTGTGTATGTGTGTATGTGTGTGTGTGTGTGTTTGTGTGGTGTGTGTGTATGTGTGTGTGGTTGTGTGGGTAGTTAGTGTGTGTGTGTGTATATGTGTGTATGTGTATGTGTATGTGTGTATGTGTGTGTGTGTGTAAGCTCGTGTGTATGTGTGTGCGTGTGTGTGTGTTAGTTGTGCTGTGGGTGTATATGTGTGTGTGTGTATGTGTATGTGTGTATGTGTGTATGTGTGTGTGTGTGTATGTGTACATCTACATACGGAAGCATCCCTCCATGATATGATTTTACTGCACTTATCCAACCATTTATCCAGTCTATAAAAATCCCTAACAGTACGAGTACTACCTGGAGGTTATCTGGAGGTTATTCCGGGGATCAACGCCCCCGCGGTCCGGTCCATGACCAGGCCTCCCGATAGATCAGGGCCTGATCAACTAGGCTGTTACTGCTGGCCGCACGCAGTCCAACGTACGGGCCACAGCCCGGCTGATCCGGCACTGACTTTAGGTATCTGTCCAGCTCTCTCTTGAAGGCAGCCAGGGGTTTATTGGCAATTCCCCTAATGCTTGATGGGGGGCTGTTGAACAGTCTTGGGCCCCTGGAACTTATGGCGTTTTCCCTTTGTGTTCAATGGGCCCCTACTTTTATTGGGGCATATTTTGCATCGCACCCTCTGCCCAATCTTTTCTTTCGTAGTGTTTTCTGTGTGCAGATTTGGGACCATTCCTTCCAGGATTTTCCAAGTGTAGATTATGATATATCTCTCCCTCCTGCGTTCCAACGAGTACAGTCAGTGCTTCCAAGCGTTCCCAGTAGTGTAATGTGTTGACAGAATTATACGTGCAGTAAAGGGATCTCTGTACACTCTCTAGTTCTGCGATTTCACACTGCTTTGAATGGAGATGTTAATGTACAGCAGTATTCCAGCCTAGAGAGAACAAGTCATTTGAAAAGGATCATCATTGGCATGGCATCTTTCGTTTTGAACGTTCTCTGATATTATCCATCCTATCATTTTCTTTGCACGTTCGATCGTGGAACTGTTGTGATCCTTGAAAGTGAGATCCTCAGACATTACTACTCCCATGTCCCTTACATTATTTTTCCGCTCTAATGAATGGCCAGAGTCTGTAGTATACTCTGTTCTAGTTATTATCTCCTCCAGTTTTCCATAACGGAGTAGTTGGAATTTGTCCTCATTGAACATCATATTGTTTACCGTTGCCCACTGGAAAACTTTGTTTATATCTACTGAGGCTAGAATGTAAATAATGAAGTCTAACACTCAAATTATTTTACAAACTATTATTACAACTACTACTGCTGCTACTACTGCTACGACTGCTGCTACTGCTACTACTACTACTACCCTCAACGGCCTCTCCTCAGCCCTCTGGACAATACAGTGGACCCTCACCTAACGATATTAATCCGTTCCTGAGAGCTCAACGTTAGGCGAAATTATCGTTAGCCGAATTAATTTTCCCGTAAGTACTGCTACTGCTACTACTACTACTACTACTACTACTACTGCTACTACTACTACTACTACTACTACTACTACTACTACTAATACTAATACTAATACTACTACTAATACTACTACTACTACTACTAATACTACTACTACTACTACTACTACTAATAATAATAATAATAATAAATCCAATTTTTGTCCTCTAACTCTCTGTCTCTTTATCAGTATTACTCCATAATCCTTCCTTTAATTTTATCTTTTTACTTGTCCCTTTCCTCTCTCCCCCCATCTTCATATCTCTTTTATCTCCCATTCTCTAATTCCTAATCCTTTCCCTGCCTCATATCCTCACAAAAAACATGGGAATTCCATTAAGGTGTCTGCCCCATGGTGTACTGAAACAGAATTCTCAAATTGCAGCACACGAGGCTCCAGGAAGCATCATCCCTTGATCGTGAGCACACTGGTATTGTGTTAACCTAGCCAGTAGGCAACCAGCCCAGCCTACCTGAACACTCTGACTCCTAGGCTGTTGCTGTGGTTGTAATTGTTGTGGTTGTTATGGTTGTTGTCGTGGTTGATGTGGTGGTCGTGGTTAAAACAGTTGTGGTTGTTGTAGTGGTTGATGCAGTGGTCGTGGTTATAGCTGTTGTGGTTGATGGGGTGGTCACGGTTATAACTGTAGTGGTTGTTGTAGTGGTTGATGCGGTGGTCGTGGTTATAGCTGTTGTAGTTGTTGTCGTGGCTGATGCGGTGTTAGTGGTTATAGCTGTTGTGGTTGTTGTCATGGTTGATGTGGTGGTCGTGGTTATAGCTGTTGTTGTTGTCGTGGTAAATGCGGTGGTCGTGGTTATAGCTGTTGTGGTTGTTGTCGTGGTTGATGCGGTGGTCGTGGTTATAGCTGTTGTGGTTGTTGTCGTAGTTGATGATGTGGTCGTGGTTATAACTGTTGTGGTTGCTGTCGTGGTTGATGCGGTGGTAGTGGTTATAGCTGTTGTGGTTGTTGTGGTTGATGCGGTGGCAGTGGCTATAACTGTTGTGGCTGTTGTTGTGGTTGATGCGGTGGTCGTGGATATAGCTGTTGTGGTTGTCGTCGTGGTTGATGCGGTAGTCGTGGTTATAGCTATTGTGGTTGTTGTCGTGGTTGATGCGGTGGTCGTGGTTATAACTGTTGTGGTTGTTGTAGTGGTTGATGCGGTGCTCGTGGTTAAAGTTGTTGTGGTTGTTGTCGTGGTTGATGCGGTGCTCGTGGTTAAAGTTGTTGTGGTTGTTGTCGTGGTTGATGCGGTGCTCGTGGTTAAAGTTGTTGTGGTTGTTGTCGTGGTTGATTGCGGTGCTCGTGGTTTAAAGTTGTTGTGGTTATTGTCGTGGTTGATGCGGTGCTCGTGGTTAAAGTTGTTGTGGTTGTTGTCGTGGTTGATGCGGTACTCGTGGTTAAAGTTGTTGTGGTTGTTGTCGTGGTTGATGCGGTGCTCGTGGTTAAAGTTGTTGTGGTTGTTGTCGTGGTTGATGCGGTGCTCGTGGTTAAGTTGTTGTGGTTGTTGTCGTGGTTGATGCGGTGCTCGTGGTTAAAGTTGTTGTGGTTGTTGTCGTGGCTGATGCGGTGCTCGTGGTTAAAGTTGTTGTGGTTGTTGTCGTGGTTGATGCGGTGCTCGTGGTTAAAGTTGTTGTGGTTGTTGTCGTGGTTGATGCGGTGCTCGTGGGTTAAAGTTGTTGTGGTTGTTGTCGTGGTTGATGCGGTGCTCATGGTTAAAGTTGTTGTGGTTGTTGTCGTGGTTGATGCGGTGCTCGTGGTCAAAGTTGTTGTGGTTGTTGTCGTGGTTGATGCGGTGCTCGTGGTTAAAGTTGTTGTGGTTGTTGTCGTGGTTGATGCGGTGCTCGTGGTTAAAGTTGTTGTGGTTGTTGTGGTTGATGCGGTGCTCGTGGTTAAAGTTGTTGTGGTTGTTTGTCGTGGTTGATGCGGTGCTCGTGGTTAAAGTTGTTGTGGTTGTTGTCGTGGTTGATGCGGTGCTCGTGGTTAAAGTTGTTGTGGTTGTTGTCGTGGTTGATGCGGTGCTCGTGGTTAAAGTTGTTGTGGTTGTTGTCGTGGTTGATGCGGTGCTCGTGGTTAAAGTTGTTGTGGTTGTTGTCGTGGTTGATGCGGTGCTCGTGGTTAAAGTTGTTGTGGTTGTTGTCGTGGTTGATGCGGTGCTCGTGGTTAAAGTTGTTGTGGTTGTTGTCGTGGTTGATGCGGTGCTCGTGGTTAAAGTTGTTGTGGTTGTTGTCGTGGTTGATGCGGTGCTCGTGGTTAAAGTTGTTGTGGTTGTTGTCGTGGTTGATGCGGTGCTCGTGGTTAAAGTTGTTGTGGTTGTTGTCGTGGTTGATGCGGTGCTCGTGGTTAAAGTTGTTGTGGTTGTTGTCGTGGTTGATGCGGTGCTCGTGGTTATAGCTGTTGTAGTTGTTGTCGTGGTTGATGCGGTGCTCGTGGTTAAAGTTGTTGTGGTTGTTGTCGTGGTTGATGCGGTGCTCGTGGTTAAAGTTGTTGTGGTTGTTGTCGTGGTTGATGCGGTGCTCGTGGTTATAGCTGTTGTAGTTGTTGTCGTGGTTGATGCGGTGCTCGTGGTTAAAGTTGTTTGTGGTTGTTGTCGTGGTTGATGCGGTGCTCGTGGTTAAAGTTGTTGTGGTTGTTGTCGTGGTTGATGCGGTGCTCGTGGTTTATAGCTGTTGTGCTCTTGTTGATGTTTTTTATACTGTTATTGTTACTGTTGTGTTATGGTTATTGTTGTGGTGGTTGTCTGGTTCTTGGTGTTGTTATTACTGTTTTTGTAGTTGTGGTTGTTGCTGTTATTGTGGTAGTTGATTTTTATACTGTGGTTGTTGTAGTTGTTGCATTTGTGGTTATGTTGTTATTACTGTTGTGGTTGTTATTGCTGTTGTGGTTGTTATTGCTGTTGTGGTTGTTATTGCTGTTGTGGTTGTTATTGCTGTTGTGGTTGTTATTGCTGTTGTGGTTGTTATTGCTGTTGTGGTTGTTATTGCTGTTGTGGTTGTTATTGCTGTTGTGGTTGTTATTGCTGTTGTTATTGTTATTGCTGTTTGTGGTTGTTATTGCTGTTGTGGGTATTGATGTTATTGAAACTGATGTTGTTGTTGTTGCTGTTAATGTTTCTGTTGGTGTTTTTATTGGTGTTGATGCTGTCGTGTATATTATTGATGCTGATGTTGTTACTGTAGTTGTTATTGTTGATGTTGATATTGATGTCGTTGTTTTTTCTTAATGTATATTTAGTTGTTGTTGATGTTTATATTGTTGCTGTTGACATTGATGTTATTGTTGTAGATATTGAAGTTATTGTTATTATTGTTGATGTTAATAATGTTCTAGTTGATGTTATTGATGATGTTGATATTGTTGTTGCTGTTCTTTCTGCTGATGTTAGGCTGTTGTTGTTGATGTTTATGCTGTCGTTTATTTTCGTTAATATTGCGTTTGATGTTGTTGATGTTGTTGTTGTTGTTGTTGATGTTGCTGTTGTTGATGCTGTTGTTGTTGTTGATGTTGTTGTTACTAGGATATAATTTTCCCTTAATGTGCACCTCTCAGCAGGCAGTTTGTGCACCTCTCAGCAGGCAGTTTGTGCACCTCTCAGCAGGCAGTTTGTGCACCTCTCAGCAGGCAGTTTGTGCACCTCTCAGCAGGCAGTTTGTGCACTTCTCAGCAGGCAGTTTGTGCACTTCTCAGCAGGCAGTTTGTGCACTTCTCAGCAGGCAGTTTGTGCACCTCTCAGCAGGCAGTTTGTGCACTTCTCAGCAGGCAGTTTGTGCACCTCTCAGCAGGCAGTTTGTGCACTTCTCAGCAGGCAGTTTGTGCACTTCTCAGCAAGCAGTTTGTGCACCTCTCAGAAGCCAGTTTGTGCACTTCTCAGCAGGCAGTTTGTGCACTTCTCAGCAGGCAGTTTGTGCACCTCTCAGTAGGCAGTTTGTGCACTTCTCAGTAGGCAGTTTGTGCACCTCTCAGCAGGCAGTTTGTGCACTTCTCAGCAGGCAGTTTGTGCACCTCTCAGCAGGCAGTTTGTGCACTTCTCAGCAGGCAGTTTGTGCACCTCTCAGCAGGCAGTTTGTGCACCTCTCAGTAGGCAGTTTGTGCACTTCTCAGTAGGCAGTTTGTGCACCTCTCAGTAGGCAGTTTGTGCACTTCTCAGGGGGGAGTTTGTACACCTCTCAGGGGGAATATTTTTGGACTTTCTCGGGAGGAAAATTTTTTGCCACCCCCTCGGGAGGAGTTTGGGCCCCCTCTCGGGAGGAGTTTTGGCCCCTCTCAGGGGGAGTTTTGGGACACCTCTCAGGGGCGGTTTTTGCCCCTTCTCGGGGTATTTTGTCCCCTTCCCAGCGGATTTTGACCCTCCGTGGATTTTGTCCTTTCTCAGAGGATTTTGACACCTTTCATGGAAAGTTTTGCCCCTTCTCAAGGAGTTTAGAATCACCCCAGAGGATTTGGGCACCTCTCTTTGGGCAGTTTTGCACCTCCATGGCAGGTTTTTTTGGCCACCTTCAGAGGAATTTGGGGGCCCCTCTCACCCAGGAGTTTTAGCCACCTCTCGGGAGGGGGGGGGGGTTGTAGGGGGGGTTTTTTGGGGGGTTTTTGACCCCTCTCAGGGGGATTTTTGACCCCTCTCAGGGGATTTTTAACTTCTCAGAGGATTTGGCACCTTTCTCAGGGGATTTTTGGCACCTCTCAGAAGGAGTTTGGCCCCTTTTCGGGTAGGGGGTTTTTTAAGTACAAAGGGCCCCCAGGGGTTTGTCCCCCTCAGTAGGAGTTTGACACCTCCCAGGGGGAATTTTGGGCCCCCAAACTTTTGGTCTCAGGGGCGGGTATTTGCCCTCTCAGTAGGGGGTTTGGGGACACCTCTCGGGTAGGTAAGTTTTCCCCCTTTTAAAGGCAGGAAGTTTTAACCTCCCCAGGGCAGTTTTGGTGGGCACCCTCATAGCAGGTGAAAGGGGTGTTTTCACCCTCGGGGCAGTTTTGCCCCCCTCTAAAGGGAGGTGTTTGGCATTTTCTCAGCAGGAAAGTTTGGCACCTCTCAGCAGGTTTTTGGCACCTCTCAGTAGGAGTTTTGGCCAACTCTGGGGCGGGTTTTGAAAATTTCCAGGTATTTGGGACTTTTGTCCTTTCGGGAAAGGTAGTTTGGGCCACTCTCAGCAGCTGTTTGAGCACCTCTCGGGCAGGTAGTTTGGCACCTCTCAGCGGGTTTAGTTTGGGCACCTTCTTTAAGGGGTAGTTTGGCACCTCTCTCAGGGTAGTTTGTCCCCCTCTCAGCGGGGATATTTTAGCACCTCTCGGGCGGGTTTAATTTTGAAAGGGTTGGGGGGGGGGAAAAGGTGGGGGGGGGGGGGGCCCCCCAACCTCTCAAAAGGTATTTTGACCCCTTCTCTGCAGGAAAGTTTAAAACCCCTCCCTTGGGGCGGGTAGTTTAGACATTTTGGGGGATTTAAACCCGGGTAGGTTTGGGCCCCTTTCTCAGCAGGTATTTTTGCACCTCCTCAGCGGGGTATTTTTAAGACACCTTTTTAAAGGAAAGGAGTTTGGGGGCCCTCTCAGGGGTTTAGTTTAGACACCTCTCGGGCAGGTAGTTTAGACCCCTCTAAAAGCGGGTAGTTTAGCCACCTTCAAGGCAGAGTTTAAAACCCCTCTCAGCAGGAAATTTTAAAAGACACCTTTCGGGCGGGTAGTTTAAACCCTCTCAGGAAGGTAAGTTTAGACACCTCTCGGGCAGGTATTTTAAAGGACACCTCTAGGAAGGGTTAAATTTAAACACCTCTCAGGCAGGTATTTTGTTAAAAAGGGACACCTCTCAGGCAGGTATTTTAACCCCCTTTTCGGGAAGGTATTTTTAGACACCTCTCGGGCAGGTGTTGGGCCCCTCTGGGGCAGGAAATTTTAAACCCCTCTCAGGCAGGTAGTTTAGGACCCCTTTCTCAGGGGTTATTTTTAAGACACTCTTTTTTAGGTGTTTAGAAACCCTCTCGGGGCAGGTATTTTAAAACCCCTCAAAAGGGAGTTTAGACACTCCCCGGGCAGGTGTTTAGACACCCCCTCAAGGCGGGGTTTTGGGTTTATTTCCCACCCTCTTGATCCTTTTCGGCAGGTAGTTTAGACCCCTTTCCAGCAGGAAAGTTTAGACACCTCTCAGCAGGTATTTTAGACACCTCTCAGCGGGTATTTTTAGCCCCCTTTTCGGGGGGGGGGGGGGGGCAGGGGTGGTATTTTTAAACAAAAAAAAAGGGGGAAAATTTGCATTTCTGGGGCAGGAAATTTAAACTTTTTCTCGGGCAGGTTTTTTTAGACCCCCTTCAGCGGGGGTAGTTTAGCCCCCAACCGGGGGGGGGGGCCCTCTCAGGGGGTATTTTAGGAACCCCCTGCGGGGCATTTTGGTTTGGGGGCGGGGACCCTCTTAGGCAGGGGTTTAGACCCCTCTCACAGGTAGTTTTAGACACCTCTCAGGAAAGGAAATTTGGGGCACCTCCAGGCGGGGTAGTTTGGGACCCTCTTGGGGGCGGGTAGTTTAGACCCCACCGGCAAAATTTTTAGCCATCCCCAGGGCGGGTTAGTTTAGACACCTCCCCGGGTTAGTTTAGACACCTTAAACAGGGTTTGTTTAGACACTTTTCAGGAGGTATTTTAAAAGACCCCCCTCGGGGGCGGGGTATTTTTAGATTAGGACCCCTTTTGGGCCCGGGTAGTTTAAACACCTTTTGGGGCCCCCCAGGGGTATTTTTTGGGCACCTCGTCGAGGGGCCCCCAGCGGGTAGTTTGGGCCCACCTCTCAGCGGGGAAGTTTAGACCACCTCTCAGCAGGTAGTTTGGGGCCCCTTCGGCGGGATTTTGGGAAAATTACGGGGAGGCCCTATCAGCATTTATTTTATTTTAAACACCTCTCAGCAGGTAGTTTAGACACCCTTCAGGAAAGGTAGTTTAGACACCTCTCAGGGGGAAAGTTTAGACACCCCCTCAGCGGGTAGTTTGGACACCCTCAGGCAGGTAGTTTAAACATTCTCACCCGGGTATTTTGAAAACCTCTCGGGGCAGGTAGTTTAGACACCCCCTAAAAGGCAGGTAATTTAGACACCTCTCGGGCCGGGGTAGTTTAGGCGCCTCTGGCAGTTTTATTTGTTTAGGGGGCCCTCTCGGGCGGGGTGGGTTTTAGACACCTCTCGGGCGGGGTATTTAGCCCCACCCTCTCATTTTAACCCCAGCGGGGTAGTTTGACACCTTCCGGGGGCAGGTAGTTTAGACAACCCAGCCGGGGGGGGGGGGGAGGGGCCCCCCCCCGGGAAAAGGTTATTTTTTTTTTTTGGGGGACACCTTTCAGGCAGGTAGTTTAGACACCTCTCAGCGGGTTTATTTTAGACCCCTCCCAGAAAGGTAGTTTAGGCACCTCTCAGCAGGTAGTTTAGACACCTCTCAGCAGGTAGTTTAGACACCTCTCAGCAGGTAGTTTAGACACATCTCAGCAGGTAGTTTAGACACCTCTCAGCAGGTAGTTTAGACACCTCTCAGCAGGTAGTTTAGACACCTCTCAGCAGGTAGTTTAGACACCTCTCAGCAGGTAGTTTAGACACCTCTCAGCAGGTAGTTTAGACACCTCTCAGGCAGGTAGTTTAGACACCTCTCAGCAGGTAGTTTAGACACCTCTCAGCAGGTAGTTTAGACACCTCTCAGCAGGTAGTTTAGACACCACTCAGGCAGGTAGTTTAGACACCTCTCAGCAGGTAGTTTAGACACCTCTCAGCAGGTAGTTTAGACACCTCTCAGCAGGTAGTTTAGACACCTCTCAGCAGGTAGTTTAGACACTTCTCAGCAGGTAGTTTAGACACCTCTCAGCAGGTAGTTTAGACACCTCTCAGCAGGTAGTTTAGACACCTCTCAGCAGGTAGTTTAGGCACCTCTCAGCAGGTAGTTTAGGCACCTCTCAGCAGGTAGTTTAGACACCTCTCAGCAGGTAGTTTAGACACCTCTCAACAGGTAGTTTAGACACCTCTCAGCAGGTAGTTTAGACACCTCTCAGCAGGTAGTTTAGACACCTCTCAGCAGGTAGTTTAGACACCTCTCAGCAGGTAGTTTAGACACCTCTCAGCAGGTAGTTTAGACACCTCTCAGCAGGTAGTTTAGACACCTCTCAGCAGGTATTTAGACACTCTCAGCAGGTAGTTTAGACACCTCTCAGCAGTAGTTTAGACACCTCTCAACAGGTAGTTTAGACACCTCTCAGCAGGTAGTTTAGACACCTCTCAGCAGGTAGTTTAGACACCTCTCAACAATAGGACATCAGAAAAACATGTGTTAAATAACATAAAAATAAATGAAACATCAAAACAGTACCTCTGCAAATTACCATAAAATCATGTGAACATAAATGTGCAACATTAATGTACAACATAAATGTGCAACATAAATATTCAACATAAATATGCAACATGTGCAACATGTTCAACATAAATGTGCAACATGTTCAACATAAATGTGCAACGTGTGCAACATAAATGTGCAACATGTGCAACATGTGCAACATAAATGTGCAACATGTTCAACATAAATGTGCAACATGTTCAACATAAATGTGCAACATGTGCAACATAAATGTGCAACATGTTCAACATAAATGTGCAACATGTTCAACATGTGCAACATGTGCAACATAAATGTGCAACATGTTCAACATAAATGTGCAACATGTTCAACATAAATGTGCAACATGTGCAACATAAATGTGCAACATGTGCAACATAAATGTGCAACATGTGCAACATAAATGTGCAACATGTTCAACATAAATGTGCAACATGTTCACCATAAATGTGCAACATGTGCAACATAAATGTGCAACATGTGCAACATGTGCAACATAAATGTGCAACATGTGCAACATAAATGTGCAACATAAATGTGCAACATTAATGTACAACATAAATGTGCAACATAAATATTCAACATAAATATGCAACATGTGCAACATGTTCAACATAAATGTGCAACATGTGCAACATAAATGTGCAACGTGTGCAACATGTGCAACATAAATGTGCAACATAATACTATAAAAACAAGTATAACTTAAAACAAGAAAATCTAATGCAACACAAAAGTATAAAAATTATGTATTTTCCTACATGTTGCAACGGGTCGAGTCTCAGCTCCTGGACCCTCCTGTCAGCTGGCTGCTACCGTTTTCACTTTTGGTTGGGTGAGCTTTATTATACCTATTCTTCAAACTATGTATGGGTTATGGCTCTACCCCTAACCTGACCAGGTCGTTCCACTTGCTGACTTCTCTGAGGCTAAAGTATTTTCTAACATCACTGTGGCTCATCTGTGCCTTTAACTGCCAGCTGTGGCCTCGGTTATCTGAGACCCTCCTTTCAGACTCTCCCTGTTCACCCTGTCAATTCCTCTCAGTCTTTTGACGTCGTAGTCATGTCAACTCTGGTTCTTTTGTCCTCTGTTGTGTCGTTAGTTTAACTCAATCTACGCATAGTTTATACCTTCAACTCTGGGACTAGTTTCATTGCAAACTTTTACCCTTCTCCCAGCTTCTTTACATGATGAGCCAGATGTGGGTTCCATACTGGCGCTGCATACTCAAAGATGGGCCTGACATATGCAGTGCATAAGGCCGTGAATGTCTCCTTATTTATGTTCCTGAAAACATCCCATAAATATGGCAATCTCAAGTTTGCTTCAGTGGTTGATGTTCGTATCAGGTGAAGTGTTGGGCACTGTGCTCACCCCGAGGTCCTTCTCTGCCAAGGAGGTCCAGTCTTTGTGTCACGAGTCAGTACACTCTTTGTGCACGTCTTTGCTCTTCTCCGATTTTCATAATTCCCCATTACATGTGCAACACAACATGTGCAACACATGTGCAACACAACATGTGCAACACAACGTGGGCAACACAAAATGTGCAACACAACATGTGTAACACAACGTGGGTAACACAACATGTGCAACATAAACTAGGCACATAGAGGGGAGCTTCCCTGAGTCATGAAGATGAAGGAGAGAACAGAGAAAAAAATATCTTGAGGTGAGAACTTATTCACGATGACAGCTTCTTATCTCTGATGTCCCAGAGGTAAGCAGGAAGGAAGGAAGGAAGGAAGGAAGGAAGGAAGGATGGAAGGAAGGAAGGAAGGAAGGAAGGAAGGAAGGAAGGAAGGAAGGATGGAAGAAATGGCAGAAGGTAGGCAGGAAGGAAAACGAACGAAAGGAGGAATTAAAGAAGGGAGAAAGGAATTATTGAAGGGAAGGAAGGAAGAATGGAAGGCGAAGGAAAGAAAACGTGCGAGAGGAGGAAGGAATTAAGAAAAGGGGAAGGAATTACTGAAGGGGAGGAAGAAAGGAAGGAAGGTAGGTGGAGGAAGGAAAAAAAGAAGAAAAATAAGAAAGGAAGGAAAGAAGAAGGGAAAGTAGGATGGTGAAGGAAGGATGAATAGAAGGAAGGAAAGATGGAAAGAAGGAAGAAAGGCGGAGGAAAGAAGACTTACGAAGGAAGGAAGATATATGGAGGACGGAAGAAAAGAAGCAAAGAATGAAAGGCAGAGAGACGGAGGAAGGAATGAAGGAGGGTATTAAAAATGAAAGGAAAGTAGGCGGAGGAAGGAAGGAAGGAAGCTGGGCGGAAGAAGGAATTCAGACACAGGAAGGAATGAAGAAAGAAAGGAAGGAAGGAAGGGAGGCGGAGGAAGGAAGACCTACGAATTATTAAGACACGAATTAAGGAAGAAAGAAAGGGACTGATCACCTCCTCTCCTACTATAGTGTTCAGTTCATATCCCTGTTTTGTACTGATGAAGCCACTGGATGGCGAAACGTCTACCAAATAAAGATACCCCAGATGTTTCACTGATACTCAACCTATCATCTTGCTGGCGCTTGGGGGAAAGATTCAAGCATTACAAACAGTAACTATTTCAACAGTATCAATATCAACGGCAGCAGTAACGGTAGTAGCATTCAGAAGAAACAGTGGCACTAACAGCAGTAACAACAATAAGAACAACAGTAGTGGTGGGGATAGAAACGGTGACAGCAACAGTGATAATCAAAATAGTAAGGATTACTTCAGCAACAGTGGATACGAAAGATGTGACTAATATTCCATTAGTTGAAACATCATGTGACAGCCACCCAGGGAATTAATGCACTTGCAATACCCACCTCGCCATGAAAGCATTTACTCGTCAACACTACCAACGCAGGTGTTACCCCTTGCAACACCAGCAACACAGGCATCACATTTGAAACAACCCCCACACCAGCAACGCAACACCCAAAACACCAGCAATCTAGGTGTCACACATGCAATACCAACAAAACAGGTGTCACACCTGCAAACACGCTTATTCACTTCATGGCCAGGAACAGCGTCTTGATGGTCAATATTGGCTAAAATAACACTCTTGTTCACCACATTCCCTCAAAACATTAACTAAAACGAAGACGAACCAGACACCTGTGCAACATCTGGGTATTTTTACTTGTAGACATTTCGTAATCCAGTGGCTTTATCAGTACAATAAATGGATATAATTGAAATATACTCATGTTGCACATGTGTGTAATTCATCCTCTTGTCGGTATTGAATACCACTGATTCGTAACTTGTGAGACACAGCAACATCATGGAATCTTGATACAGAGGACATCACCACAACCTGCCTGCTAACTCCTGGCCCAGCTCCTGGGTATGACCTACTTTCAATGGGGAGCTCCTCGTAACAGTGACAATGCTTTCGTCTGGTACACGTCCTCTGACTCCAGCATATAAGCAGTCTTCCTGCCCGTGCTCCAGATTCTTCAAGACTATAGTGCTCATCACCTGCTCCTAGGCTGTGTGTGTGTGTGTGTGTGTGTGTGTGTGTGTGTGTGTGTGTGTGTGTGTGTGTGTGCGGGCACTTACCTGTATGTAGTGACAGGGGTCGAGTTTTAGCTCGAACTTATTTTACCGCTTGCCAGATTCACTCCCATCTAGGATTGTTAAGCCCTGTCATACTTAATCTTGAAACTATGTATTGAGGCTGTCTCCACCACTTCCTGACATACCTATAACTCATCTGTGTCTTTAGTTTCCAACTGTGCCATTGCTCTCCTGTTTCTCGCTACTCAAACAGTCTATCCCTGTGAACCCCTCTCAATTTCACCTAATTATTTTGTTTGCTGTTATCATGTCTTCACTGGTTCTTCTGTTCTCTAATATCGTCAGGTTTAGTTCGCTATGTTTCCTCAAAGTTATTTCACATGGCTCTGCAACTAACCTCGTTACATAACAATATAACATTGCATCTTCTCTAGTTTCTTAGCATGGTTCATCAGGTGTTGATTCCAAGATGGACCAAACATAAGTTGTATAAAGGTACATGAATGACTCTTCTGCAATAGCTACAGAAGCTGTGTGATTGATGTGTGCCTCTGGTAATATGCTTGGCACTACGCTCTTCCTTTGATCTTTCTCCTTGAATGAGGCTTGCAACTTTTGCCCCCTTTGTCTGTAACCAGTTTCGGTCTTCTTACTTATTTCTCGTATTTCAGAAAGAGTACTCGTTCTAATAGCAGTCCTCTCAAAACCCCACTTGTTACATTTCGCCATTCTGACATTAACTCATTCGGACTTTAACTCCTTGCCCAAAGATATTCTCTGATCGATCAGAGTATATCCCCTGTTATTCAAGCCTGCATCTCAAGCTTATGTCCCTAATGGATTGTAAAGGACCTGCCTAGTACGGGCCAACAGGCCTGCTGCAGTTTTCCTCCTTTCTTATGTTCTTATGTTCTTGTGAGGAGTAGTAACAAATATCTTCTTGCAGTTCAAGAATATGCAGTCCACCTATCCTCCCTCCTCACTTCTGTTACTTTGTCATAGAACTCCAACAGGTTGGTAAAACCCACTTGTCATCTCTTAAACTGTGCTGGTTAGATGGAATGCTTGTCAGTGACACTGATCTGTTGTTCAACATTTCCTGCATGTCTCCTGTCATAAACATAAAGAGTGTAAAAATAACTTTCACGGCACACATAAGTACGATAAAGCACCTAAATTACTGGGAACGGTTGAAGTCCCTTGATTTGTATTCCCTGGAATGCAGGCGAGAAAGATACATGATAATATACACTTTGATAATCCTAGAGGGATTAGTACCAAATTTGCACAAGAAAATCACTCCCTGTGAAAGCAAAAGACTCGGTAGGAGATGCAACATTCCCTCAATGAAAACCAGGGGCGCCAAGAGTACACTGAGAAACAACACAATAAGTGTCAGGAGCCCAAAACTGTTCAACTGCCTCCCAGCATACAGAAGGGGGATTACGAATAGACCCCTGGCTGTCTTCAAGAAGGCACTGGATAGACACCTAAAGTCAGTACCTGACCAGCTGGGCCGTGGTTCGTACATCAGTTTGCGTGCGGCCAGCAACAACAGCCTCGTTGATCAAACCCTGAGCCACCACGAGGCCTGATCTCAAACCGGGCCGTAGGGGAGTTGACCCCCCAAACCCTCTCCAGGTATACTCCAGGTATACCACTGCCTCTTCAAAGTCATCTCCCTTTTCAACCTTAAGAGTAAGAAAACAGTTTTCTTAGTCTTAGGGAACTTAGTCTTAGAGAACTTACGTGAACACTGAAAACAGTGATGACACTGTTTTCAATGTTCACATAAGTTCCCTTGATTCTGCTCCTCTTAATTCATTGTCTCTATCTGCTACATCTGTCACGCTTAGGATTTTTATGTCGCTGTGATTTCTTTCCTTGTCCTTCTCTTCGACAGTGTCGTCAGGTTTAGTTATTTTAACCTCTTCTCACAGTGCGTCTCTTTTATTTCTGGTACTTGCCTGACGACTAACTAGATACCTTTCCGAAATTCTTCACTTGCTTTATCAGATGTAAGCTCAATGCTGGCCATGTATACCCTGATAGGCTTGGTGTCATATTGGCCCCTCACGTCCTTTACACTCTGGTATTTCCAGCCACTCTCAGCCCTTGTTGTGCTCTGTGTCAGGTCTGCCCTAACGTTTTCAGATTCGCATGACTTTACACTTGTTCGGATTGAACTCAAGAAGCTGCGTACTTGACCACATATTTGGTCTATTGATGTCTTCCTGAAGCTTATCACTTATCTTTCCTGTTCTTATTCTTCTCATTAATTTTACATCAACAGTAAACAGAGACACAAAGGACTCGGTCTCTTCTGGTAGGTCGTTCATATTAAGAATAAAAGCGTTCCTAGTACTGATCCTTGTGCAACCACACTCGTTACTCTATCTCATCCTTTACTGTTACTCTGCTTTCTGTGTCCCAGGTACTCTCTGACCAAGTGAAGTCCTCTCTCTGCCTTTCATTTCTGCCTTTTCCTCCAATTTCATCACTAATGTTTTGTGTGGTACTGCATCAAAAGCTTTACAAGAAAATGCAACCAGCCCAGCCCCGTCTTGTTTTATCGCTTTAATTCTTGTCCACCAACAAATTCGTAAGACAGGATTTTCCATCCCTAATTCATGATGCCTTCCAGTAAAGAATCTCCTCTCCAAGAGCTCAAATATTCTTTTCCTTACTACCTTCGTCAGACCTTTTGACATTATGCATGTTAGAAATACTGTAGGAACCACATTTGCCTTTTTCGAATTTTCTGGCAGCTGTGGTGGTTGGACAGACTGGTTGAATACCTTTGCTAATGGGCTGCATAGTTGTATTGTCCCTTCACTCATGGAGATATGCTGTCTGGTCCCATTGTTTTTGTTACACCCAGCTCGTGCAGCAGACTCCTCACTTATTCTTTTATTGTATTCTCCCCAACACTCATTGACCTATTCTGCCCACAGTCCCTTCAAGTGGTTCTTTACTTTTTTGCAGTGAAGGCTTCTTCTTCTTTCCTGAGCACTTCAACTTCTCTGTCATTCTCCACCAGTGTTCATTTTTCTTGTTTTTTTTCAGTCATGTTTTTTATAATGAAACTTTGGTTTCGTTTCTATCCCCTCTCTTGCTTGTTTCTTGGTTTTCTGCACTTTGCTTTGCTCTATTATTTTTCAAAGCCCGCTTACTCCTCCTCTTGGCCTCTCGGCAATCTTGATTACACCATGGGTTCTCTTTGTTTTTTCCCTCTTCTTGCCTTCATGCTTAGTATGGATTTTTCCTTTGCTTCTTGACACTTTGACTCTTCCCTCCATCATTTATTGTACAGCTCTGCTATCCAGTTCTGTTTGTCATTCTACTTCCCTCCTAAAATTTCTTACGCCACCTTAGTTCCCTCTTCTATAGTCTCATTTTCTGTTACTCACTTTCTCATTGTCATTTTTCATTTCCCTTTGCGCTAGGTGTTCAATGATTTGTACCGCAGGATCACTGGTTCTTATTGGTTCCCCATAATTAATTTCGGCTATGTCATTTTTATTATTTGTGGAAACCAGATCAAATCTCACTGGCTTATTTCCTCCCCTCACTCTCGTTATTTTCTTCCCATATTGCCTCAGGAAGTTGTTCTTTACTCTGCTCATGAGATTTGCTATAAATATTTCTGGTTCTCTTATGGGGGTTCTGGTTTTTCACCCAAATTGTGGTTGAAACCTAGCACTAGGATTTTATTTTTGTTTCATCTCCCCCTCCAAGCCACTGTTTCCAGCATGGAATTATTATTCTGTTTTCTTGATCGTGTTCCATGGTCTTTGTTATTTGTTATTGCATTGCATATATCATTGCCACTATTACTTTCGTCTCAATGGACATAACAGTATTTGATATTCAGTAGTCCATGAACTCTCCTGTTTTCAAGTTAGCGAATTCCTGAAATATTTAGTTGTTTCTGACCATCAGTACAATCCCTTCTCCTCCTTTATTGCCCAGTTCTTTCTCACTGTTTGGTAGCCCTCAGGGAACATTACATTTATTATTATCCCTCGGATTTTCATCTCTTTAATAGCTACTATATCAGGATTTTCTCCAATTCTTTTTTCTATGGCTTAATTCTTGTACTGGGTTGGGAGTCTGTTGAGTGCTGGGTTATTTCCTGTACTCTTTCCGCCTCTTGCTTCACCCCTTTTTTTGCCATGTCTCCCTCTCTGGCCTTTGCTGCTCTTCCATCTGATCTTTTTATAAACTGATGAAGTTTCCAGATCTCTCAGATTCGATTTTCTTCCCATTAGGAGGTTTCTCATTTCTGACTTTCATTGCACAATTCATAACAACCTTGTCATTACCTCTGTATATGATCAATTGATCATATGTAGGCACTGATTTCACTTGTTTCTCTTGCTGTTCCAAATTCATCTATCAGATATTAAAAAAAAATTCTCTTCCCTTTCCCTTATATTTTTTCACTCATGTCTTTCTTCTTCTAGGCTGAACACCATGAGAGCTCCGTGTCTCAGGTCCCCACCATCACATCTAATTAAGGTTGCTCTCTCTCTCTGTGCTTTTGACTCCCTAGAGGTATTTACCGTTTCTGTTTTCTTCCTTCTGACTGTTGCAACCCCTGAATGGGTTTACACTGTATATTACCTTTTCATATAATTTTATATTGCTTATATTTGCGATAATAGCTAAATCGTAAATATATTGCTTTATATTATTATTGGACTTAGTTATGTTGTTAGGTAGGATGTAACATATATTATGTGCTCAAAGTTCAAGTCTTGATCGTCTAACTACTGTAATTAGCGCTTGTGGCTCGTTTCCCTGCCGGCTTGTTGCTGAGCTGCAGCTGTCCACGGAGCTATCACGTGATCGAGGGGGGGGGGGTGTCCTCACCTCGCCTGAAGTATTCAGTCTGGTCTAGACTCTCTTGGTGGTTGGATGTATTCCAGACAAAGTGCCTAAATCTCTCTTATAGGCCCTTGTTGGAAGATCGTCTCTTGTCTTATTATTGTTAGTTCTGGAGACTGTTCACAGAACATTGTATAGACTTAGTGATTTTCGACGTTGTACTGAGGTTGTGTGTCGAATAGACACTCTGAGCAACTCGGGTCCTAAGCTGTAGCTTCTGAGCTAATTTGTACTGGTATCTGTGTATTGTCACAGTCGGGGAATTTCTTATGCTGAACTTAGATTCAGTAGTATGGGAGTTTTGTGACTTTCGTGGAGGATCTGCTTATGGTCCCTACTAGCTGTTATATTATCTCCTTGTTCCTGATTCTGTGTCGCAGTCGCTTGTTATATTGCTATTGGGCTTAGCATTCTTTTTATTGTTCAAGCAGACTGTTCTGATTGCCAGTCGGTCAAGAAGTTAGTTTATTTGTGGACTTTGTCAGTCACTTGTTTAAGTCTAGTCGAGTCGTGAGACATAGCGAACTACTTAGAGCACTTACACACATACACACAAACTTACTTGTACATATTTGTAATATCTTATTAAATGTTAATGTACCAGACGGTACTTAAGACTTATAAATGTGATATGTGCTTTCAGCACAATAATACTGTAGACGAGAGAAGTGATTATTATTAATTTGTTTGAATTGATTAATTTAATTTAATTTGATGATATACCTCTAGACGATACTTAATAAATTTATTAAATTTTAATTTCTCTAGTTAGTAGCCTACCAGTTGTAATCCTGAAGCACTATTGAATAATACTGAATTTTAATGGATAATTGGACAAGGATACTGACTACTTGTTACGAAAACCCAGTAACAGGCTGGATGCTAGAAGGGCAGTCCTTTCTAGTATTCACTGGAGATCTCTAAGCTTTTAGAATCGCGTTCTTTGTAACACTGACCATATGTTGGTTGTCCACTTTTTGTGCTTTCTTTTTAACAGACTTTCCCAGTTTCTTCCATACATCCATTTGTTCCAATAATTAATACCTTCCTACTTCCGGTCTAAACATCCTTGCTTCATATTCAAAGTCCTTCTTACGTTCCTTTTGCATCCTCTTGTTTGCTTTTAGCTACATTGTCAGTTTTCTATCCTTTCACTCTGCTGAAGTTCTCTTGAGTCTCTCTTTCTCTTCTCTCTGTCTCTCTCTTGCTCCTCAATTGTCCTTCTCTATGCTTCCTCTAGAATGTTAACCAACGCCTCTTTAATTACCCGTCATTCACTTTATTAACTGTACTATACATAATCATTGTTGATGTAACATTTACATTCACCGACTCTTCTCCAGAAGTTGTGGATGCGTCAGCGATGATCTTTTCTACCCTCCAAATCACTTACGTAATATGTGGAGTGTGAACTCACCTAGTTGTGGTTTCAGGGGTCGAATCACAGCTCCTGGCCCCTGTGTGTGTATGTATGTGTGTGTGTGTGTGTGTGTGTGTGTGTCTGTGTGTGTGTGTGTGTGTGTGTGTGTGTGTGTGTGTGTGTGTGTGTGTGTGTGTGTGTGTCTGTGTGTGTGTGTGTGTGTCTGTGTCTGTGTGTGCGTGTGTGTGTGTGTGTGTGTGTGTGTGTGTGTGTGTGTGTGTGTGTGTGTGTGTGTGTGTGTGTGTGTGTACTCACCTAATTGTACTCACCTAATTGTGGTTGCAGGGGTCGAGACTCAGCTCCTGGCCCCGCCTCTTCACTGAGTGTGGGTGTGTGTGTGTGTGTGTGTGTACTCACCTAATTGTACTCACCTAATTGTGGTTGCAGGGGTCGAGACTCAGCTCCTGGCCCCGCCTCTTCACTGATCGCTACTGGATCCTCTCTCTCTCTGCTTCCTGAGCTTTGTCATACCTCTTCTTAAAACTATGTATGGTTCCTGCCTCCACTACTTCACTTGCTAGGCTATTCCACTTGCTGACGACTCTATGACTGAAGAAATACTTCCTAACGTCCCTGTGGCTCGTCTGAGTCTTCAGCTTCCAGTAGTGACCCCTTGTCCCTGTGTCCCCTCTCTGGAACATCCTATCTCTGTCCACCTTGTCTATTCCCCGCAGTATCTTGTATGTCGTTACCATGTCTCCCCTGACCCTTCTGTCCTCCAGTGTCGTCAGTCCGATTTCCCTTAACCTTTCCTCGTACGACATTCCCTTGAGCTCTGGGACTAGCCTTGTTGCAAACCTTTGTACTTTCTCTAACTTCTTGACGTGCTTGACCAGGTGTGGGTTCCAGACTGGTGCTGCATACTCCAGTATGGGCCAAACATACACAGTGTACAGTGTCTTGAACGATTCCTTATTAAGGTATCGGAACGCTATTCTCAGGTTTGCCAGGCGCCCGTATGCTGCAGCGGTTATTTGGTTGATGTGTGCCTCCGGTGATGTGCTCGGTGTTATGGTCCACCCCAAGGTCTTTCTCCCTGAGTGAGGTCTGTAGTCTTTGTCCACCTAGCATATACTCTGTCTGCGGTCTTTTTTGCCCCCCCCCAAACTTCATGATTTTGTTTTTGGCGGGAAAATTCGAGAAGCCAGTTATGGACCAATGTCCAGCCTCCCCGGTTTCTTTGCAGCCCTGCCTCATCTCGTCCGTTTTAATTCTTCTCATCAACTTAGTCATCTCAAACAGGGACCTTCAGAGTCTTTCCTTCCATCTGTCGTTCACATATCAAAAATAGCACTGGCCCTAAACTGACCCCGTGGGCCCCCGCCGTACAGGCCCCCACTGTGATACCTCTTACGTCCCATGACCGTTGCTGCCCCCGTCAGGTTTTCCCTTATCCCTTGTGGTGTGTGTGTTGGGGTTTGAGTGTAGTGTGGGGTATGTGTTTAGTTTTTGGGTATTGTGGGGTGTGGTATGTGTCTGTGCTGTGATCAATTCTTTGATTGCATATCCCAAACTCAAGTAGGCCCATATTTCCCCTGCTCAGTTTTTTCCACTACTATGCTCTATGTCACCACTATTTCCCGCTCCAGTGTCACCACTACCCCTGCTTATGTCACCATACTTCCTCTCTTGGTCACCACTACTTCCTGCTCTTTGCCCTCCAATATTTCCTGCTCTAGGTCACCACTTGCCCGCTCAGTGTCACTGCTACTTCCTGCATTTCCCCTACTTCCTGCTTAGTTCCCCATTACTTTCGCTCTAGAGTCACCAGACTTTCCTGCTTTGGTTCCCCACTCTTCCTACTTTTTGCACCCACATTCATGCTCCATGTCCCACAACTTCATGCTCTAATGTCAAAAACTATTTCCCTGTTCTTGTCTCCACTACTTCCTGTTCTAGTGTCTCCACACTTCATGTTCTAGTATCTCCATACTTCCTGTTCTAGGTCTCCACACTTCATGTTCTAGTTCTCCATCTTCCTTTTTAGTGTCCCCATATTTCCCTGTTTAGTTCTCCACACTTCATGCTCCATGCCACCACTACTTCTTTTCTAGTGTCACCCATACTTCCTGTTCTAGGTCACCACTACTTCATGTTAGTGTCACCACTACTTCTGTTCAGGTCACCCTACTTCTGTTTTTGTGTCACATACTTCTGTTCTAGTGTCCCCATATTTCCCTGTTCTATGTCACCACTACTTCATGCCCGTGTCACCACTACTTCATGTTTAGTGCCCACACCTGTTTAGTGTCCCATACTTCTTTTTCTAGTGTCACCCTACTTCATGTTTAGTGTCACCACATTTTCCTGTTCTAGGGTCACACACTTTCCTGTTTAGTTTTCCCCACTACTTCCTTTTCTAGTGCACCACACTTCCTTTTTTAGTGTCTCCACTATTAATGTTCTATATCTCCATACTTCCTGCTCCAGGTAACCACTATTCATGCCCGTGTACCATACTTCATGCCCATGTCCCACACTTAAAACTCTGTGTCCCAATTTTAAAAAATTAGTTCACAACTATTCCTGTCCGTGTCCCACTACTTCATACTTAGTGTCCCACTTTCATACTCTAGTGTCACCCTACTTCATGCTAGTGCCCCCTACTTCATACTTTGTCTCCACTTTTTCAACTCTGTGTACAATATTCCCGCTCCAGGTCACCACTCTTCTATCTAGTGCCACAACTATTAAAAATTAGTGCACCACTATTCATGTCCGTGCACCACTACTTCGCTCAGTGTCACCACTCTTCTGCTCTATGTTCCACATTCCTGTTTAGTGTCCACTACTTCCTTTTTAGGTCACCCTACTTCTTTTTCTAGTTTTCCCCACACTTCTTGCTCAGTGTCCCCACTATTATGTTAGGTCACCATACTTCATGTTCAGTGTCTCACTCTTCATGTTCTGGGGCACACTACTTTTGCTCTAGGGCTCCACACTTTTTTTAGTTCCCTATTTAAAGTTTGTGTCCCACACTTCATGTTCTAGTGTCTCCACTACTTCTATCTAGGTCTCCACATTTTCAGTTTATGTCCACACATTCCGTTCTAGTGTCCCCATACTTCATGTTTAGGCCCACTACTTCATGCCTAGTGTCTCCACTACTTCCTGTTCTAGTGTCCCCATACTCTGTTCTGTGTCCCCCAATCTTATGTTTGTGTCACCCTACTTCTGTTCTTGTCCCATACTTCAGCTCTAGTGTCCCACTACTTCATGTTTGTGTCACCCCTTCATGTTTGTGTCCCCATACTTATGTTCTGTGTCCCCACTATTTCATGCTTAGTGTCCCACTTTTTCCTGTTCTATGTCTCCACTACTTCAGCCCAGGTCCCCCACTCTTCATGTCTAGTGTCCCCACATCATGTTTAGTGTCACGACTACTTCAGTTTAGTTCTCCATACTTCATGTTCTAGTTCCCCACTATTATGTTCTGGTCCCATACTTCATGTTTTAGTGACCAAACTTCAGTTCTAGTGTCCCCAAATATTTCATGCTCCAGTGTCACCCCTACTTTTGCTCTAGGCCCCACTACTTCATGTTTTTTGTGTCCCACTCCTTCAGTTTAGTGTCCCCACTACTTATTTTTAGTTCCACACTTCAGTTCTAGTGTCACCATATTTTCATGTTCTAGTGTCACCATACTTCATGTTCTAGTGTCCCCTACTTCGTTCTAGTGTCACCACTACTTCATGTTCTGTTCACCCCCTTTTTCATGTTCTAGTGTCACCACTACTTCATTTTTTTGGGGTCTCCATACTTCATGTTTAGTGTCACCATACTTCATTTTTCTGTGTCTCCAATACTTCATGCCCCAGGTCACCACTACTTCATGCTCTAGTGTCTCCACTATTCATGTTCTAGTGTCACCACCTTCATGTTCTAGTGCCCACCACTACTTCAGTTTGTGTCTCCACTACTTTGTTTAGTGCACCATATTTTTTTCTAGTGTCCCACTTTTATGTTTGTGTCACCCCTTCTTTTTAGTGTCACCTATTTTATGTTCTAGTTTTCCCCCTATTTCATGTTCAGTGACCCTATTTATGTTCTAGTGTCCCACTACTTCATTTTTAGTGTCCCCATATTTCATGTTCTAGTTTTCCCACTACTTCTGTTCTGGGTTTCACCACTACTTCATTTCTAGTGTCACCACTACTTCAGGCTCTATGTCCCATCCCCAGGGCCTATGTCACCACTATTTATTTTTGTGCACCACTACTTATTTCTAGTGTCCCACATTTTCTGCTTATGTCACCACATTCATGCTCTGTGTCACTACTACTTCATGTTCTATGTCTCCACTATTTTATTTTCTAGTGTCACCCACTTCTGCCCGTGTCTCCACTCTTCATGTTTGGTGTCCCCCATATTTCATGCTTAGGCACCATATTTCATGTTCTAGGTTCCCACTATTCATGCTCTATTTCTCCACTTTTCATGTTTTGTCCCCACATTTAGTTCTAGGTTTTCCCACTACTTCATGTTCTAGTGCCCCACTACTTCTGTTCTAGTTCACCATCTTCTGTTCCCCAGTGTTACCACTATTTCATGTTCTAGTGTCCCACTATTTCATTTCTAGTGCACCATATTTTCTTTTTCTAGTTCCCCACACTTAGTTCTGTGTCACCACTACTTCTGCTTAGTTCACCACTACTTCATGCTCTGTGTCCCCACTATTCAGTTCAGTGTCCCACACTTCATGCTTAGTGCACCACTACTTATGTTCTGTGTCCCCAACTACTTCATGCTCCAGTTTTACCAAATTTCTGTTCTAGGTCAGATTTACCACTATGCTCTAGTTCACCACTACTTCATATTCTATTGCCACCACACTTCATACTTTTGCCCCCACTACTTCATGTTTAGGCCCATACTTTCATTTCTAGGTCCCCACTACTTCATTTCTAGTGTCACCCTATTCTGCTCCATTTTTCTCCACTACTTCTCCCTTAGTGTATCATACTTCATTTCTGTGTCACCCACTATTCTGTTCTTGCCCCAACTTCAGCCCCAGGCCCATATTCAGTTAGGTCATCACTATTCATGCTCAGTTAACCACTACTTCCTGCTCTAGTGTCACCCTACTTCAGCTCCATGTCACCATACTTCATGCCTAGGTCACCACTATTATGCTCTAGTGTTCCATATTTCTTTTTCTGTGTCCCACTACTTATGTTTTAGTGTCCCACTACTTCATGCTCCAGTGTCACCATATTTCCTGCTCTGTGTGTCAATTCAGCCCCAGTGTCCCCACTACTTATGCTCCAGTGTCTCCAACTTATTTTCTAGTGTCCCCACTTCATGCCCCCAGTCACCATATTCCCTGCTTAGGTCCCCACTACTTCATTTTTCTAGTGTAACCCTACTTCATGCTCCATGTCTCCACTATTTCTGTTTAGTGTCACCACTACTTCAGCTCCGTGCCCCACTATTTCCGCTCTATGTCAATACTTATGCTCTATGTCACACTATTCTCTTAGTGCCACCACTACTTCTTGTAAAGTGTCTCACTACTTCATGTTCTAGTGTCACCATACTTCATGCTCGTGTCTCCCCTACTTCTGTTCTAGTGCACACTACTTTTGTTCTGTGTCCCCACTACTTCATGCCTAGTGCCCCACTACTTCATCTCTAGGTCCCAACTTCAGTTTAGTGCCCCCTATTCATGCCTAGTGCACCAACTTCATCCCTTAGTGCCCACTACTTATCCCTTAGGTCACACTACTTCTGTTCTAGTGACCATTATTTCACTCTGTGTCTCCACTTTTTTCTTGTTCTGGTCACTACTACTTTATGTTCTAGTGTCCCATATTTCATGCTCTAGTGTCACACTACTTCATTTTTTAAGTGTCACCACTCTTCTGTTCTAGTGTCACCATATTCATGTTCTAGTGCACCACTCTTTATGTTCTGTTCACCACTACTTCATGTCTGTGCACCACTATTTCATTTTTGTTTCCCCATTAAATTCTTTTTGTATGTCCCACTTTTCATGTTTAGTGTCCCCTTTCTTTATGTTTAGTGCCCCATACTTCTGCTCTAGTGTCCCCACTACTTCATTTCTAGGTCACCACACTTTATGTTTTGTCACCACTACTTCATGTTCAGTGCCCACCACTACTTTATGTTCTAGTTGTCTTCCACTATTCTGTTTTAGTGTCATCACTACTCATGTTCTGGGTCACCCCTATTCATGCTCCAGTTTACCACTATTTTTTGTTCGTGTCTTCACCTTCAGTTCTGGTATCACTACTTCTTTTTCTGGTCACCACTATTTCATGCTCTAGTGTCACCACTACTTCATGTCTAGTGTCTCCACTTTTCTGCTCCGTGTCACCACTACTTCCTTTTCTAGTGTCACCATATTTTCTGTTTAGTTCACCCCTACTTCTGTTCTAGTGTCCCCCATACTTATGCTCCAGTGTACCATCTTCTGCCCAGTGCACCACTTCCTGCTTGTGTATCATTATTCATGCTCAGTGTCTCACTATTTCATGCCCCGTGTCACCACTATTTTTTCATGCTCCGTGTCCCCACTATTTCATGCTCTGTGTCACCATTTCTTATGTTCTAGTGTCACACTATTTCTCTCTGTGTCCCCCACTACTTTATGTTCTAGTGTCACCACTACTTCATGTTCTAGTGTCTCCACTACTTCATGCTCCAGTGTCACCACTACTTCATGCTCCAGTGTCACCACTACTTCATGCTCTAGTGTCACCACTACTTCATGCTCCAGTGTCACCACTACTTCATGCTCCAGTGTCACCATTTACTTCATGCTTAGGTCACACTTTTCATGTTCGGTCCCACTACTTCATGCTCTATGTCACATACTTCATGTTTAGTGTCCCACTACTTCATGTTCTGGGGTTCTCCACTATTTCTGCTCCGTGTCCCACTCTTCATGCCCCGTGTCACCAACTTCCCTCTATGTATATTCTTCATGCTCCAGTGTCACCACTACTTATGCTCCAGTGTCACACTATTTGCTCTTGTCACCCCCCTTTTCAGGGTTAGTGTCACCACTACTTCATTTTTAGTGTCCCCACTACTTCATGCTCCGTGTCACCATATTCTGCCCCAGGTCACCACTTCTTCATGTTCTGTTACCATTTTTTCATGCTCCAGTGTCCCACTTTTTCATCTCCAGTGTCACCATTTTTTCATGTTTGTGTCACACTACTTCATGCCCCGTTCACCACTTTCTTCATGTTCTAGTTCACCACTACTTCATGCTCCAGGTCACACTTTCTTCAGTTCTAGTGTCACCACTCTCGCTCCAGTGTACCATTCTTCATGTTCAGTGTCACCATACTTCATGCCCCAGGGGGTCACCACTTCTTATTTCGGTCCCCGCCTTCATGCCCAGTTTTCCCACATTTTCATGTTTAGTGTCCCCTTCTTAAAGCTCCGTGCCCCATTTTTCTTGTTTTTGTTCACCACTTTTATGCTCTAGTGTCACCACTACTTATGCTTAGTGTCACCACTATTTCATGTTTGTTATGCACTACTTTTGCTCTACCCCCTTGCTAGTACTACCTGGGCTTCTGCTTTTTTGTCCTCGTGCCTCAGGGGCTTTCAGGTGGCACCTGAATTCACTTTATTTTTTATTATTATTATTTATTATTATTATTTTTATTATTATTATTTTTAAATTTTATTTTTTTATTTTATTTTATTATTATTTTTATTATTTTTTTATTATTTTTATTTTATTATTTTTATTTTTTTTATTTATGTAAAATTTATTTTTATTAATTTATTATTAATGTTTTTTTATTATTTTATACATTATATTACCCCCAAGAAAAGGTTCCCCTGTAGGAGCCAGGCGTGCCTGGGTAATGAGGGGGAAAGCAGCATTTGGAAGGAAGTAATATAGGTGCAGTGGTTGTATTTGGGTGTCCTCCATATGCCTCCCCCCTGTGCTCCAACATAATGTACTACTCACGTAAGCGACATCTTTTTCTTTTTTTTTCACTTCTTGTTTTCTCTTTCTTCTCTGTTCCCCAGTCTCAAAATTTCAAACATTTTTTGTTTTTGAAAAGTGACTTTTTCAATAGTACTTTTCTCTGTCCTTTCACCTTTTTATAATCTTTGTGAATCAAATTTGTTCCCCCCAACCCCCGTTTACCTTTTTCTGGGAGAAAAAAAATATATTTTGATACATTTTTTTCGTTTCCCCCATAAAAATATTTAAAAATAATAAAATAATAATATTAAAAAATAATAATAATTTTAAAATAATAAAAATAAAAATATTTTTATTTTATTATTATTTTTATTATTATTATTATTATTATTATTTTTTTCCTTTAGTTACATACACAAGGGATTTTAGGCCTAGCTGAATCAGTGAAACTACATATAAAAAAACCCCTTGTTTTAGAGATTTCGGGCAATTAGGTCAATTTTGCCCAGGAGCGACCCACAAATTTGGTAACACCCCGGTACCATTTTATTTAGGTGAACATGGCCAGGTTCCTAAAAAAAAACGTCCCCAAAGTTTCCACTGACTGGCTCGACCACGGGCCCCCAGGGGTAAGATCAGGGGAGTAGCAATCGGACTTTCGTTCGAATTCGTTATGTTTTTCTTTCTTTCTTTTTACCCCTGTCATTCTCACATAATTACGCTTTATTTTTTAAAAACCCCATTTTTTGCTCACTTGGCCAGGTTTAATGAGCTCTTCCGCACTTCCCCGTTTTTTATTACCACAACTCCCCGTTTTGAATCATCTGAAACGTTAGTTTCTTCACTATAATTTGGCTAATTGTTTTGCTTACTTCCTCTGTACAAAATTTTTTTTGAATATAGTTTTTTTTTTTTGTTGGGTACTCGTTTGTCATTATTCTTGCATCATACATAATTTTTCCCCTATTCTGTTCTTTACGTTATCCCTTAGGTAACCAGGGTTTAAAAAGGGTTTTTTTGGGGGCCCCTTCAGGGGCGGATCTCCTATAAAACTAATGAAGCTTAAGCTTCAGGGCCCCTAATCCCGGAGGGGCCCCCAATAGCCACTTTAGTCCAAATTGCTTAAAAATTTTGGAGCTGTTGTATGAGAAGTTTTTTTTATAATAATTTTAATAACATAATTTAATTTAATACAAAATAATAGTTAAAATAAATATTAAAAGGTCGTTAAAATATCACGTAAGGTAACCGGTGGTGCCTGCAAGGGGCCCCCATAACAGTTCAAGCTTCAGGGCCCCAAAAATGTAGGTCTACCACTGGTCACCTGACTGGGACACAACCTCAACCCTCACTGCTCTGACCATCCTCTTGTCTTAGTACTGTTAGGACCTTGTACCATTTGTTCGACGTATTACCCCTTGCCACCTCCTTGTAGTACTATCTGGTCAATATACTAAGTAACGCAACTGGTGCTCTGTTGCAGGTAACACTCTAGGTCACAAATGTCTTATTCGTGTCTCAGTGGATTATCATATTTTGCCCTGCTTTAATCTTCCTTCCCGTTGAGATTTCTTTTTACACTGACGGCAGCAGCAGCAGGTAGCTGCCGCCACTCCTGGCACTGACTGATCTACACGGGACCAACATTTCACTCGATAATAATAATTGCTATTATAATAATATACAGTAACAGTGAAAATAAAAATAATATAAAATACTACTACTACTACTACTATTAATAATAATAATAATAATAATAATAATAATAATAATAATAATAATAATAATAATTTGAGAATCTCTTATCTGTGAGCGTCTATTCTTTAAAGACTGTCACCAGCGGTTGCTCACAAGCCACAAACGCAAAAACAATAATGAAAAAGAAATTCTAAAGATTCTGAGCAAGAGTGACAGTCTGATCGTCAGGATTAAGAGCTCTTGAAAGAGATGTTCTTGCAATTGAGACTTGCAAGCATGTATAGATTTCAACTACAAAACAAACAATTTCCACACTTTAGCAAAATCACACTACCTATCCAAGTCACAATGTACATTACTGAACTATTATAATTATTATTATTATTATTATTATTATTATTATTATTATTATTATTATTATTATTAGAGCTGTAATTATTATTTATAATTTTATATTCGCAGATAAGTGCTATATCCATAGTGGCTATACAGAGAGAGAGAGAGAGAGAGAGAGAGAGAGAGAGAGAGAGACCAAGTGCAATTACTGCCACAAGAAAGGACATATCAGGAGGTCCAGTGTCGGAAGAAAAAGGAACTTGACGGACTGGACCACCTGTTTAGAGACTTGTTCTCGGAACAGACCAGCAGGATCTCTGAATTGGTGAACACACACGTCACCCACTCAGCTACTCCTATCTCAGCCCAGCAGGTGGTTTTTGTGCCTTGTAGAAGACCACAGATCTGCATCCCAACAGCTGCCTTGGTGCCCTACCCCTCTCAAGGGCAGGCACCTTACACGCTCACCACCTCAAGCCGAACACATCATGAGGAGCCAGTCAATCAGCATCCTGTCGGCCAACATTAGAGGTTTCATTACCAATGTTGGAGAGCTCACACACAGTTTCGTGAACACTCGACCTCCCGACATGATAGCTGTTGTTGAAACATTTTTGGAGGACAGAATTACAGAAAACTTTACAAGAATTGCTGGCTACACTTCATGGATGAGAAGAGACAGGCAAGGGCAAGGAGGAGGTGTTGCTGTGTGCTTCTCTAAAAGTATACATGCCAGCACATTGATGTTGCCATCCCTACTCAGTTTGAAATGATGTTCTTCAAGCTATGCATGAACACTAGTACCTCTGTGCTAATATGTGCAATGTACACACCTCAGTGGCAACATGCAGACCCCATCAACTTCCTAATGGAAAATGTGGACTCCCTTCTGCTCCAACACTACTGTCAACATATAATTATTGGTGACCTCAACCAACATCTTATAGAGAGGGACTTTGATGACTTTCATGCAGTGTTTGACCTGAGAAACTTTGTTGATTTCCCTATTCACATCTCTAGCTCCTCCCTTGGCCCAGTAGTGAGTGATCTGGCAGAAGGTATAGTCACTTGTCGACCCCTCGACTATGTTGGATCGTCTGACCACAAGGCTGTTTTTATGACTCTGAAGATCCCAACAGAACGAGGTGAGGAGTCCACACGCACAACCTGGCTATCGGAAAAAGGTAATTAACCAGCCCTTTGCTCTGAGCTCGCCACCACCGATTGGAATGTTCTTCTCCAAGAGGATGTTGACAACCAAGTGAATGCCTTCACTGGACACATCCTTAATGTACAACAAGAACACACCCCTCACCGGCAGTATGTGACGAAGCCTACAGACCAGCCATGGTTTGGCTTTCGTTGTAGAACGGCTGCTATTCTTAAGTACAATTCATGGCGAAGGTATAAGAGACATCTTACTACCTATAACAGGAGGTTGCACAGGCAAGCCTGTAGGCATGTGGGTGAAGTTCAAAAATGAGCCATCTCTAAATGGGAGGCGGACACAAAAAGAAAGCTAGCATCAGGTAGAGTGGGCTCCAAAACCTGGTGGTCCCTGGTCAAGGATACACAAGGTTACCTGCCTGATGAACATATTCCACCTCCAAATAGATAGGATGTGATCACCTCTGCTAGTAGTCAAGAGAAGGCGGACCTCTTTGCCGAACACTTTGCTGCCAAAATGCAAGTCCTATATACATGAAGGGACCCTCCTTGGCTAACTGAAAGAACTGTTTTAAAATTGTCAATGGTGACAATAAGGAAGGAGGAGGTGCATTTTCTTCTTAAATTGAAACCCAAAAGTGCTGAGAAGATGTGCAGATCAGCTAGGAGCACCTCTAACTCGCATTTTTCAGCACTGCCTAGTACAGTGTAAATGGCCTTTTCTGTGGAAAGAGGCAAATGTAGTCCCTGTTCACAGATAGAAGAGCAGAGCAGAAATCAGCAACTACAGACCAGTGTCACTTTTGTCAGTCATTGGCAAGATCCTTGAGACAAAAGTCTCAAGACTACCACTCACTACTTTGTGACCGTCAATATGGCTACAGGAAAGGTTGCTGATCTGTTGTTAAAAATTGACACCAATCACTGGACGAATCCAAGGTCAGCTGCTTGGTAGTACTGGACATTGCTGGTGCTTTCGACCGAGTGTGGCTCCAGGGCCTCTTGGCAAAACTGCAAGCACTGGGAATTGTAAGCTCTACACTATGTCTCCTCAGTAATTACCTTCATGGCGGATCTCTAAGAGTAGTTCTCAATGGAATAGAATCAGCGAGGCATCCTATTAGAGCAAGTGTTCCACAAGGAAGTGTGCTTGGGCCATTATTATGGAATGTCTACTTCAGTAACTTTCTTCATCTCATCCCAGAATCCCATGCATATGTAGACGACTGTACTCTGACATTTACTTATCGAAGAGAAGAAATGCCAGCTGCTCTAAGGAATATCAGTCACCAGCTAAGAGCTATATCAGCTTGGGGAAACCGATGGCAGGTAACATTTGCACCTGAGAAAACACAAATGATGATGGTCTCTAGGCACCATGATGGCAGTGCCGGAGCAGTAGTAAGTATGAATGGGAGAGTGTTGGTACCTGGGTAGTTGATATCCTTGGGGTGAAATTTGACTCCAAATTGACCATGAAGAACTGCGTTGTAATTCTTGCAAACAAGGCAGCCAGGAAGCTTACAGCACTTCGACGTATCTCGCATCTGCTTGACAGTAGGGGTTGAAAGATTTGTATGAGGCACAAGTACGCTCACACCTTGAGTATGCTCCACTTTCTCGGTTTGCCTGCCCTTCCTCTTATCTGCGACTGCTTGACAGAGTAGAGAAGGTCTCATCTCTCACCTGGACCCATCCTGGATAGATCTGTCATTTCAACAGAGCCTTCAGCACAGGAAGGATGAGGGTGGCCTTACTGTTATATACAAGGTCAACATTGTCAAAGTACCACACTTGGCTCCACTTCAAGGACAGCGAGAAGCAAGCTTCTATACCACAAGACGGGCAGAAAGCAGCAACTTCACTCTGGCTGTACCCTTCTCCAGAACATCACTTCATCTGAGATCATTTATCCCCAGGATGACTCGAGTCTGGAACACATTCGTACAACATAATGATGTCAACGAGATAACTTCATCCTATTCGCTACTTGCATGTTTCATGACAATAAAAATGCTTTTAAGTGAGCTGATGTAGGTAACAGCTCTTAGTCTGTCAATAAAGTTACGCATCCTTAACCTAAGCTTGTGAAACTCTGTGCAAAGAGAGAGAGAGAGAGAGAGAGAGAGAGAGAGAGAGAGAGAGAAAGAGAGGCTAGAGTACCTATCCTGGAAAGAGCTTACACAATAAACATCAAAAATTCACTTTAACAACACACTTGGTGGTAGAACAACAAGGATGGTATATTAGTGTCGCCTCACTTATTCCAGCTGCCAGGCTTCACATCCTTCACATCCACCTCATTGAGATTCAGCTGAAAGCCGGGATAAACTAGCCCGGGGAAGCTGGGATGCCTGGATGGTTAGATAGATACAATGGATATATATATATATATATATATATATATATATATATTATATATATATATATATATATATATATATATATATATATATATATAATAATATTGTCGTGCCGAATATGTAAAACTGGTCAATTAGCAAGAACTCATTTAAAATTAAGTCCTTTCTAAAATTTTCTCTTATGCATTTAAAGATATATTTTTTTCATTATTGATAATGTAAAAATTTTTAATTTTGCTCCAAAAGAATCTTAGAAAACTTACCTAACCTTATTATAACAAGAACAATATATTTTAGCCTAACGCAACTAAATATATTTTAGATTTGTTTACAATAATTTAATACTAAACAAACACAGTGAAATATAGTATTTTTTTCTTTAGGTTCAGAATGATTTTGGCGAAATTATTGCATACACAAATTTTCACTTGTCCTATATGGCAAGATGAGCGTTGCTATTTAAGCCAAGATCGCAAGTTCTGCCTATTCGGCACGACATATAAATATATATATATATATAATATATATATATATATATATATATATATATATATATATATATATATATATATATATATATATATAGTATACATATATATATATTATATATATATATATATAATATTATATATATATATATATATAATATATATATATATATATATATATATATATATATATATATATATATGTATACATATATATATATATATATATATATATATATATATATATATATATATATATATATATATATATATATATATATCGTGTCGAATAGGTAAAGCTTGCAATTTTGGCTTAAATAGCAATGCTCTTCTTGCCGAATAAGGCAAGTGAAAATTTGTGTATGCAGTAATTTGGCAAAAATCATTCTGAACCTAACGAAAAAAATATATTTCATTGTGTTTGTTTATTGGAGTGTGGGCAAGGTAACATTTATGAAGGGATTCAGGGAAACCGGCAGGACGGACTTGAGTCCTGGAGATGGGAAGTACAGTGTCTGCACTCTGAAGGAGGGGTGTTAATGTTGCTGTTTTATAACTGTAGTTTAGACATGCCTCTGGCAAGACAGTGATGGAATGAATGATGAATGTTTTTCTTTTTTCTGGCCACCCTGCCTTGGTGGGAAACGGCCGATGTGTTAATAAAAAAAATAAAATATTGTAAACTTATTTAAAATATATTTAGTTAGATTAGGTCAAATTAAATTGAGTTTGTTATAATAAGGTTAGGCAAGTTTTTTAAGGTTCATTTGAAAAAAAAAAACAAAGGAATTCATTCCCTGGAACTTTCAACATTTGCAAAGGCATGATATATGGAGCTTTGCTCAGACCTGTGGAACCGAATTGTCCACAACGATTCGTTAAGTCATACCATGAATTGAACATTAAAATGGCATAAAATACCGACAGGTTGTTAGGTAAGACACATATGCAACAGTTAGGTATCTTTATTTAGAAACGTTTCGCCTACACAGTAGGCTTCTTCAGTCGAGTACAGAAAAGTTGATAGAAGCAGAAGATACTTGAAGACGATGTAATCAGTCCATCACCCTTAAAGTTTTGAGGTGGTCAGTCCCTCAGTCTGAAGAAGAGCATTGCTCCATAGAATGAAACAATATGGAGATGAAGTGACAGGATGGAGCCTTATATAGCGCCAAGAGGTGAGACGTAGGTCACTAGAAGAGGTAAGAACTCAGATGTTGGGAGGTCAGGTCCCTCTCAAATCCAGCCGTTCTCACTAGTAGAGGTTGTCTTCTTCTAGTGACCTACGTCTCACCTCTTGGCGCTATATAAGGCTCCATCCTGTCACTTCATCTCCATATTGTTTCATTCTATGGAGCAATGCTCTTCTTCAGACTGAGGGACTGACCACCTCAAAACTTTAAGGGTGATGGACTGATTACATCGTCTTCAAGTATCTTCTGCTTCTATCAACTTTTCTGTACTCGACTGAAGAAGCCTACTGTGTAGGCGAAACGTTTCGAAATAAAGATACCTAACTGTTGCATATGTGTCTTACCTAACATACCATGAATTAAAGAAAGATCCTAGACTCACCTTATAAAAGAAGACAAAGTAAATACGATAGTAATTTTGGACTAAGTAGATTATATCGGAAAAATGAGCATTTTATTAAAAGACAGAGTAACTTACGTGCCCCTTAATAAGAACCCACTGGAAGAGGTTAACAGTACAGTTAATAAACAACTTCGAACCTTACTGAGAGGTAATGAGGAATTAGTTAAACACTCATCGGCGATGTCTGCAACACAGAACAGTTTGATTAAAACGCACAAACTCGGGTTTCCAGCCAGACCT
>NC_069403.1:32981049-33108549 GCF_026875155.1 Cherax quadricarinatus | reverse complement strand
GCCCTTTGATTGAACTTTGTATAGAAAGGGGTTTAGTTATAGGTAATACATATTTTAAGAAAAAGAGGATAAATAAGTGTACAAGATATAAATGTAGGACGAAATGACAGTAGTTTGTTGGATTATGTATTGGTAGAATAAAAGACTGTTGAGTAGACTTCAGGATGTACATGTTTATAGAGGGGCCACAGATATATCAGATCACTTTCTAGTTGTAGCTACACTGAGAGTAAAAGGTAGATGGGATACAAGGAGAATAGAAGTATCAGGGAAGAGAGAGGTGAAGGTTTATAAACTAAAAGAGGAGGCAGTTAGGGTAAGATATAAACAGCTATTGGAGGATAGATGGGCTAATGAGAGCATAGGCAATGGGGTCGAAGAGGTATGGGGTAGGTTTAAAAATGCAGTATTAGAGTGTTCAGCAGAAGTTTGTGGTTACAGGAAAGTGGGTGCGGGAGGGAAGAGGAGCGATTGGTGGAATGATGTAAGAGAATAGTAAGGGAGAAAAAGTTAGCATATGAGAAGTTTTTACAAAGTAGAAGTGATGCAAGGAGGGAAGAGTATATGGAGAAAAAGAGAGAGGTTAAGAGAGTGGTGAAGCAATGTAAAAAGAGAGCAAATGAGAGAGTGGGTGAGATGTTATCAACAAATTTTGTTGAAAATAAGAAAAAGTTTTGGAGTGAGATTAACAAGTTAAGAAAGCCTAGAGAACAAATGGATTTGTCAGTTAAAAATAGGAGAGGAGAATTATTAAATGGAGAGTTAGAGGTATTGGGAAGATGGAGGGAATATTTTGAGGAATTGTTAAATGTTGATGAAGATAGGGAAGCTGTGATTTCGTGTATAGGACAAGGAGGAATAACATCTTGTAGGAGTGAGGAAGAGCCAGTTGTGAGTGTGGGGGAAGTTCGTGAGGCAGTAGGTAAAATGAAAGGGGGTAAGGCAGCCGGGATTGATGGGATAAAGATAGAAATGTTAAAAGCAGGTGGGGATATAGTTTTGGAGTGGCTGGTGCAATTATTTAATAAATGTATGGAAGAGGGTAAGGTACCTAGGGATTGGCAGAGAGCATGCATAGTTCCTTTGTATAAAGGCAAAGGGGATAAAAGAGAGTGCAAAAATTATAGGTCTGCTGAGTATACCTGGTAAAGTGTATGGTAGAGTTATTATTGAAAGAATTAAGAGTAAGACGGAGAATAGGATAGCAGATGAACAAGGAGGCTTTAGGAAAGGTAGAGGGTGTGTGGACCAGGTGTTTACAGTGAAACATATAAATGAACAGTATTTAGATAAGGCTAAAGAGGTCTTTGTGGCATTTATGGATTTGGAAAAGGCATATGACAGGGTGGATAGGGGGGCAATGTGGCAGATGTTGCAAGTGTATGGTGTAGGAGGTAGGTTACTGAAAGCAGTGAAGAGTTTTTACGAGGATAGTGAGGCTCAAGTTAGAGTATGTGGGAAAGAGGGAAATTTTTTCCCAGTAAAAGTAGGCCTTAGACAAGGATGTGTGATGTCACCGTGGTTGTTTAATATATTTATAGATGGGGTTGTAAGAGAAGTAAATGCGAGGGTCTTGGCAAGAGGCGTGGAGTTAAAAGATAAAGAATCACACACAAAGTGGGAGTTGTCACAGTTGCTCTTTGCTGATGACACTGTGCCTTTGGGAGATTCTGAAGAGAAGTTGCAGAGATTGGTGGATGAATTTGGTAGGGTGTGCAAAAGAAGAAAATTAAAGGTGAATACAGGAAAGAGTAAGGTTATGAGGATAACAAAAAGATTAGGTGATGAAAGATTGAATATCAGATTGGAGGGAGAGAGTATGGAGGAGGTGAATGTATTCAGATATTTGGGAGTGGACGTGTCAGCGGATGGGTCTATGAAAGATGAGGTGAATCATAGAATTGATGAGGGGAAAAGAGTGAGTTGTGCACTTAGGAGTCTGTGGAGACAAAGAACTTTGTCCGTGGAGGCAAAGAGGGGAATGTATGAGAGTATAGTTTTACCAACGCTCTTATATGGGTGTGAGGCATGGGTGATGAATGTTGCAGCGAGGAGAAGGCTGGAGGCAGTGGAGATGTCATGTCTGAGGGCAATGTGTGGTGTGAATATAATGTAGAGAATTCGTAGTTTGGAAGTTAGGAGGAGGTGTGGGATTACCAAAACTGTTGTCCAGAGGGCTGAGGAAGGGTTGTTGAGGTGGTTCGGACTTGTAGAGAGAATGGAGCGAAACAGAATGACTACAAGAGTATATCAGTCTGTAGTGGAAGGAAGGCGGGGTAGGGGTCGGCCTAGGAAAGGTTGGAGAGAGGGGGTAAAGGAGGTTTTGTGTGCGAGGGGCTTGGACTTCCAGCAGGCATGCGTGAGCGTGTTTGATAGGAGTGAATGGAGACAAATGGTTTTTAATACTTGACGTGCTGTTGGAGTGTGAGCAAAGTAACATTTATGAAGGGGTTCAGGGAAACCGGCAGGCCGGACTTGAGTCCTGGAGATGGGAAGTACAGTGCCTGCACTCTGAAGGAGGGGTGTTAATGTTGCAGTTTAAAAACTGTAGTGTAAAGCACCCTTCTGGCAAGACAGTGATGGAGTGAATGATGGTGAAAGTTTTTCTTTTTCGGGCCACCCTGCCTTGGTGGGAATCGGCCAGTGTGATAATAAAAAAATAATACATAAATATATATGTATAATATATACATATATATATATATATATATATATATATATATATATATATATATATACATATATATATATATATATATATGTATATATATATATATATATATATATATAATATATATATATATATATATATATATATAATATATATATATATATATATTATATATATTTTGTGTGTTATATATATATATATATATATATTATATATAATATATATATATATATATATATATATATATATATATATATATATATATATATATTATATATATATATTTATATAAAATATATATATATATTATATATATATATATATTATATATATATATATATATATATATAATATATATGAACATAAGAAAGGAGGAATACTGCAGTAGGCCTGTTGGCCCATACTAGGCAGGTCCTTCACAGATCCATCCCACTAATAGAATATTTGCCCTCATAAGAACATGAGATCATAAGAAATAAGGAACACTGCAACAGGTCTACTAGTCAATGCGAGGCAGCTCCAGTTCTCCCCACCGGCTTAAGCCAATGCTTTGACCTAGTGAGGTCAGACACGTCACTTAAGGGATTAGCACTGCGTCGGACCTAGTAGCTAGTCAGGTCCATTTCACACCCACCCACACCCACTCATAAGAACATAAGAACACAAGAAAGAAGGAACACCGCAGCAGGCCCACTGATATACGCGAAGCAGGTCCATGTCTCCCTTCCCCCCGGATTAGCCCAATGACCCACCTAGTTAGGTCACTTCCACTTAAGGAAGGAACACGGCATCAGACCAAGTAGCACAAGCTAGTGAGGTCCAACTCACACCCACCCACACCCACTCATGTAATTAACCTATTTTTTAAAATTACACAACGTTTTAGCCTCTATAACTGTATTGGCGAGTTTGTTCCACTCATCCACAACTTTATCACCAAACCAGTGCTTTCCTATATCCTTCCTGAATCTGAATTTTTCCAACTTGAAACCATTGCTGCGAGTCCTGTCTTGGCCGGAAATTTTCAGCACGCCATTGACATCCCCTTTATTTATTCCTGTTTTCCGTTTATACACCTCGATTATATCCCTCCTAATTCTACGCCTTTCGAGAGAGTGCAGATTCAGGGCCTTCAGTCTATCCTCATAGGGAAGGTTTCTGATACATGGGATCAACTTTGTCATCCTCCTCTGTACGTTTTCCAGAGCATTTATATCCATTCTGTAATACGGTGACCAGAACTGTGCAGCATAATCTAAATGAGGCCTAACCAAGGATATATAGGGTTGAAGAACAACCTGAGGACTTCTATTATTTATACTTCTAGATATGTAACCAAGGATTCTGTTAGCTTTATTGCAAACCCTAATGCACTGTTGTCTTGGGTTTAGATTACTGCTAACTAGAACTAAATCCTTTTCGCAATCAGTAGTATTAGGATCTACATTCAAATTAAGAAACGTGCAACATCCGGGTATCTTTACTGTCGACGTTTCGCCATCCAGTGGCTTTATCAATACAAATTCCAGGACATAACATGAAGACAGGAGAACTATGTACAGAAGATGAGGTAATCAGTCCCTCAACCTAGCAGTAGGTGCGAAGAGCACCGTAGTCGACTACGGTGAATATTAAAAAGGTGTAAAATACCAAGAGGTTGGAAGGAAAGTTGGTAGAAGCAGAAGTGATGTGAAGACTATGAAACAAATACTCTTCTCCAGCTGAGGGACTGACCACCTCAACACTAGATCTTCAAGGGTGATGGACTGGTTACATCCTCTTGACATCTCTTCAGTTTCTTCCAACTTTTCTGTACTCGACTGAAGAAGCCTACTGTGTAGGCTAAACGTTTCAAAACAAAGATACCTAAATGATGCATTTGTGTCTTACCTAACACATACTCTCGGTATATAGGTAAAACTGGTCAATTAATAAGAACTCATTTAAAATTAAGTCTTTTCCATAATTTTCTCTTATACGTTTAAAGATATATTTTTTTCATTTATGTTAATGTAAAAATTAATAATTTTGTATCGAAAGAACCTTAGAAAAGTTACCTAACCTTATTATAGCAAGCGCAATTTAATTTAGCCTAATCCAACTAAATATATTTTAGACAGTAATTTAATAATAAACAAATACAGTTAAATATATTTTTTCGTTAGGTTCATAATGAATTTTGTGAAATTATTGCATACACAAATTTTTACTTGCCTTATTTGGCAAGAAGAGCGTTGTTATAAGCCAAAATCGCAAGTTTTACCTATTCGGCACGATATATATATATATATATATATATATATATATAATATATATATATATATATATATATATATATATATATATATATATATGTCGTGCCGAATATGTAAAACTGGTCAATTAGCAAGAACTCATTTAAAATTAAGTCCTTTCTAAAAGTTTCTCTTGTACGTTTAAAGATATATTTTTTTCAATGATGTTAATGTAAAAATTTATAATTTTGCACTAAAAGAATCTTAGAAAACTTACCTAACCTTATTATAACAAGAACAATTTATTTTAGCCTAACCCAACTAAATATATTTTAGATTTGCTTACAGTAATTTAATACTAAACAAACACAGTGAAATATATTTTTTTTCGTTAGGTTCAGAATGATTTTTGCGAAATTATTGCATACACAAATTTTCACTTGTCCTATATGGCAAGATGAGCGTTGCTATTTAAGCCAAGATCGCAAGTTCTGCCTATTCGGCACGACATATATATATATATTTATATATATGTATATATATATATATATATATATATATATATATATATATATATATATATATATATATATATATATATATATATATATATATAATATATATATATATATATATAATAATTCTGAACCTAACGAAAAAAATATATTTCACTGTGTTTGTTTAGTATTAAATTATTGTAAACTTATCTAAAATATATTTAGCTGGGCTAGGCTAAATTAAATTGCGCTTGTTACAATAAGGTTAGGTAAGTTTTCTAAGTTCCTTTTGGTGCAAAATTATAAATTTTTACATCAACATTAATGAAAAAAATATATCTTTAAACGTATAAGAGAAAAGTTTAGAATGGACTTAATTTTAAATGAGTTCTTGCTAATTGACCAGTTTTACATATTCGGCACGACATATATATATATATATATATATATATATATATATATATATATATATATATATATTATATATATATATATATATATATATATATATATATAAGTAGTGCTGATTTCTACAGTATGGCTCCTCCTGAAAAGGCCTTCTACAGAGTGGCTCCTTTTCCTGAGTGGCTCCCTTTCCTGAGCAGACTCTCACGGCCCTCACCAATGACCCTACCCACGACCCCCACCCATGACCCCACCCATGACCCCACCCACGACCCCCACCCACGACCCCCGCCAACGACCCCCACCCACGACCCCCACCCACGACCCCCACCCACGACCCCCACCCACGACCCCACTCATGACCCCACCCATGACCCCACCCACGACCCCACCCACGACCCCCACCCATGACCCCACCCATGACCCCACCCATGACCCCACCCACGACCCCCACCCACGACCCCCACCCACGACCCCCACCCACGACCCCCACCCACGACCACCACCCATGACCCCACCCATGATCCCACTCATGACCCCACCCATGACCCCACCCACGACCCCCACCCACGAACCCACCCACCACCCCCCACCCACCACCCCCACCCACGACCCCCACTTACGACCTCCACCCACGACCCCCACCCAGTGGCTCCTCCCGAAAGGCCTTGTACAGAGTGGCTCCTACCTCTGAGCAGACTCCTTCGGAGCCCCGCGCGCCCTCGCACCCTCCCGCGCCCCTCGCGCCCGCCCTCGCGCCCGCCCTCGCGCCCGCCTGCGCCTTCTGCTGCGCCTTCTGCAGCGTCGTCCGGATCGCCCCCGCCCCCCCGAACTTTTTTCCGATTTTTTTCAAATTTTTTTTGAATTTCATTTTCTTGTGCTCTCCATCTCCTCGGATCAAATTTTTGAGGTTCCCCCTCCCACTTTCACCCCCATCCCAATTTTTTTTTTAAATTTCATTTTCTTATGATCTCCTCGGAACAAGTTTTTTGGATTCCCCCCTCTGGGGGTAAGCATTCAAAATGGACTCCCACTTTCACCCCAAATATTCCCTGCTCCAATTTCTTGGATCAAGGTTTTCTCGATAATACAAAGACTCCATCTCCTCTGATCAAGGTTTTTGGGTTCCCCCCTCTGGGGGTAAGCATTCAAATGAACTCCCGCTTGCATCTCAAATTCCATGCTCCAATTCCTCGGATCAAGTTTTTCTCGAAATCAAAGTCTCCATCTCCTTGGATGAAGGTTTTCTCCTCCATCTCCTCGGATCGAGTTTTTGGATTCCCCCTCTGGGGGTAAGCATTGAAATGAACTCCTCCTATGGGGCATGGTACTTTCTCTTACTACAGGTCTAAATATGTGTGGCGTCAACCCACCTGTGTTTACTCGGCGGTCAGTGACGTCACGTGATGATCTCACACATACAGGCTGAATCTTGTCGACTTCCCCCTATGTCAGTGACGTCACGTGATGACCTCACACATACAGGCTGAATCTTGTCGACTTCCCCCTATGTCAGTGACGTCACGTGATGACCTCACACATACAGGCTGAATCTTGTCGACTTCCCCCTATGTCAGTGACGTCACGTGATGACCCCACACACACAGGCGGAATCTTGTCGACTTCCCCCTACACATTTTTCACTCTTAACCCAGGATAACCCAAATAATTTCACATTTTTTTCGTTAATACCCACAACAATCCACAATTTCTTTTCAAAATACAACACACGTCTAGACATTTTTCTCGTTTTAACTATTTCATCAGAAAAAGTCACCACAACACTTACAACTTATAACCACTTTTCGATAAATTCACTAGTCACAATTTTACATATTACGAAGTTAATACGCACACACACCTCACTTTACTTTGAACACCTTCTAAACACTCTCATAAATCATTTGAATACTCACAAAAATACCTTTGAACATTTCCAAGACAACATTTTGAATACTCCCAAATAAGATTTGACATCTCTAATTTATCTACACTTACATATTTCATTAAATTACAACTCATCCCGCTAAACTCCTCCCTCATTCACACTTTACTTTGAACAACACCAAAAACACCATCATTTACCTTTGAATACTCCAAAAACATCATTCGAACACCCCCAAATCACCACTGAATACTCCCAGAACACCTTCATAAATACTCTTGCACATCATTTGAACACCTTCAAAACACCTTTGAATAGTCTCAAACACCATTTGAGTACATCCCAAATACACCACAGAATACTACTAAAACACTTTTTTTCTCGTTTTAAAACTAATTTCATCAGAAAAAGTCAGAACAACAACCCACAACTTATAATAACTTTTCAGCAACTCTAGTTCGTCAACAACACCCACAACCCACAACACCCATAACCCACAACACCCACAACCCACAACACCCACAACCCACATCACCCACAACCCACATCACCCACAACAACAACCCACTTATAACATCTTTTCGGTATCTCTAGTTCGACAACAACACCCACAACCCACAACACCCACATCCCACAACACCCACAACCCACATCACCCACACCCCACAATTTTTTATCGTTTTAACTAATTTCATCAGAAAAAGTCGCAACAACAACCCACAACTTATAAACACTTTTCAGCATCTCTAGTTCAACAACACACCCACAACCCACAACACCCACAACCCACATCACCCACACCCCATAACACCCACAACAACAACCCACTTTTAACATCTTTTCGGTATCTCTAGTTCAACAACAACACTCACAATCCACAACACCCACATCCCACAACACTCACAACCCACAACACCCACAACAACAACCCACTATAACATCTTTTTTGGTATCTCTAGTTCGACAACAATACCCACAACCCACAACACCCACAACCCACAACCCACATCACCGACAATAACAACACACTTATAACGTCTTTTCGGTATCTCTAGTTCGACAACAACACTCACAACCCACATCACCCACAACACCCACAACCCACAATTTTTTTTCTCGTTTTAACTAATTTCATCAGAAAAAGTCACAACAACAACCCACAACTTATAACCACTTTTTCGGCATCACTAGTTCGACAGCAACACCCACAACCCCCAGCACCCCACAACCCACAATTTTTTCTCGTTTTAACTAATTTCATCAGAAAAGTCACAAAAACAACCCACTTATATCATCTTTTTTGATATCTCTAGTTCGAATACATTACCCACAACCCTCATCACTTACCAATTTATTCACAATTTATTCGATACAATTTTTTCCCCTTCTTTTTACTGAATCTTAAATGTAATACACATTCCTCTTTACATTACTAAAATTCTAATAAAATCCTCTCCATACCCATCTCCTTGTATCCACGTAAATTGATATTATACTCACAACAACTAATCTCACTACCCAACTACTGCGACATGTTTCAACACCATCCATTCTTTTCCAGTATATCATAACTTTTCAATTCTATAATTTCTTTTTAAAATATTCACACATTACCTTTATTTTCAGTAAAATCTCCCCATATTTCATTAAATTTCTAATACAACCCTCCCATAACCCCTCTCCATCTCACCCACATTTCTTTACATCCACTCACCCATCTCCCAACACACCTCTTCTGAACACAACACACACAAATCACATTTCACATCCACAAATGCATCTCATCACCCATCTGAAATCCACTAAAATCACTGTAACCAAGATATTCACAAAACTCTATGACCACCTAAACACACACACACACACACACACACACACACACACTCACACACACACACACACACACACACACACACACACACACACACACACACACACACACACACACACACACACAACACACACACACACACACCTCACTTTACTTTGAACACCTTCAAAACACTCTCATACATCATTTGAGACCACCTTTTCTCAATATCTCTTAAGAAATATTCTCTCATCCACAACCTTTATCATCTCACTACAGAACAACCCCAAGATTACTTCGAACACTCTCATAAATCATTTGAATACTCACATAAACATTTCCAAACAACACTGAAGCACTTCCAAAATATCATACACACCTCCAACTAATACACAATCACTTTACTAAGTTCATGTTAACTATTCATCAACAAAAAAATATTAATACAATTTAACCACCAAATTTATGTTATAATCATCAAAAAAAATTGTTTTAACATTTTTTTTCTAAAAATAATATTCTCCCACTTTATTTTTTTCCTCTATGTTAATATCACTTTTCACCCCATCTCCTAAAACTCTTTTTATTCACCCGTTTTCACCAAGAGATGTTTAACCAACCCCCATATGACACTATAGCCAGAGTGTATAGATGGTTTGGAGTGGTGATGGTTCTCGGCTCCTTGTGGGCTCGTGGGGTTAAAATTCTCTTGTGAAAACGGATGAAAAAAAGGATTTTTAGGGAAGGGGTGAAAAATGTGATAGTAACATAGATAAAAAATGATAAATGGGTATGAATATTCATTTTGAAAAAAAAAATGTTAAAAAAATTTTTGTTTTGATATTATAAATAAATTTGGGGGAAATTGTATTAATATTTTTTGTTGATGAATTTAACAAAACTTAGAAAAGTGTTGTGTTTTTGCTGGAGGGTGTGCTTTTCTGTAATGTCTCATGACATGGTAAATTTTTTTTGGGCTTATGTTTATTTTACTGTCATTGTAAATTATAGGTTTTGGTGTTTCTTTAGGTATGATGTGTTGTCTTATTTTGGGGGTAAATGTCTTAGTTTTGGGTGAGTATTCCTTCTTAAATTTGCGACTGAAAGAAAAGTTGTGAGGTCTGTGTATTATTTTTTTTTGGTGGTGAAAAAATTTGTGCTCATGTTTGTTATAGATTTTGGGGGGAATGTCGTGGTTTTTGGTGTAGCTTTTTTTTGTGCAATGTTTAAAAAAAAATGTTTTCAGTATCATAGTTTTTTTGAGATGAAGACTGTTTTTTGGGTGATTTTTGGTGAGAGTTTTAAATAGATGTGGAAACAGATATGGAAAAGGTGATCTGTTTTTTTTTGTGAATGTTTAAAAAAAAAAATGAGTGATTTTTGATCTTTGTGGGGGCCTAAAAAACTGGTAAAACGTCTCGTTATAGTGTTTTTAGTATTTGGGTACAACAGGGTTTAAGCAAAGGGGGGTTTTGGGGGTGAGTGACCACCAAGTAAACCAAAAGGGGTGTGCGTCACTGGAGGGGACCTCGCCGGGCGAGGGGGGCACAAAGGGTTGGGGTAGTGAGGTGGTGCGCTTTGATTTGTCAAAAATAAATTTTTTTGTGTGAATGTTTAAAAATGAGTGTTTTCTGTGGTATTAGTGGTTTTTGAGGTAAGTGAATATGAGCGTTTGTTGTTGGTGGTTGTCTTAGATTTATGTGTGTACAAGATATGTTTTCAGTTGATGGTGATCATGTACTAAGTGTTTGTGTATTAGGTTTGTGTTCATGCTTTTTTTTATGCGCCCATGGGGAGGGAGTTCTTGGTTATAGTGATTTGATGGAATTTCTATAAAAAGGGTGTTAGATGGTGATGTTAAACTTAGTCTCTGGTGATTTTGACGGTGTTTTGGTAGTATTCAGTGGTGATTTGGTAGTAATCAGTAGTGTTTTGGGAGTATTCGGAGGTGTTTGATGTTGTTTTGGAAGGTGTTCAAATGATGTGCAGAGTATTTTTTGAAGATGATCAGTGGTGTTTTGGTGATGTTTAGAGTTGGTTCAAAGTTAGTGTGTTAGTTATGGTAATGTCTCATGTCATAAGTGTATTAGTTTTTTTTTGTGCTAATGTTGTGAAGTCTGGAGAATGAGGGAGGAGTTTGGTGGATGAGATGTAATTTCGGTTAATGAAATGTGTAAGTGTGAATGAGAATGTAAATTGGTGGGTGAGTTAGAGAAGACAAAATGTTATGTGATCTTAGTAGAAGTATAGATAGTTTTAGTGATCTTCATTATGATGATGTTTAAAGAGAATGTGTACAAAAAAATGTGTGATCTTAGTGGTGGGGTTATAGAATTTGGTAAACGTCTTGATTGTGGTGATCTTAGATATTGGAGATATAACAGATATGTGTTTGTGTTAGTTTTGGTAAAATGTCTCATGTCATAAGTGTCTGAGTTAGTTTTTGTGTTAATGTTGTAAAGTCTGGAGACTGAGGGAGTAGTATGGTGGATGTGTTGTAATTTCAGTTAATGAAATATGTAAGTGTAGATAAATTAGAGATGATAAATCTTATTTGGGAGTAATCAAAATGATATTTTGGAAGTGCTTCAGTGTTGTTTGGAAATGTTCAAAGGTGTTTATGTGAGTATTTAAATGATTTATGAGAGTGTTCGAAGTAATCTTGGGGTTGTTCTGTAGTGAGATGATAAAGGTTGTGGATGAGAGATATTGAGAAAAGGTGGTCTCAAATGATGTATGAGAGTGTTTTGAAGGTGTTCAAAGTAAAGTGACGTGTGTGTGCGTGTGTGTGTGTGTGTACTCACCTATTTGTACTCACCTATTTGTGGTTGCAGGGGTCGAGTCACAGCTCCTGGCCCCGCCTCTTCGCTGATTGCTGCTAGGTCCTCTCTCTCCCTGCCCCATGAGCTTTATCATACCTCGCCTTAAAACTATGTATGGTTCCCGCCTCCACTACGTCACTTTCTAGGCTATTCCACGGTCTGACTACTCTATGATTGAAGAAATACTTCCTAACATCCCTTTGATTCATCTGAGTCTTCAACTTCCAATTGTGACCTCTTGTGTCTGTGTCCCATCTCTGGAACATCCCGTATTTGTCCACCTTGTCTATTCCGCGCAGTATTTTATATGTCGTTATCATGTCTCCCCTGACCCTCCTGTCCTCCAGTGTCGTCAGGCCGATTTCTCTCAACCTTTCTTCGTAGGACAATCCCCGTAGCTCTGGGACTAGCCTTGTTGCAAACCTTTGCACTTTCTCTAATTTCTTGACGTGCTTGACTAGGTGTGGATTCCAAACTGGTGCTGCATACTCCAGTATGGGCCTGACGTAAATGGCATACAGAGTCTTGAACGAATCCTTACTGAGGTATCGGAACGCTATCCGTAGGTTTGCCAGGCGCCCGTATGCTGCAGCAGTTATCTGATTGATGTGCGCCTCAGGAGATATGCTCGGTGTTATACTCACCCCCAGATCTTTTTCCTTGAGTGAGGTTTGCAGTCTTTGGCCATCTAAACTATATTGTGTCTGCGGTCTTCTTTGCCCTTCCCCAATCTTCATGACTTTGCGTTTGGCGGGGTTAAACTCAAGGAGCCAGTTGCTGGACCAGACTTGTAGCCTGTCCAGGTCTCTTTGTAGTCCTGCCTGATCCTCATCCGATTTGATTCTTCTCATTAACTTCACATCATCTGCAAACAAGGACACTTCTGAGTCTATCCCTTCCGTTATGTCGTTCACATATACCAAGAACAGCACAGGTCCTAGGACTGACCCCTGTGGAACCCCGCTTGTCACAAGCGCCCACTCTGACACCTCGTCACGTACCATGACTCGTTGTTGCCTCCCTGTCAGGTATTCTCTGATCCATTGCAGTGCCTTTCCTGTTATGTGTGCCTGATCCTCTAGCTTTTGCAGTAACCTCTTGTGAGGAACTGTGTCGAAGGCCTTCTTGCAGTCCAAAAAAATGCAGTCGATTCACCCCTCTCTCTCTTGTCTTACTTCTGTCACCTTGTCATAAAACTCTAGTAGGTCTGAGACACAGGATTTTCCTTCCCTGAAACCGTGCTGGTTGTCAATTATACACTTGTTTCTTTCCAGGTGCTCCACCACTCTCCTCCTGATGATCTTCTCCATGACCTTGCATACTATACACGTTAGTGATACAGGTCTGTAGTTTAGTGCTTCATGTCTGTCTCCCTTTTTAAAAATTGGGACTACATTTGCCATCTTCCATACCTCAGGGAGTTGCCCAGTTTCAAATGATGTGTTGAAGATCTTTGTTAATGGCACACACAATATCTCTGCTCCCTCTTTAAGGACCCATGGAGAGATGTTGTCTGGTCCCACCGCCTTTGAGGTGTCAAGTTCGCATAGCAGCTTCTTCACTTCCTCCTTGGTTATATGTACCTCATCCAGCACTTGCTGGTGTGCCCCCCTGTTCTGATTTCCTGGAGTCCTACTGGTTTCCACTGTAAATACTTCTTTAAATCTCGTGTTGAGCTCCTGACATACCTCTCGGTCGTTTCTTGTGAATTCCCCATCACCCTTCCTCAGTCTGATTACCTGGTCCTTGACTGTTGTTTTCCTCCTGATGTGGCTGTACAACAGCTTCGGGTCAGTCTTGACTTTCGATGCTATGTCATTTTCATATTGTCGCCGAGCCTCCCTTCTTATCTGTGCATATTCGTTTCTGGCTCTTCGGCTAATCTCTTTATTTTCCTGAGTTCTCTGTCTTCTTTACCTTTTCCATTCTCTAGTACACCTAGTTTTTGCCTCCCTACACCTTTGGGTGAACCAAGGACTCGTTCTGTTCTTCCCATTATTTCTGTTTCCCTTGGGAACAAACTTCTCCTCTGCCTCCTTGCATTTTGTTGCCACATAGTCCATCATTTCTTGTACTGGTTTTCTTGTCAGTTCCCTCTCCCACTGAATGTTTTGAAGGAAGTTCCTCATGCCTGAGTAGTTCCCCCTTTTGTAGTTTGGTTTTTCCCACCGTATTCCTGCTACTCTCTCCACTTGGAGCTCAACTATGTAGTCGAAGCACAGAACCACATGATCACTAGCTCCCAGGGGCCTTTCATACAAGATATCCTCGATGTCTGAACTACTCAAGGTGAATACAAGGTCCAGTCTTGCTGGTTCATCTTCTCCTCTCTCTCTGGTAGTGTCTCTAACATGTTGATGCATGAGGTTTTCCAGTACTACATCCATCATCTTGGCTCTCCATGCTTCGGGACCCCCATGGGGCTCCAGGTTTTCCCAGTCAATCTCCTTGTGATTGAAATCACCCATACCTAGTAACTTTGCTCCCCCATGTGTGCTCTCCTGGCCACCTCGGCTAGTGTGTCGACCATGGCTCTGTTGCTCTCATCGTATTCTTCTCTTGGTCTCCTGCAGTTCTGTGGTGGGTTGTACATTACTGCAATTATCACCTTATGTCCCTCAGACTGGATTGTTCCTACTAAGTAGTCCCTTTCACCCGTGCCATCCATTCCTTCCATTTTCTCAAAACCCAACTGGTTTTTAATGAGCAGTGCAACTCCTCATGGAGTGTGTGTGTGTGTGTGTGTGTGTGTGTGTGTGTGTGTGTGTGTGTGTGTGTGTGTGTGTGTGTGTGTGTGTGTGTGTGTGTGTGTGTTAGGTGGTCATAGAGTTTTGTGAATATCTTGGTTACAGTGATTTTAGTGGATTTGAGATGGGTGATGAGATGCATTTGTGGATGTGAAATGTGATTTTTGTGTGTGTTCAGAAGAGGTGTGTTGGGAGATGGGTGAGTGGATGTAAAGAAATGTGGGTGAGATGGAGAGGGGTATGGGGAGGGTTGTATTAGAAATTTAATGAAATATGGGGAGATTTTACTGAAAATAAAGGTAATGTGTGAATATTTTAAAAAGAAATTATAGAATTGAAAAGTTATGATATATTGGAAAAGAATGGAGGGTGTTGAAACATGTCGCAGTAGTTGGGTAGTGAGATTAGTTGATGCGAGTATAATATCAATTTATGTGGATACAAGGAGATGGGTATGGAGAGGATTTTATTAGAATTTTAGTAATGTAGGGAGGAATGTGTATTACATTTAAGATTCAGTAAAAAGAAGGGGAAAAATTTGTATCGAATTAATTGTGAATAAATTGGTAAGTGATGAGGGTTGTGGGTAATGTATTCGAACTAGAGATACCAAAAAAGATGATATAAGTGGGTTTGTTTTTGTGACTTTACTGATGAAATTAGTTAAAACGAGAAAAAATTGTGGATTGTGGGGTGCTGGGGGTTGTGGGTGTTGCTGTCGAACTAGTGATGCCGAAAAAGTGGTTATAAGTTGTGGGTTGTTGATGTGACTTTTTCTGATGAAATTAGTTAAAACGAGAAAAAAATTGTGGGTTGTGGGTGTTGTGGGTGATGTGGGTTGTGAGTGTTGTTGTCGAACTAGAGATACCGAAAAGACGTTATAAGTGTGTTGTTGTTGTTGGTGATGTGGGTTGTGGGTTGTGGGTGTTGTGGGTTGTGGGTATTGTTGTCGAACTAGTGATGCCGAAAAAAATTGGTTATAAGTTGTGGGTTGTTGTTGTGACTTTTTCTGATGAAATTAGTTAAAACGAGAAAAAAAATTGTGGGTTGTGGGTGATGTGGGTGTTGTGGGTTGTGGGTGTTGTTGTCGAACTAGAGATATCGAAAAGACGTTATAAGTGTGTTGTTGTTGTGGGTGATGTTGGTTGTGGATTGTGGGTGTTGTGGGCTGTGGGTATTGTTGTCGAACTAGAGATACCAAAAAAGATGTTATAAGTGGGTTGTTGTTGTGGGTGTTGTGGGTTGTGAGTGTTGTGGGATGTGGGTGTTGTGGGTTGTGGGTATTGTTGTCGAACTAGAGATACCAAAAAAGATGTTATAAGTGGGTTGTTGTTGCGGGTGTTATGGGTTGAGAGTGTTGTGGGATGTGGGTGTTGTGGGTTGTGAGTGTTGTGGGATGTGGGTGTTGTGGGTTGTGAGTGTTGTTGTTGAACTAGAGATACCGAAAAGATGTTATAAGTAGGATGTTGTTGTGGGTGTTGTGGGGTGTGGGTGATGTGGGTTGTGGGTGTTGTGGGTTGTGGGTGTAGTTGTTGAACTAGAGATACCGAAAAGATGTTATAAGTGGGTTGTTGTTGTGGGTGTTGTGGGGTGTGGGTGATGTGGGTTGTGGGTGTTGTGGGATGTGGGTGTTGTGGGTTGTGGGTGTTGTTGTCGAACTAGAGATACCGAAAAGATGTTATAAGTGGGTTGTTGTTGTGGGTGATGTGGGGTGTGGGTGATGTGGGTTGTGGGTGTTGTGGGTTGTGGGTGTTGTGGGTTATGGGTGTTGTGGGTTGTGGGTGTTGTTGACGAACTAGAGTTGCTGAAAAGTGATTATAAGTTGTGGGTTGTTGTTGTGATTTTTTCTGATGAAATTAGTTAAAACGAGAAAAAAGTGTTTTAGTAGTATTCAGTGGTGTATTTGGGAGTACTCAAATGGTGTTTGAGACTATTCAAAGGTGTTTTTGAGGGTGTTCAAATGATGTGCAAGAGTATTTATGAAGGTGTTCTGGGAGTATTCAGTGGTGATTTGGGGGTGTTCGAATGATGTTTTTGGAGTATTCAAAGGTAAATGATGGTGTTTTTGGTGTTGTTCAAAGTAAAGTGTGAATGAGGGAGGAGTTTAGCGGGATGAGTTGTAATTTAATGAAATATGTAAGTGTAGATAAATTAGAGATGTCAAATCTTATTTGGGAGTATTCAAAATGTTGTCTTGGAAATGTTCAAAGGTATTTTTGTGAGTATTCAAATGATTTATGAGAGTGTTTAGAAGGTGTTCAAAGTAAAGTGAGGTGTGTGTGCGTATTAACTTCGTAATATGTAAAATTGTGACTAGTGAATTTATCGAAAAGTGATTATAAGTTGTAAGTGTTGTGGTGACTTTTTCTGATGAAATAGTTAAAACGAGAAAAATGTCTAGACTTGTGTTGTATTTCGTAAAGAAATTGTGGATTGTTGTGGGTATTAACGAAAAAAATGTGAAATTATTTGGGTTATCCTGGGTTAAGAGTGAAAAATGTGTAGGGGGAAGTCGACAAGATTCAGCCTGTGTGTGTGGGGTCATCACGTGACGTCACTGACATAGGGGGAAGTCGACAAGATTCAGCCTGTGTGTGTGAGGTCATCACGTGACGTCACTGACCGCCGAGTAAACACAGGTGGGGTGACGTCACACATGTTTAGACCTGTAGTAAGAGAAAGTACCATGCCCCATAGGAGGAGTTCATTTGAATGCTTACCCCCAGAGGGAAGAACCCAAAAACCTTGATCAGAGGAGATGGAGTCTTTGTATTATCGAGAAAACCTTGATCCAAGGAATTGGAGCAGGTAATATTTGGGGTGAAAGTGGGAGTCCATTTTGAATGCTTACCCCCAGAGGGAGGAATCCAAAAAACTTGATCCGAGGAGATCATAAGAAAATGAAATTAAAAAAAAAATTGGGATGGGGGTGAAAGTGGTGGGGGAACCTCAAAAATTTGATCCGAGGAGATGGAGAGCAGAAGAAAATGAAATTCAAAAAAAAAATGAAAAAATCGGAAAAAAATTCGGGGGGGCGGGGGCGATCCGGACGACGCTGCAGAAGGCGCAGCAGAAGGCACGGGCGGGCGCGAGGGCGGGCGCGAGGGCGGGCGCGAGGGCGGGCGCGAGGGTGGGCGCGAGGGCGGGCGCGAGGGCGGGCGCGAGGGCGGGCGCGAGGGCGGGCGCGAGGGGCGCGGGCGGGCGTGAGGGCGCACGGGGCTCCGAAGGAGTCCGCTCAGAGGTAGGAGCCAGTCTGTAGAAGGCCTTTCGGGAGGAGCCACTGGGTGGAGGTCGTGGGTGGCGGGTCGTGGGTGGGGGTCGTGAGTGGGGGTCGTGGGTGGGGGGTCGTGGGTGGGGTCATGGGTGGGGTCATGGGTGGGGTCATGGGTGGGGTCATGGGTGGGGGTCGTGGGTGGGGGTCGTGGGTGGGGGTCGTGGGTGGGGGTCGTGGGTGGGGGTCGTGGGTGGGGTCATGGGTGGGGTCATGGGTGGGGTCATGGGTGGGGGTCGTGGGTGGGGTCATTGGTGAGGGCCGTGGGAGTCTGCTCAGGAAAGGGAGCCACTCAGGAAAAGGAGCCACTCTGTAGAAGGCCTTTTCAGGAGGAGCCATGCTGTAGAGAGCCATACTGTAGAAATCAGCACTACTTATATATATATATATATATATATATATATATATATATATATATATATATATATATATATATATATATATATATATATATATATATATATATATGTTGTACCGAATATGTAAAACTGGTCAGTTAGCAAGAACTCATTTAAAATTAAGTCCTTTCCAAAATTTTCTCTTATACGTTTAAAGATATAATTTTTTCATTAATGGTAATGTATTTTTTTTTAATTTTGCACCAAAAGGAACTCAGAAAACTTCCCTAACCTTGTTATAACAAGAGCAATTTATATTATCCTAACCCAGCTAAATATATTTTAGATTTGTTTGCAGTAATTTAATACTAAACAAACACAATGAAATATATTTTTTTCGTTAGGTTCAGAATAATTTTGGTGAAATTATTGCATACACAAATTTTCGCTTGTCCTATATGGCAAGATGAACGTTGTTGTTTAAGCCAAGATCGAAAGTTCTGCGTATTGGGCACGACATACATATATATATATATATATATATATATATTATATATATATATATATATATATATATATATATATATATATATATATATATATGCATATATATATATATATATATATATATATATATATATATATATATATATATATATATATATATATATATATATATATAGTATATTATATATATTATATATATATATATATATATATATATATATATATATATATATATATATATGTATATATATATTGGTACACCTAGCATCTCAGCTACCTCTCTCAGGACCCATGGAGATGTTATCCGGCCCCATCGCCTTTGAGGTTTTTAGCTCCCTTAGCAGCCTCTCCACTTCTTCCTCAGTTGTATGTATTGTGTCCAACACTTTATGTTGTACCCCACCTCTCCTTCTTTCTGTAGTCCGTTATGTGTCCTCTGTGAACACTTCTTTGAATCTCATGTTGAGCTCGTTCCTTCTTCTGCCTGGTTACCTGGTCCTTGACTGTTGTTTTCCTGCTGATGTGGCTGTACATCAGCTTCGGGTCAGATTTGGCCTCCGCTGCTACGTCATTTTCATATTGTCGTTGGGCCTTCCTTCTTACCTGTGCACATTCATTTCTGGCTCCACAACTGCGCTCCATAATCTCTTGGGTCCTTTGCCTTCTATATTTCTTTCATTCTCTAGTGTCCTTAGTTAACCAAGGACTCAGCCTGACTTTCTTGTTATTTCTGTTATCCTTGGGTACAATCGTCTCCTTAGCTTTCTTGCATATTGATGTCACGTATTCCATCTCGTTTATTGACTTCCCTGCCAGTTTTCTGTCCCACTGAGCCCTGTGAGGGAAATTCTTCATACCTGTGTAGTCCTCTCTCTTGTAGTTCAGCTTCATTCGTCCTGCCCTTCCTGCTTCCCTCTCCACTTGTTCTTCTATGTATTCGAGCTCAGAACCACGTGATCACTGGCCCCGAGGGGCCTTTCATATGTGATGTCCTCAATATCTGCACTACTCAAGGTGAATACTAAGTCCAGTCTTGCTGGTTCATCTTCTCCACTCTCTTTGGTAATGTCCTTTACGTGTTGGTACATAAGGCTTTCCAGTAACACCTCCATCATCTTGGCCTCTATGTTTCTGGACATCCCTGTGGTTCCAGGTTCTCCCAGTCGATTTCCTTGTGATTGAAGTCACCCATAATCAGTAGGTTTGCCCTGCTCGCATGAGCCCTTCTGGCCACTTCAGCCTGTGTGTCAACCATCACTCTATTACTCTCATTATATGCTTGCCTTGGCCTCCTGTTGTTCTGTGGTGGGCTATTCATCACTGCAATTACTGCCTTGGCACCTCCCAATTGAAGTGTTCTTATTATGTAATGTTTTGTTGCTTCTCCTCTGTCTCCTCTCTCCAGCTCATCAAAATCCCATAGGTTTTTGATGAGCAGTGCCACTCCTACACCCTCTATGTTCCCTCTGTCTTTCCTCAGGATCTGATATCCCGTTGGAAAGATGGCATCTGTTATTCCTGTGAGCGTGCTTTCTGTAAGAGCTATAATGTCCAGTGATGCCTATTTGACTCTTTCATGCCACTCTTCCCATTTATTCATAATTCCATGTGTTGGTGTACCATACCTTCAGTTTCCTCTCCAACACTGTGTTCTGGGGGTCTGTGAGGATGGGTGACCAGGCAGTGTGCTGTGGGATTCTACAGCATAGTGTGGGGTGGATTGTGGTGTGTGCTGAGATAACATGTTTAGTTGTGGGGTTCTGGGAGGTGGTTCTGTGTGCTTGTGCTTGTTGCTCTGCCCTGCACTCGTTGCCCTCTGCTGATTCTGTCCTTGTCTCTCTTCTTAGCCCCTTTCATTTCTGAGTCCTCTCCCTCAGCTGCTGTTGTTCTGTTCTTGTTCTGTCTCGTCCTAGGAACACCCTCTTGTATGTTGAGGATTCCGTCAGTTGTGGTTTCTCTTGCAGGATCCTGTTTCGCACCGTTTCTGTCTTGAAAATCAGTTTGACTAGCCGATTTCTCCCCTTCAAGTACCCCCCTATTCTCTGAAAATTTGCTATCTCAGTCATGTGCTCCTCGCCTATTTCTTTTATGATGTTTTCAATCTCCTGTTTTTCTTCCTGCCATCTTCCATTGTGTGGCCTCCCCTCTCTCTCCTAAAGCCCATGAATAAACACTGACTTCTCCCTCCCATTGCCTTTCCCTCTGTGCCTCTGGGTCCCGTGTGTACATGGCCATTCTCTCCCATAATTTTTCCTGTAACTCTTGGTGGCATGGTGCCTCTGAATGGGACCTATCTCCCTCTCCACCTTCTCCCCCTCCCTTACTGCTATCCCTGCTCCCAACTGCTCTCCTCCTTAATTCCTCAGCCCTACTTGGTGGACTTATAGGGCCTTAGTGTAAGTCATGTCTCTTGCCTTTTTGTTGGGCTCCTCATTCAGTAGGTGCACATCTGCTTTAGATGCTATGTCTCCTCTGGGCACTAGTCCTGTAACTCACTTCAGCCTATTTTCCTCATATTCTTAAGCCGTATCCTGGCTTTTGCCACTTTGGCTTGTGACTTCCATTTCTTCTTCTCTGCCTCCATCTTCTCCATTTTTGCAGAAAGCTCAGCTAGTTTGCTCTCCCACCCTTGTTCCATCCTTTTACATTACTCTTCCATCCATTCTTCCTTACCAGAACCATTTTCTTCTGATCCCCTGAGCCTTCAACTTCCCTTCTGAGCCACCACTTTTTTATGGGGTAGGTGTTGTATTGTGTGTGTGTGTAATGTGTGTGTGTGTGTGTGTGCGTGTGTGTGTGTGTGTGTGTGTAAACACCTATTTGTGGTTGCAGGGGTCGAGTCCTAGCTCCTGTGTGTGTGTGTGTGTGTGTGTGTGTGTGTGTGTGTGTGTGTGTGTGTGTGTGTGTGTGCGTGTGTGTGTGTGTGTGTGTGTATGTGTGTGTGTAGTGTGTTAGGAGGAGAAACATTTACATAGAGATTAAACTAATGTTTAATTGCTGCCTGCATATTTCGTCCTCCAACTGAGGTCCTTTTCAGCAGACACAAATATATATGGAGAGAAGAGCTTTATGTATGTACGAAGAGTGGAGGGTTTTCAGAGCCCACTTTCACTCTCCCTCCCTCTATCTCCTTCAGGATAGAGTGGACGGTGTCTTGTACCTCCTTCACTCTCCCTCTGTCTCTCTCTCCCTCAGGGTAGAGTAGATGGTGTCTTGCATGCTCCCTCACCCTCTCTCCCTTAGGGTTTGTTGGGTTCTCCCTTTTGTACACATCTGTCTCGAGTTTCTTTAGGTTAATTAAGCCAAAAGCCTAAACCTCCCATACCTCCTCACCTTCCTTCTCCTTTTCATACTCCTCATTTTCCTCATCCTTTTTCTCTTCCTCCTAATCTTTCTCTTCCTCCTCTTCTTTTTCATGTTCTTCCTTTTCCTTATTTTCCATCACCTTGTTCTCCTTTTCCTCCTCCTCTTCCACTTCTCTATCTTCTATCTCCACTTACTTCCCCTCCTGCTTCTCTTCCTCTGTTTTCTTCTCCCTCTCTTGCTTCTCTCTTCGTCTTGCTTTCTCTCCTCCTCTTCTTCGTCCTGCTAGTACTACTACAACTACTACTACTACTACTACTACTACTACTACTACTACTACTACTACTACTACTACTACTACTACTACTACTACTATTACCACTTCACATCTTAATAAGCCGCATCTGGGAGGGGAACCGTATGACCAGGTTTCGGTCCTAGTCCATTATCAAGTAGTGACTTAATAGTGGTTCAGGACTGATGGAAACTTCGTCATGTTTCCTCTTCTTAGTAAGAGTTATTTATGAATTATTCCAGCCTCAGCACTATGAATTGTTCCAACCACAGTACAGTGAGTTGTTCCAATCACAGTACTGTGAATTGTTCCAGCCACAAGACAGTGAATTGTTCCAATCACAGTAATGTGAATTGTTCCAGGCACAGTACTGTGAATTATTCCAGCCACAGCACTGTGAATTGTTCCAGCCACAGCACTGTGAATTGTTCCAGCCACAGCACTGTGAATTGTTTCAGCCACAGCACTGTGAATTGTTCCAGCCACTGTAATGTGAATTGCTCCATCTGGTCACGTTGCCCAGCGGTGAGAGTAGCCACTCTCATTGCTGAGGTCAAGGTAACAAACCCTGGAGATTAACATTACAGCACTGTGAATTGTTCCAGCCACCGTATAATGATTTAATTGTTCTATTCCTTGTTCTCATATTTTTGTATTCCTGCTTCATATATCTTGTCTCTCTCTCTCTCCTTATGCGTGACCTTGTTGGCCCTAGGTCCAGCACACACCCGCACACCGCTGGCTCAGCTTTCAACAACTTTCTAAAACAAATGATTACGAATACCATCACCAGCGTCTACGTTCATTCTTTCATTCATTAGAGGTTCGCCGGTACTTCCGGCCCGGGTCTTCTCCATATGGTGACCCGGCTGGCGTCTACGTCATGCTGTTACAAGCACAATACACAGGTAACCCGCACATAGGACAGAGAGGCTTACGAAGACGTTTCGGTTCGAATTCTCTCTCCTATGTGCGGGTTATTTGTGTATTGTTCCAGTCACTGTATTGTGCCTTTTTGTTCTTACATGCAGTGTTTACTGTAAACTCACACACTCCTTCCCCCCTTCCCCCCACACACGTAAGCCTTCTCACACTAGCACAGTCACATGCACAAATACAGAACGCACATAAACCGCATAATATCGGCAGTATACGCGAGGTCTGCTTGATATTTCATGACCACTGTGTGTGTGGTTAATACTGTACAATACGCTAACGTTAAATATAAGTTTGATGTCTGAGTCCACAGCAACCTTGGTCTGGGACTTCACCTTCAAAATGACGTCTAAATGGCATCCCAAAGTGTTTGTGTGCAAAATAAAAGCGGCGTTTTTTACTAATTATTTTAATTACACTGACTGTATAGATTGATGTAGAATGTACATGTCCATCGTGTTGTATGATGTCTTATTGGTTAAGTCCAGCCTTGCGGCCACCTTATAGCAAATCAGGTATAAGCTGTCTTGTCTGTTGGTGATTGCATTTCTTTGTCGACACAGTTACCCAGTATTGGAGAACTTACTTTAAGAACACAAGAAAGAGGAGCGCTGCAGCAGGCCTACTGGCCCATGCTAGGCAAGTACTACTCACACCTACTCATGTGCTTGTCTAACCTATTTTTGAGATTACTCAACCTTATAGCTCCAATGACTCTACTCGGGAGTTTGTTCCACTCATCCACAATTCTGTTACCAAACCACTGTTTTCCTAAATCCTTCCTAAATCTAACATTTTCCAACTAGAACCCATTGCTGCGAGTCCTGTCAAGGTTAAATATTTTAAGCACGTTATTTACATCCTTCTTATTGATGAAATTAAGACACATGTGCAACATCTGGGTATCTTTATTGTAGACGTTTCGCCATCCAGTGGCTTTATCAATACAAATTCTAGGACATAACTTGAAGACAGTAGAACTATGTACAGAAGATGAGGTAATCAGTCCCTCAACCTAGGAGTAGGTGCGAAGAGCACCATAGTCGTGGAGATTCTGAAGCAGAAGAAAGGAGCCTGGCGCTTATATAGTAACGTCAGGTGTAGCAGACGAGGGCATAGTCACTGGTAGGCGGGATTCCCCAGTGGAAGTAGGTCCTTCCCAAAGAGATGGGTTAGTAGTAGTAGTAGTTGTCGTAGTCGTAAAGGTTATGTACATGTCCTCATCTTGTCGGTATTATATACCATTCTTACACAACTTGTCAGACACTGCAACATCATGGAATCTTGATTCTGAGGACATGTACATAACCTTCACGACTACGACAACTACTACTACAACTAACCCATCTCTTTGGGAAGGACCTACTTCCACTGGGGAATCCCGCCTACCAGTGACTATGCCCTCGTCTGCTACACCTGACGTTACTATATAAGCGCCAGGCTCCTTTCTTCTGCTTCAGAATCTCCACGACTATGGTGCTCTTCGCACCTACTCCTAGGTTGAGGGACTGATTACCTCATCTTCTGTACATAGTTCTACTGTCTTCAAGCTATGTCCTAGAATTTGTATTGATAAAGCCACTGGATGGCGAAACGTCTACAATAAAGATACCCAGATGTTGCACATGTGTCTTAATTTCATCTTGTCGGTATTATATACCATTCTTACACATCCTCCTTATTGTTGCATTATGGATATTACTTGTAGGTAGTATGGAAGAAAGTGCAGAATGTTTTCAAACAGGGCTGTAAGTAGGATCCTTGTAGAAAAAATCGTTGAATAATAACTACACAGTTCGTAGCGTAGATGCTAAATTTATTTAAGTTTAACGGCAGTTTTCTACTTACTTCTTTGAGTCTCGCGGCGCATGATGGACGTCCACGCGAGAATTAATGAGAGGAACGTGACCAATTTAGATTAATCACTTCGATTTCCGGTATTTAATGACATCGGAGAAGGTGCTGAATGTTTCCACTGACGTCTGAACGCCACAAATTAGGTTTCACGCAGGTAATTGTACCCACGTGGGTGTGCTAGCATGTTGCAAGACAGATGTGTTAGCACGTTGCATCACTGGGATATGTTAGCACATTGCAACACTGGGATGTGTCAGCACGTTGCATCACTGAGATGCGTCAGCTTGCTGCTGTGCCTAGGGCTACATTCCGTACCTTCAACCTGCAAGCGACACTCCTCTTTAACGCTTATTGCTCACTGTTATGTAATAAATGGTTTAAATCTACATCTGTCAGACGCTGCTGTATCATGGGATCTTGATACAAAGAATTCTTCAACACTTGTCCAACCTCTGGATAAAGACCTACTTACACTAGTGGATGGTTCCACTATGACCCCCCGCCTCCTACTGCTTCGCCTCACCTGACTACAGTATATAAGCCACGTCTACGGCCCTATGCTACTTTCTACATGATTGATGGACTGAACACATCGACTCCAGGCTGAGGGACTGATTACCTCAAACTCCTCCTCTCCTTACACCTTTCTGCTTTGTACTGGACTGATGAAGCCACTGTGTGGCGAAAGGTTCCCATATGTTGCATAAGTGTCTCAATCTTCAGTTTGTCGGATATAAACCATTTATCACGTCACACTCATTATTCATCACTATTATTAATTAACGAGGCAAAACCCATTAATGTTAGCTAAATCTAGAATGTTTGTCTTATACTGTACAGTTACTGTGAGTCAGTAAATGTTTGCTGGTCGACTCTGGAGGCTTAGCAATACTTGAGGAGACAAACACAAGAACTTGTAGAACACAACCACAACCAACACCATCATAACAACAACCACAACAACCGTAACAACCGCAATCCAAAAAATAAAAGAACCACCACTACAACAAGAGCGTTAACATCCACCACAAAAACAACAGCGTTAACAACAACCACAACACCAACCACAACATAGTAAAAACCACAACAAAAACAACAACGTTAACAACAACCACAATGACCACAATAACCGCAACAAAGCAACAACCACAACAACAACCACAATAAACAAAACTGCCACCGTAGCAACAACCGCAGCAGAAACAAGCACCCCAAAAATCACAACAGCATCCACAGCAAACACAATAAAAATTGCAACAAGACAACCAAAACAACCACAACAGCAACAACCACAACAACAACAACCACAACAGCAATAATCACAGCAACAACCACAGCAAGAACAATCACAACAGCAACAACCACAAAAGCAACCACAACAGTAACAACCACAACAGTAACAGCCACAACCGTAACAACCACAACAGTAACAACCACAACATCAACAACCACAACAACAACCAAAAAAAACAACCAAAAGAGCAACAACCACAACAGCAACGACCATAAAACCAGCAACCACAACAGCAACAACCACAACAGTAAGAAAGACAACAGCAACAACCACAACAGTAACAACCACAACAGCAACAACCACAACAGAAACAACCACAACAGTAACGAACACAGCAACAACCACAACAGTAACAACCAAAACAACAAAAGCAACAACCACAACAGCAACAGTAACAACCACAACAGCAACAACCATAACAGCAACAACCACAACAGTAAGATCCACAACAGCAACAACAACAGCAACCACAACAGCAACAACCACAACAACAACCACATCAGTAACAATCACAACAGCACCACAGCAGCAACAATCACAATAGTAACAATAGCAACAGTAACAACCACAACAGTAACAACCACAACAGTAACAACCACAACAATAACCACAACAGCAATAACCACAATTGTAACAACCAAAACACCACAACAAAAATAGCCATAACAGTAACAACAGTAACCATAACAGCAACAACCACAACAGTAGCAACCACAACAGCAACAACCACAACAGTAACAACCACAACAGCAACAACTACAATAACCACAACAGCAATAACCACAACAGCAACAACCACAACATCTAAAACCACAACAACAACACCCACAACAGCAACAACCACAACAGTAGCAACCACAACAGCAACAACCACAACATTAACAACCACAACAGCAACAACTACAATAACCACAACAGCAATAACCACAACAGCAACAACCACAACAGTAGCAACCACAAATGCAACAACCACAACAGAAACACGCCCGACAGTAACAACCACAACAGTAACAACAGTAACAATAACCAAAACAGCAATAACCACAAGAGTAACATTCACAACAACCACAGAAACAACCACAACAGTAACAACCACAACAGCACACAGCAGCAATAATTGCAACAGTAAGAACCACAACAGCAACAACTACAACAGTAACAACAGCAACAACTACAACAGTAACAACCACAACAGCACCACAACAGCAACAACCAATACAGTAATAACAGTAACCACAACAGCAAGAACCACAGCAGTAACAAGCAAAACAGCGACAACCACAACAGCAACAGCCACAACAGCAACAACCACAACAGTAACAACCACAACAGTAACATCAACAACAGCAACAACAGCAACCACAGCAAAAACCACAACAGTAAGAATCACAGCAGCAACAACAGTTACAACAGTTACAACCACAACAGCAACATCCACAACAGCAAGAACCACAACAGCAAAAACCACAACAGTAACAACCACAACAGCAACAACCACAACAGCAACAACCACAACACTAATAACCACAACAGTAACAACCACAACAGTAACAACCACAACAGTAACAACTACGACAGCAACAACCACAACAGCAAAAACCACAACAGCAACAACCACAACAATAACAACGAAACAGCAACAACCACAACAGTAACAACCACAACAGTAACAACTACGACAGCAACAACCACAACAGCAACAACCACAGCAGTAACAGCCACAACAGCAACAACTACAACAGTAACATCTGTCAGTATAGCTACTGAATCCCCTTACATGTGTTGTATATAGAAGATCCCTAGGCCCAGTGACTGTGTGACGTCACGGGATGCACATGAGGGAGTGGGACCCGCTACCTCGCCCTCACTCCACGCTTAGACATACAGCAGGCAAGCAGGCAGGCCGGGCCCTTCCCTTACCACAGTCTGACAATATAGTGTTACCATCCACTAGTGTATTTATCTTCAACCATCATATCTCCTTCCGAACCCCCACGACACAACCACAACAGCAACAACCACAACCGTACGATCCACAACAGCAACAACAACAGCAAACACAACAGCAACAACCACAACAGCAACATCCACAACAGCAACAACCACAACAGTAACAACCACAACAGTAACATCAACAATAGCAACAACAGCAACCACAGCAAAAACCACAACAGTAAGAATCACAGCAGCAACAACAGTTACAACAGTTACAACCACAACAGCAACATCCACAACAACAAGAACCACAACAGCAAAAACCACAACAGTAACAACCACAACAGCAACAACCACAGCAGTAACAACCACAACAGTAATAACCACAACAGTAACAACCACAACAGTAACAACCACAACAGTAACAACTACGATAGCAACAACCACAACAGCAAAAACCACAACAGCAACAACCACAACAATAACAACGAAACAGCAACAACCACAACAGCAACAACCACAACAGTAACAGCCACAACAGCAACAACTACAACAGTAACAACTGTCAGTATAGCTACTGAATCCCCTTACATGTGTTGTATATAGAAGATCCCTAGGCCCAGTGACTGTGTGACGTCACGGGATGCACATGAGGGAGTGGGACCCGCTACCTCGCCCTCACTCCACGCTTAGACATACAGCAGGCAAGCAGGCAGGCCGGGCCCTTCCCTTACCACAGTCTGACAATATAGTGTTACCATCCACTAGTGTATTTATCTTCAACCATCATATCTCCTTCCGAACCCCCACGACACAACCACAACAGCAACAACCACAACCGTACGATCCACAACAGCAACAACAACAGCAAACACAACAGCAACAACCACAGCAGTAACAATCACAATAGTAACCACAACAGCAACAATCACAACGGTAACAACCACAACAGAAATAACCACAGCAGCAACGACCACAACAGTAACAACAGTAACCACAACAGCAACAACCACAACAGTTACCACGACAACGACAACCACAACAGCAACAACCACAACAGCCACAACCACAACAGCAACAACCACAACAGCAAGAACCACAACAGCCACAACCACAACAGCAACAACCAAAACAGCAACAACCACAACAGCAACAACCACAACAGTAACAACCACAACAGCAACAACCGCAACAGTAGCAACCACAACAGCAATAACCATAACAACAACAACCACAACAGCAACAACCACAACGGTAACAACCACTACAGCAACTACTACAGTAACAACCACAACAGCAACAACCACAATAGCAACAACTACAACAATAACAACCACAACAGCAATAACCACGATAGCAACACCCACAATAGCAACAACCGCAACAATAACAACCACAACGGAACCACAACAGTAACAACCACAACAGCACCACAAGAGTAGCAACCACACCAGCAATAACCACAACAGCAACAACCACAACAGCAACAACCACAACAGTGACAACCACAACAGTAACAACCACAACAGCAACAACCACAGCAGTAACAACCACAACAGCAACAACCACAATAGTAACAACCACAGCAGTAACAATCACAACAGCAACAACCATAACAGTAACAACCACAACAGTAACAATCACAACAGCAATGGCAGCAACCACAGCAACAACCATAACAGCAACAACTACAACAGCAACTACCATAACAGAAACAGCCAAAACAGTAACAACCAAAACAGCAACAATCACAACAGTAACCACAACAGCAACAACCACAACAGCAACAACCACAACAGTAGCAACCACAACATTAACAACAAAAGTAACAACCACAACAGCAACAACTACAACAGTAACAACGACAACAGTAGCAATGACAACAGCAACAACCGCAACAACAACAGCCACAACAACCATACCATACAACTACAACTATACAACTACAACAGCAACTACCATAACAGCAACAGCCTCAACAGTAACAACCAAAACAACAACAATCACAACAGTAACCACAACAGCAACAACCACAACAGCAACAACCACAACAGTAGCAACCACAACATTAACAACAAAAGTAACAACCACAACAGCAACAACTACAACAGTAACAACGACAACAGTAGCAATGACAACAGCAACAACCGCAACAGCAACAGCCACAACAACCATACCAGCAACAACCACAACATTAATAATTACAACAACAACAAACACAACAGTAGCAACCACAACAGACACAACCACAACAGCAGCACCCACAACAGCAACAACCACAACAGCAACAACCAAAGGAGCAACAACCACAACAGTAACAACTTCAACAGAAACAACCACAACAGCAACAGCCAGAACAGTAACAACCACAACAGCAACGTACATAACAGCAACCACAACAGTAACTTCCAAAACAGCAACAACCACAACAACAACCACAACAGGAACAACTACAGCATCAACAAATACAACAACAACATCCACTACAGCAGCAACCACAACAACAACCACAACAGGGACAACTACAGCATCAACAAATACAACAGCAACAACCACAACAGTAACAACTACAACAGCAACCACCGCAACAGTAACAACCACAACAGTAACAATCACAACAGCAACAACCACAACAGCAACAACCACAACAGCAACAACCACAACAGCAACAACCGCAACAGCAACAACCACAACAGCAACAACCACAACAGCAACAACCACAACAGCAACAATCACAACAGCAACAACCACAACAGCAACAACCACAACAACAACAACCACAACAGCAACAATCACAACAGCAACAACCACAACAGCAACAACCACAGCAGTAACAGCCACAACAGCAACAGCCACAACAGCAACAACCACAACAGTAACAACCACAACAGCAACAACCACAACAGTAACAACCACAACAGCAACAACCACAACAGCAACAACCACAACAGCAACAACCACAACAGTAACAACCACAACAGCAACAATCACAACAGCAACAACCACAACAGTAACAAGCACAACAGCAACAACCTCAACAGCAACAACCACAACAGCAACAACCACAACAGTAACAACCACAACAACAACAACCACAACAGCAACAACCACAACAGAAACAAGCACAACAGCAACAACCACAACAGCAACAACCACAACAGCAACAACCACAACAGCAACAACCACAACAGTAACAACTACAACAGCAACAACCACAACAGCAACAACCACAACAGCAACAACCACAACAGTAACAACCACAACAGCAACAACCACAACAGCAACAACCACAACAGTAACAAGCACAACAGCAACAACCTCAACAGCAACAACCACAACAGCAACAACCACAACAGTAACAACCACAACAACAACAACCACAACAGCAACAACCACAACAGTAACAAGCACAACAGCAACAACCACAACAGCAACAACCACAACAGCAACAACCACAACAGCAACAACCACAACAGTAACAAGCACAACAGCAACAACCACAACAGCAACAACCACAACAGCAACAACCACAACAGTAACAAGCACAACAGCAACAACCACAACAGCAACAACCACAACAGCAACAACCACAACAGCAACAACCACAACAGTAACAAGCACAACAGCAACAACCACAACAGTAACAACCACAACAACAACAACCACAACAGCAACAACCACAACAGTAACAAGCACAACAGCAACAACCACAACAGCAACAACCACAACAGCAACAACCACAACAGCAACAACCACAACAGCAACAACCACAACAGTAACAAGCACAACAGCAACAACCACAACAGCAACAACCACAACAGCAACAACCACAACAGTAACAAGCACAACAGCAACAACCACAACAGCAACAACCACAACAGCAACAACCACAACAGCAACAACCACAACAGTAACAAGCACAACAGCAACAACCACAACAGTAACAACCACAACAACAACAACCACAACAGCAACAACCACAACAGTAACAAGCACAACAGCAACAACCACAACAGCAACAACCACAACAGCAACAACCACAACAGCAACAACCACAACAGCAACAACCACAACAGTAACAAGCACAACAGCAACAACCACAACAGCAACAACCACAACAGCAACAACCACAACAGTAACAAGCACAACAGCAACAACCACAACAGCAACAACCACAACAGCAACAACAACAACAGCAACAACCACAACAGCAACAACCACAACAGCAACAACCACAACAGCAACAACCACAACAGCAACAACCACAACAGCAACAACCACATCAGCAACAACCACAACAGCAACAACCACAACAGCAACAACCACAACAGCAACAACCACAACAGTAACAAGCACAACAGCAACAACCACAACAGCAACAATCACAACAGCAACAACCACAACAGTAACAAGCACAACAGCAACAACCACAACAGCAACAACCACAACAGCAACAACCACAACAGCAACAACCACAACAGCAACAACCACAACAGCAACAACCACAACAGCAACAACCACAACAGCAACAACCACAACAGCAACAAGCAGTAAGCCTCTCACCTTCACTCGCTTTTCTTGTTTTTTCAACATTTTTCTCCTAAGATTTTCACTTCATTTTTAAAGAAGTTCTTAAAAACGGACATTAATCCCAGGAGCTCAAAGCTACACAAGGAAAGTTGTTGGTGTTGTTGGCGGTGGTGGTGGTTGGTGTTTGTAGGAATGGTGGTGGATGGTGGCTGTGGTGGTGGCGGTGGTTTTGGTAGTGGTGGTGGTGTGGTGCTGGTAGTGGTGGTAATGGTGGTGGTTGTGAAGGTGATTGTAATAATAACTAACCACTAACACTACAACCACTTCCAGCACTACAGTACTGGTAGTGGTTGTAGTTTTAGTGGTGGAATAGTGATAGTGTTATTAGTGGTAGTGGTCGTGGTTGTGATGGTGGTAGTGGTAACGGTGGTGGTAGCGGTCGTGATGGCAGTGTATTAGTGGTGACTGGAGTGGTAGTGGTAGTAGGGGGTTGTGGTGGTGGTGATGGTGGTGGTAGTAGGGGTTGTGAGGGTGGTGGTAGTAGTAGTGGTGGTGGTCGTAGTGGTAGAAGTCGTGTTGGTAGCAGGGATGGTGGTGTTGGTGCTGGTAGAGTTGGTATTGGTAGTGGTGGTGGTTGGTGGAGGTAGTGGTTCTAGTTATTACAAACACAGGTGTAGTCTGGCGGCCTGCACACCTGGTGGTGCAAAATGCGATATCCACTCAGTATAGACATCTCCAGAGAATACTAGAAGGCCAACTTATTGATCCTCTTCTAGCATCTAGCTTGTTTCTGGTTTTGTAACAGTTTGTCAGAATATGAACGAGTCCAGTTATCCCTTGAATTTGAAAGAAATACTAATAGTATTTTGGGATCAAAACTCGATGATAATAAACCAATGAAACAGAATTTGAGATCTTTAATACCAAAGTTGCCTAGGTGAACGATATCAAAGTTGCCTAGGTGAACGATATCAAAGTTGCCTAGGTGAACGATATCAAAGTTGCCTAGGTGAACGATATCAAAGTTGCCTAGGTGAACGATATCAAAGTTGCCTAGGTGAACGATATCAAAGTTGCCTAGGTGAACGATATCAAAGTTGCCCAGGTGAACGATATCAAAGTTGCCTAGGTGAACGATATCAAAGTTGCCTAGGTGAACGATATCAAAGTTGCCTAGGTGAACGATATCAAAGTTGCCTAGGTGAACGATATCAAAGTTGCCAGGTGAACGATATCAAAGTTGCCTAGGTGAACGATATCAAAGTTGCCTAGGTGAACGATATCAAAGTTGCCCAGGTGACTTAGTGAACGATATCAAAGTTACCTAGGTGAACGATATCAAAGTTGCCTAGGTGAACGATATCAAAGTTGCCCAGGTGAACGATATCAAAGTTGCCCAGGTGAACGATATCAAAGTTGCCTAGGTGAACGATATCAAAGTTGCCTAGGTGAACGATATCAAAGTTGCCTAGGTGAACGATATCAAAGTTGCCTAGGTGAACGATATCAAAGTTGCCCAGGTGAACGATATCAAAGTTACCTAGGTGAACGATATCAAAGTTGCCTAGGTGAACGATATCAAAGTTGCCCAGGTGAACGATATCAAAGTTACCTAGGTGAACGATATCAAAGTTGCCTAGGTGAACGATATCAAAGTTGCCTAGGTGAACGATATCAAAGTTACCTAGGTGAACGATATCAAAGTTGCCTAGGTGAACGATATCAAAGTTGCCTAGGTGAACGATATCAAAGTTGTCTAGGTGAACGATATCAAAGTTGCCTAGGTGAACGATATCAAAGTTGTCTAGGTGAACGATATCAAAGTTGCCTAGGTGAACGATATCAAAGTTGCCCAGGTGAACGATATCAAAGTTGCCCAGGTGAACGATATCAAAGTTGCCTAGGTGAACGATATCAAAGTTGCCTAGGTGAACGATATCAAAGTTGCCTAGGTGAACGATATCAAAGTTGCCTAGGTGAACGATATCAAAGTTGCCCAGGTGAACGATATCAAAGTTACCTAGGTGAACGATATCAAAGTTGCCTAGGTGAACGATATCAAAGTTGCCCAGGTGAACGATATCAAAGTTACCTAGGTGAACGATATCAAAGTTGCCTAGGTGAACGATATCAAAGTTGCCCAGGTGAACGATATCAAAGTTACCTAGGTGAACGATATCAAAGTTGCCTAGGTGAACGATATCAAAGTTGCCTAGGTGAACGATATCAAAGTTGCCTAGGTGAACGATATCAAAGTTGCCCAGGTGAACGATATCAAAGTTGCCTAGGTGAACGATATCAAAGTTGCCTAGGTGAACGATATCAAAGTTGCCTAGGTGAACGATATCAAAGTTGCCTAGGTGAACGATATCAAAGTTGCCCAGGTGAACGATATCAAAGTTGCCTAGGTGAACGATATCAAAGTTGCCTAGGTGAACGATATCAAAGTTGCCTAGGTGAACGATATCAAAGTTGCCTAGGTGAACGATATCAAAGTTGCCTAGGTGAACGATATCAAAGTTGTCTAGGTGAACGATATCAAAGTTGCCTAGGTGAACGATATCAAAGTTGCCTAGGTGAACGATATCAAAGTTGTCTAGGTGAACGATATCAAAGTTGCCTAGGTGAACGATATCAAAGTTGTCTAGGTGAACGATATCAAAGTTGCCTAGGTGAACGATATTAAAGTTGTCTAGGTGAACGATATCAAAGTTGTCTAGGTGAACGATATCAAAGTTGCCTAGGTGAACGATATCAAAGTTGTCTAGGTGAACGATATCAAAGTTGTCTAGGTGAACGATATCAAAGTTGCCTAGTTGAACGATATCAAAGTTGCCCAGGTGAACGATATCAAAGTTGCCTAGGTGAACGATATCAAAGTTGCCTAGGTGAACGATATCAAAGTTGCCCAGGTGAACGATATCAAAGTTGCCTAGGTGAACGATATCAAAGTTGCCTAGGTGAACGATATCAAAGTTGCCTAGGTGAACGATATCAAAGTTGCCTAGGTGAACGATATCAAAGTTGCCTAGGTGAACGATATCAAAGTTGCCTAGGTGAACGATATCAAAGTTGCCTAGGTGAACGATATCAAAGTTGCCCAGGTGAACGATATCAAAGTTGCCTAGGTGAACGATATCAAAGTTGCCTAGGTGAACGATATCAAAGTTGCCTAGGTGAACGATATCAAAGTTGCCTAGGTGAACGATATCAAAGTTGCCCAGGTGAACGATATCAAAGTTGCCTAGGTGAACGATATCAAAGTTGCCTAGGTGAACGATATCAAAGTTGCCCAGGTGAACGATATCAAAGTTGCCTAGGTGAACGATATCAAAGTTGCCTAGGTGAACGATATCAAAGTTGCCTAGGTGAACGATATCAAAGTTGCCTAGGTGAACGATATCAAAGTTGCCTAGGTGAACGATATCAAAGTTGCCTAGGTGAACGATATCAAAGTTGCCTAGGTGAACGATATCAAAATCTCCGGAGATTTTGTTGACTTGATTGAACTCTGTGTTAACTTCAACTGTTTTTCTTTCAATAACAAGCTCTACAAACAAACCTACGGCATGGGAATGGGGTCCCCAATAAGTGCCGTCCTAGCCAACTTATACATGGAACACCTAGAGTCCGAACACTTCGCCAACATCATCCCTTCAAGCGTCACTTGGTTACGTTACGTGGACGATGTCCTCGTAATAACTCCAAAACGTTTTGATGTACGGGATCTTCAGGCAAGGCTCAACGCAGTTGAACCAGCGATTCAGTTTACACTAGAAGAAGAGTCCAATGACAAGCTACCTTTCCTCGACGTCCTCATTCACAAAGTAGACAAAAACCTAAGATTTCAAGTTTATCGGAAACCCACCAATAAAAATGATCTCACACAATTCTATTCCAGTCAAGATACCAAGACCAAAAGAGGCATCATCATCGGGTTTTTCCTAAGAGCATACCGAATTTGTAGTCCTGAGTTTCTTGACGAGGAATGTACTTACATTCACCAAACATTCACTGAGTTACAATTTCCTTCTTTTTTCATCAAAGACTGCAAGAAAAGAGCTCTTCAGATCATCAATTCTCCACGCATCAACACCGCTCCCAACAAAGTTATAATTCTTCCCAACAGCCAGGTTGCACTAAACGTCTCAAAAGTACTTTCACAAGCTAACACCAGAGTCGCCATCGCTTCTACCACTTCAATAAAGGATCTAACCAGGACAAAACCCAAGCACCACGAACCAGTCAATGCAGGAGTTTACACTATACCCAGTGGAGGCAGTGACAAGATCTACGTAGGTGAAACAGCAAGAAACCTCGACACCCGCCTCAATGAACACATTTACGCATGTAGGAACGATAACTTGAACAACGCTTGTGTACAACACCGAAATTCCACCAATCATCTCATGAAATTCAGAGACGCCCAATTAGTGATCAAAGAAACTAATTTCCGCAGACGCAAGTGCCTCGAATCACCACTGATCGCTGTTTCGAATACAATTAAACAAAACAACGGCAGCTTCACCATCTCCGAAGTCTTAGCAAGAATCCTCCTGAAAACAGTAAACCCTGCCATCACATAGTCTCTCCTGTTATACTACACAAAGCACATTACAGAGAGTGAACACTGAAAAAGGCCTTCTCTATCCAGTCTATATTTGTCCAACCTATTTTTATGTTACCCAAGTAATAGCTTTTATATCCTTTTACTCATGTACGAATTATTTGCTCTTCCATATTGTATTATTTTTTTTACTACTACTACTACTACTACTACTACTACTACTACTACTACTACTACTACTACTACTACTACTACTACTACCACTAGTGAACATCGAAATGGTACCTCACTAGTATTGCACCTCACTCAGAGCCTTTATATACTCTCTGTGTCCATGTATTGTTTGTAATGGCTTGATAAAGCTCCTGGAGAGCGAAACGTTGCCACAATAAATGTCACATTAGTTGCACTTGATATCAAAGTTGCCTAGGTGAACGATATCAAAGTTGCCTAGGTGAACGATATCAAAGTTGCCTAGGTGAACGATATCAAAGTTGCCTAGGTGAACGATATCAAAGTTGCCTAGGTGAACGATATCAAAGTTGCCCAGGTGAACGATATCAAAGTTGCCTAGGTGAACGATATCAAAGTTGCCCAGGTGAACGATATCAAAGTTGCCCAGGTGAACGATATCAAAGTTGCCTAGGTGAACGATATCAAAGTTGCCTAGGTGAACGATATCAAAGTTGCCTAGGTGAACGATATCAAAGTTGCCCAGGTGAACGATATCAAAGTTGCCCAGGTGAACGATATCAAAGTTGCCCAGGTGAACGATATCAAAGTTGCCTAGGTGAACGATATCAAAGTTGCCCAGCTGAACGATATCAAAGTAAATAAGTTTGATATAATTTATGATATAAGCTCATACACTACTCTTACATTTTACTGGTTTATACATTAATTACAATGTTAAATTGTATATACAATAGTATAGTGCTGAGGGCAATTTTGGTAATAGCACGACCCACAAGTACCGTCTGGTATGTTGATATCAAGTGCAAGAATAATACTAATGTATACAAGAGTGTGTTAAAATGTGTGTATGTGCTCAAAGTGTTGGTTATGTCTCAGCAAGACTCGACTCGACCTAGACTTAAACAGTGACTTAAAACAAGTCCACAAATCTATCATCTCGACCATCAGACAGCTTCATTGAAAAATATGACGAACCATTCGCCAAACAGCAATAATGTACAAAGCAGCAGTAAACACTAGCAGGAACAAGGAGACTAACAACCCTAACTGGGGACCATCAGTAGATCCTCCATAAAAGGCATAGATCTCCCTTAATACTGAATTTAAGTTCAGCTTAAGCAAATCCCCGACTATAACAGTATGTAGATGCCACAAAGTAGGTCAGAAGCTTCAGCTTGGGACCAAGGATGAATCGACACAACCTTACTAAAACGTCAAAAATCACCAAGTTTTGGCTCTCCAACGAAATCATTCTCTACCAAAAACAGACTCTAAATCACTAACAAACAGCCAGAGAGACGAGAGAGGAGAGACGAGAGAGATGCTTGTTGAACATGAAGCAGACATCGAAAGAGATGTGCTTCTCAAGCGAGAACCAACTATGTAGAGAGGGTGAGGTATGGGCTGCAGCTCTGTTATTATTATAATCAAAAAGGAGTGCTAAACCTACAAGTGTCATACAGAACAGCAGGGCAGGGAAGGGTGTAAGGGTATTGGGTAGCATGAGAGAGAGGGATTATTATTAGGTCATTGAGTGCAATAGGAGAGTAGATTGTGCAGGGGTAGAGAGTAGCAAGAGATTGAGGTAGAAAGGGATGTGAGGAGTGCTTGTTAGAGGCATCATCATCAGAGTTTGTACAGTAAATCGGTTGCTGTCAAAACGTCAATGAGAGAATCTGGGTTAATGGAGGGTCCATCAGCAAGAAAGAAAGGTAAAGTAATGGCAGTAAAGCGGTGACGACGTTGGAGGTAAATTCTGTGTGCTCTCTGATAGCGTGGGCAGTCCAGCAGAACATGGCTAACAGAAACTGGAACCTGACAATTCTCACAGAATGGAACAGGGTACCTCTCCATGAGATACCTGTGAGTAAGACGAGTGTGGCCAATGCGAAGATGGGAGAGAGTACTCTCCCAACCTCGACATTAATGACAAGAAGATGGCCAGAAACCTGTACTTGGTTTAATAGAATGTGGTTTGTTATGTAGCAGATCAGACCAGCGTTGTTGCCAACGGGTGTGAAGGTGGGTAGCAATTACAGCAAAACAGTCTTATAATGGAACACCTCTATATGAAACCGGGAGGTCATGTACTGCTGACCGTGCAGCAGTGTCTGCCTGTTCATTGCCCTGTACGTCAACATGATCGGGGACCCAACAAAAAACAATATCTTTGTGCTTGCTAGAGATACGGTGTAACCAAAGCTGGATACGAAGAACCAGGGGATGAGGTGTATCAAATTTTCTTATAGCATGTGAAACATTAAGGGGGTCTGAAACGACCACAAATGGTGACACATGCATAAATGCAATACTGATAAGTGCTACAAGAATGGCATACAATTCAGCCATAAAAATGCTAGCCGAGGATAATAAATGCCCTCATACGATGCTGTCCGGAACCGCTGCTGCAAATCTGACACCGTAGGAAGACTTGAAACCATCGATCTACACTGTGATGGCATGAGAAAAAGATTAGAAGTGGCTAAGAAAAATAGAGCAAGAAGCCACCATAGGTAGTTGGGCTTTCACGCATGGCAGCAGGAAAAAACAGACACGAACTGTCGGAACTTCCCAAGGGGTAGGAAAAGTTAGATGCTACATGAACATAGATGGTAACTGAAAAGAAGACAAGAGCGGATGTAAACGAAGAGAAGAGGGATGGAATAAACAGAGGCGACGAACAAGTAACGTCTACTAACATCAGTGACTATTCAGTATATGGAAGGATTGCGGAGGTCATGAGAGTGAACAAAATAGTGAAGGCAATGACGATCAGTCAGGATGGAATATTCGCCCCCGGAACAGAAGCTCTCAACCAGTCAAGAGTGAAAAGCACGGAGGCATAAAAGTAAATCCTGGTGATGGATGGGATTAAGGCTAGAAAGAGTCGCAGGAGAGGCCATTGAATATATCTGGTCGCCTTAATCTAGGTTTGATAAAATTAGGGCTGAATGTAGTCGAAGGAGAGGTCTATGATCAGCCCCCCATGAAAGATGAGCCAGGGATTTGAGGAGGTTCAACCAGCTATGTGAGGTTTCCAGGATAACCTACCGTCAAACAGAAGACCGAGAAGCCTGACCGTATCACGTTCTGGGATATGTGAGGTATATTTTTACAATGGATGATTGGTGATGACAGAACGTCCAGTGAAAGTAATTTGGTGAGCTTTAATACTAGAAAATTTAAACCTATGAGTAGTGGCCCAATTGGAAATACTGTTGACCGCATACCTGAGAGAAACTGCAATGAGATGACAGAGCCTGCAAAAAGTCATCAACCTAGAGTGATGACCAAATATTAGATGATAGAATAGATGCCAGATCATTTATAGCGAGGAGAAAAGTGTTGTGCTCAGAACATGTCTCTGGGGGACACCTTCAGCTTGGACAAAGTCCGAGGAAAGCATATTATTAACCCGAACATGGAAATGTCTCTCAGTTAAGAAGTTCTTAAGGAAAAATGGTAGATTGCCTTGGAGGCGTATGGAGTGGGCCTGGGCCAAGATGTTATACCTCCAAGTTGTGTTATATGCCTTCTCAAGGTCAAAAAAGATGCCGATAACTGAGTGGTTATTGGCAAAGGCATTACGAACATACGTGTCCAAGAGTAATAAGGGGTCAATAGAAGAACGGCCCTTAAGAAAGCGATATTGACTAGTGGAGAGACTATGTGACTGTGTGTCTCTAAATACCACATCAAATGCCTATTTACCAGACGTTCCATCACCTAGCAAATTGCACTGGTAAGAGCAATGGGACGATAGTAGGAGGCATCATGTCCTGTAGTACCCGGTTTGCAGAATGGGAGAACAATGGCAGATTTCCACAGCTGGGGAAGAACTCCTTATGACGAAATAAGATTAAAGAGTTGTAAGAGGACAGCAAGGGTTGACTGATGTAAATGCTGTAGCATACGAATACGAATGCCATCAGACCCAGCTGCCGATGATCAGCAAGCAGCAAGGGGCCCGGGAGGAGCTGTTTCATGGACTTCGACTCCATGGATATGTCACTTCTTTCTGTTTTTGTTTTTTAGAAAAAAAAAAAGAAAAAACGAAAATGAATAAGAAAAAGGGGGAACATGGAGGGATAACTCTTAGGGGAAATGAAAGGGTTGTAAATCCCTCTCTATGCCCAAGAGGACCCTGGCACCGCAAGTAGTGCAGATGCGGCATGAAACCTGCGCCATACCCTAACCTTCATGCCAGTAAACCAGCAGTCTGGGATAGCAACCTCACATCTACCGAGCCACCTCGGTGGACGACAGAGAGGGTGGCTGGATGGGAGCCCCTACTCGTTTTACTTTTAGCACCTGGTTCGCTGGTCGGGAGGGCATGCCTTTATGGACGTGACATTATGCTGAATGATAATGTAACGCGCTCTTAGGCATGCCCACACAGTGGGTGGTGGTGGTGGTGCGGCGCGTAGTGCACGGTGGTTGTGGTGGTGGTAGTGGTGGTGGTAGTGGTGGTGGTGCTATTGGTGATTATTGCAGTGGCTGTGCTAGTGGTGGTGGATGGAATGGTGGTAGTGGTGGTGGTAGTTGTAGCGATGGTGGTAGTGGTGGTGATTTAGTATGGTGGTAGTGGTGTATAGTTGTAGACATCGTGGGTGGCGTGGTGGTTGTTGGTATTATTAGTGGTAATAGTGGTGGTAGAGGGGTAGTGGTTAGTGTTGTTAGAGTAGGTGTGGTTTTAGTAGTAGTAGTGGTGGTGGTGATAGTAGTGTTGGTAGCGGGGCTGGTAGTGGTGATCGTGGTGGTGATGGTGGTAGTAGTAGTGGCGGTATCGATGTTGGGGACAATGCTAGTAGCGGTGGTCGTGATAGCTATAGTGTTAGTGGTACTAGCAGTGGTGGTGCTTGTGGTGGTACTGGTGGTAACTGAGTGGGTGGTGGTGGTGGTGGTACTGGTGGTAGCAAAGGTGGTGTGGTGGTGGAGGTGGTGGTGGAGATGGTGCACTTGACTGATAGATTGACTCGTCTCCTACACGTACACTGCTGCTCCGTGCTCAGTGCTGCCAACGACAGTTAGATAAAATTAATAATGGAAAATACATCTCTAGTTATTATGGCTCTCAATTCCCACTGTTTTAGTATACTTAAGGTAATCTATAAAATTCTTTTTAGACAGGCCCCAAAAAGGTGGTACAGGACGGAGGACAGTGTCCTGCCTGAAGCTGGAGCAGGACGGAGGACAGTGTCCTGCCTGAAGCTGGTGCAGGACGGAGGACAGTGTCCTGCCTGAAGCTGGAGCAGGACGGAGGACAGTGTCCTGCCTGAAGCTGGTGCAGGACGGAGGACAGTGTCCTGCCTGAAGCTGGTGCAGGACGGAGGACAGTGTCCTGCCTGAAGCTGGTGCAGGACGGAGGACAGTGTCCTGCCTGAAGCTGGTGCAGGACGGAGGACAGTGTCCTGCTGAAGCTGGTGCAGGACGGAGGACAGTGTCCTGCCTGAAGCTGGTGCAGGACGGAGGACAGTGTCCTGCCTGAAGCTGGTGCAGGACGGAGGACAGTGTCCTGCCTGAAGCTGGTGCAGGACGGAGGACAGTGTCCTGCCTGAAGCTGGTGCAGGATGGAGGACAGTGTCCTGCCTGAAGCTGGTGCAGGATGGAGGACAGTGTCTTGCCTGAAGCTGGTGCAGGATGGAGGACACTGTCCTGCCTGAAGCTGGTGCAGGATGGAGGACAGTGTCCTGCCTGAAGCTGGTGCAGGACGGAGGACAGTGTCCTGCCTGAAGCTGGTGCAGGACGGAGGACAGTGTCCTGCCTGAAGCTGGTGCAGGACGGAGGACAGTGTCCTGCCTGAAGCTGATGCAGGACGGAGGACAGTGTCCTGCCTGAAGCTGGAGCAGGACGGAGGACAGTGTCCTGCATGAAGCTGTTGCAGGACGGAGGACAGTGTCCTGCCTGAAGCTGGAGCAGGACGCAGGACAGTGTCCTGCCTGAAGCTGGAGCAGGATGGAGGATAGTGTCCTGCCTGAAGCTGGTGCAGGACGGAGGATAGTGTCCTGCCTGAAGCTGGTGCAGGACAGAGGACAGTATCCTGCCTGAAGCTGGTGCAGGACGGAGGGCAGTGTCCTGCCTGAAGCTGTTGCAGGACGGAGGACAGTGTCCTGCCTGAAGCTGGTGCAGGACGGAGGACAGTGTCCTGCCTGAAGCTGGTGCAGGACAGAGGACAGTATCCTGCCTGAAGCTGGTGCAGGACGGAGGGCAGTGTCCTGCCTGAAGCTGTTGCAGGACGGAGGACAGTGTCCTGCCTGAAGCTGGTGCAGGACGGAGGACAGTGTCCTGCCTGAAGCTGGTGCAGGACGGAGGACAGTGTCCTGCCTGAAGCTGGTGCAGGACGGAGGACAGTGTCCTGCCTGAAGCTGGTGCAGGACGGAGGACAGTGTCCTGCCTGAAGCTGGTGCAGGACGGAGGACAGTGTCCTGCCTGAAGCTGGTGCATGACGGAGGACAGTGTCCTGCCTGAAGCTGGTGCAGGACGGAGGACAGTGTCCTGCCTGAAGCTGGTGCAGGACGGAGGACAGTGTCCTGCCTGAAGCTGGTGCAGGACGGAGGACAGTGTCCTGCTTGAAGCTGTTGCAGGACGGAGGACAGTGTCCTGCCTGAAGCTGGTGCAGGACGGAGGACAGTGTCCTGCCTGAAGCTGGAGCAGGACGGAGGACAGTGTCCTGCCTGAAGCTGGGGCAGGACGGAGGACAGTGTCCTGCCTGAAGCTGGTGCAGGACGGAGGACAGTGTCCTGCCTGAAGATGGTGCAGGACGGAGGACAGTGTCCTGCCTGAAGCTGGTGCAGGACGGAGGACAGTGTCCTGCCTGAAGCTGTTGCAGGACGGAGGACAGTGTCCTGCCTGAAGCTGGTGCAGGACGGAGGACAGTGTCCTGCCTGAAGCTGGTGCAGGACGGAGGACAGTGTCCTGCCTGAAGCTGGTGCAGGACGGAGGACAGTGTCCTGCCTGAAGCTGGTGCAGGACGGAGGACAGTGTCCTGCCTGAAGCTGGTGCAGGACGGAGGACAGTGTCCTGCCTGAAGCTGGTGCAGGATGGAGGACAGTGTCCTGCCTGAAGCTGGTGCAGGACGGAGGACAGTGTCCTGCCTGAAGCTGGTGCAGGACGGAGGACAGTGTCCTGCCTGAAGCTGGTGCAGGACGGAGGACAGTGTCCTGCCTGAAGCTGGTGCAGGACGGAAGACAGTGTCCTGCCTGAAGCTGGTGCAGGACGGAGGACAGTGTCCTGCCTGAAGCTGGTGCAGGACGGAGGACAGTGTCCTGCCTGAAGCTGGTGAGGACGGAGGACAGTGTCCTGCCTGAAGCTGGTGCAGGACGGAGGACAGTGTCCTGCCTGAAGCTGGTGCAGGACGGAGGACAGTGTCCTGCCTGAAGCTGGTGCAGGACGGAGGACAGTGTCCTGCCTGAAGCTGGTGCAGGACGGAGGACAGTGTCCTGCCTGAAGCTGGTGCAGGACGGAGGACAGTGTCCTGCCTGAAGCTGTTGCAGGACGGAGGACAGTGTCCTGCCTGAAGCTGGTGCAGGACGGAGGACAGTGTCCTGCCTGAAGCTGGCGCAGGACGGAGGACAGTGTCCTGCCTGAAGCTGGGGCAGGACGGAGGACAGTGTCCTGCCTGAAGCTGGTGCAGGACGGAGGACAGTGTCCTGCCTGAAGATGGTGCAGGACGGAGGACAGTGTCCTGCCTGAAGCTGGTGCAGGACGGAGGACAGTGTCCTGCCTGAAGCTGTTGCAGGACGGAGGACAGTGTCCTGCCTGAAGCTGGTGCACGACGGAGGACAGTGTCCTGCCTGAAGCTGGTGCAGGACGGAGGACAGTGTCCTGCCTGAAGCTGGTGCAGGACGGAGGACAGTGTCCTGCCTGAAGCTGGTGCACGACGGAGGACAGTGTCCTGCCTGAAGCTGGTGCATGACGGAGGACAATGTCCTGCCTGAAGCTGGTGCAGGACGGAGGACAGTGTCCTGCCTGAAGCTGGTGCAGGACGGAGGACAGTGTCCTGCCTGAAGCTGGTGCAGGACGGAAGACAGTGTCCTGCCTGAAGCTGGTGCAGGACGGAGGACAGTGTCCTGCCTGAAGCTGGTGCAGGACGGAGGACAGTGTCCTGCCTGAAGCTGGTGCAGGACGGAGGACAGTGTCCTGCCTGAAGCTGGTGCAGGACGGAGGACAGTGTCCTGCCTGAAGCTGGTGCAGGACGGAGGACAGTGTCCTGCCTGAAGCTGGTGCAGGACGGAGGACAGTGTCCTGCCTGAAGCTGGTGCAGGACGGAGGACAGTGTCCTGCCTGAAGCTGGTGCAGGACGGAGGACAGTGTCCTGCCTGAAGCTGTTGCAGGACGGAGGACAGTGTCCTGCCTGAAGCTGGTGCAGGACGGAGGACAGTGTCCTGCCTGAAGCTGGCGCAGGACGGAGGACAGTGTCCTGCCTGAAGCTGGGGCAGGACGGAGGACAGTGTCCTGCCTGAAGCTGGTGCAGGACGGAGGACAGTGTCCTGCCTGAAGATGGTGCAGGACGGAGGACAGTGTCCTGCCTGAAGCTGGTGCAGGACGGAGGACAGTGTCCTGCCTGAAGCTGTTGCAGGACGGAGGACAGTGTCCTGCCTGAAGCTGGTGCACGACGGAGGACAGTGTCCTGCCTGAAGCTGGTGCAGGACGGAGGACAGTGTCCTGCCTGAAGCTGGTGCAGGACGGAGGACAGTGTCCTGCCTGAAGCTGGTGCACGACGGAGGACAGTGTCCTGCCTGAAGCTGGTGCATGACGGAGGACAATGTCCTGCCTGAAGCTGGTGCAGGACGGAGGACAGTGTCCTGCCTGAAGCTGGTGCAGGACGGAGGACAGTGTCCTGCCTGAAGCTGGTGCAGGACGGAGGACAGTGTCCTGCCTGAAGCGGGTGCAGGACGGAGGACAGTGTCCTGCCTGAAGCTGGTGCAGGATGGAGGACAGTGTCCTGCCTGAAGCTGGTGCAGGACGGAGGACAGTGTCCTGCCTGAAGCTGGTGCAGGACGGAGGACAGTGTCCTGCCTGAAGCTGGTGCAGGACGGAGGACAGTGTCCTGCCTGAAGCTGGTGCAGGACGGAAGACAGTGTCCTGCCTGAAGCTGGTGCAGGACGGAGGACAGTGTCCTGCCTGAAGCTGGTGCAGGACGGAGGACAGTGTCCTGCCTGAAGCTGGTGCAGGACGGAGGACAGTGTCCTGCCTGAAGCTGGTGCAGGACGGAGGACAGTGTCCTGCCTGAAGCTGGTGCATGACGGAGGACAGTGTCCTGCCTGAAGCTGGTGCAGGACGGAGGACAGTGTCCTGCCTGAAGCTGGTGCAGGACGGAGGACAGTGTCCTGCCTGAAGCTGGTGCAGGACGGAGGACAGTGTCCTGCCTGAAGCTGGTGCAGGACGGAGGACAGTGTCCTGCCTGAAGCTGGTGCAGGACGGAGGACAGTGTCCTCCCTGAAGCTGGTGCAGGACGGAGGACAGTGTCCTGCCTGAAGCTGGTGCAGGACGGAGGACAGTGTCCTGCCTGAAGCTGTACCTTTGGCCAGCCTAATCTTTTCTGATTGTTATATAAGATGTTGGTGCAGCTCACTTAGTGGAAGATTTTGATTTTTTTTTACTGTGGGAGTTATTCTGTCAGTTTCATAATTCTTTTTTGTTTATTTTCCCTTAAAATAACTGGAACATACATGTAATATAACTGGAACATACATGTAATATAACTGGAACATACATGTAATATAACTGGAACATACATGTAATATAACTGGAACATACATGTAATATAACTGGAACATACATGTAATATAATTGGAACATACATGTAATATAACTGGAACATACATGTAATATAACTGGAACATACATGTAATATAACTGGAACATACATGTAATATAACTGGAACATACATGTAATATAACTGGAACAAGCGTGTAATATAACTGGAACATACATGTAATATAACTGGAACATACATGTAATGTAACTGGAACATACATGTAATATAACTGGAACATACATGTAATATAACTGGAACATACATGTAATATAACTGGAACAAGCGTGTAATATAACTGGAACATACATGAAATATAACTGAAACATACATGTAATATAACTGGAACATACATGTAATATAACTGGAACATACATGTAATATAACTGGAACATACATGTAATATAACTGGAACATACATGTAATATAACTGGAACATACATGAAAATATAACTGGAACATACATGTAATATAACTGGAACATACATGTAATATAACTGGAACATACATGTAATATAACTGGAACATACATGTAATATAACTGGAACATACATGTAATATAACTGAAACATGCATGTAATATAACTGGAACATGCGTGTAATATAACTGGAACATACATGTAATATAACTGGAACATGCGTGTAATATAACTGGAACATACATGTAATATAACTGGAACAAGCGTGTAATATAACTGGAACATGCGTGTAATATAACTGGAACATGCATGTAATATAACTGGAACATGCGTGTAATATAACTGGAACATACATGTAATATAACTGGAACATACATGTAATATAACTGGAACATGCGTGTAATATAACTGGAACATGCGTGTAATATAACTGGAACATGCGTGTAATATAACTGGAACATGCGTGTAATATAACTCTAACATGCGTGTAATATAACTGGAACATGCGTGTAATATAACTGGAACATGCGTGTAATATAACTGGAACATGCGTGTAATATAACTGGAACATGCGTGTAATATAACTGGAACATGCGTGTAATATAACTGGAACATGCGTGTAATATAACTGGAACATACATGTAATATAACTGGAACATGCGTGTAATATAACTGGAACATACATGTAATGTAACTGGAACATACATGTAATATAACTGGAACATGCGTGTAATATAACTGGAACATACATGTAATATAACTGGAACATACATGTAATATAACTGGAACATACATGTAATATAACTGGAACATGCGTGTAAAATAACTGGAACATACATGTAATATAACTGGAATATACATGTAATATAACTGGAACATGCGTGTAATATAACTGGAACATGCGTGTAATATAACTGGAACATGCGTGTAATATAACTGGAACATGCGTGTAATATAACTGGAACATGCGTGTAATATAACTGGAACATGCGTGTAATGTAACTGGAACATGCATGTAATATAACTGGAACATGCATGTAATATAACTGGAACATACATGTAATATAACTGGAACATGCGTGTAATATAACTGGAACATGCGTGTAATATAACTGGAACATGCGTGTAATATAACTGGAACATGCATGTAAAATAACTGGAACATGCATGTAATATAACTGGAACATGCGTGTAATATAACTGGAACATGCGTGTAATATAACTGGAACATGCATGTAAAATAACTGGAACATGTATGTAATATAACTGGAACATACATGTAATATAACTGGAACATGCGTGTAATATAACTGGAACATGCGTGTAATATAACTGGAACATGCGTGTAATATAACTGAAACATACATGTAATATAACTGGAACATACATGTAATATAACTGGAACATGCGTGTAATATAACTGGAACATGCGTGTAATATAACTGGAACATGCGTGTAATATAACTGGAACATGCGTGTAATATAACTGGAACATGCGTGTAATATAACTGGAACATACATGTAATATAACTGGAACATGCGTGTAATATAACTGGAACATGCGTGTAATATAACTGGAACATGCGTGTAATATAACTGGAACATGCGTGTAATATAACTGGAACATGCGTGTAATATATCTGGAACATGCGTGTAATATAACTGGAACATGCGTGTAATATAAATTAAGCTGACTGTAGTTTTAGACTATCTAGCTGCAATTTCGTATATTTTTAATCCTAAATATAAATGTGCTGTATAGCCCTTGTGGCTTAGCTCTTCTTTTTTGATAATAATAATAATAATAATAATAGTAATAATAATAATAATAATAATAATAATAATAATAATAATAATAATAATAATAATAATAATAATAATAATAATAAATATAAATGTGAAGAATGTAGCATCTGATTTGCTTCCAACTTTTGGCACTCTTGTATTTTTTTGTTAAACAAAGCATTCATAATTTTAGTAAACACCGTAAGTTCCAATTTATCAGTTGTAATAGACAACTCAGGATATTAATTTTCAAATGATAAGTGAAGAATACCTAGTCTGTTTGGTATCTAACTTTCATCACTGGTAGACTATAAAAAATAAAAAAGTTTACAGTCCAAATGCTCTTCTTGTCAATTTGATCGTTATTACGAGCACAGGAGTAGTCTTGTGGCCTGTGTGCACCTGTTCGTGAGTCAGCAGTATACGCATATAACAATGTAGGAACCAAGCAAAAGACAGCATAGGATAACTTCTTAAATATGTATTCCATGTGCAATATGTATAGTTTACACAGTATGTACAGTATATACAGAAACATGTATGATGAGACAATTTACAAGCAAAGTCACGACTGAACAGTCTTGGACCAGACTTGGAGGTAAATCTACCAAGTCTGTTTGGCGCGACCCCTGACGTTCCTTCCCAGAATTGTCTGCCTTTCTCGTGACTGGGTGGGCGAACCGAGCAATTAGAATATTAGTGGGATCCCTCCTGCTACACTCTTAATTACAGGTTTGCTGGTTGGAAAGGCATGCTCATATGGGCGTGTGACATATATCGAATAAATGTAATGTACTCTCCGTCTCCCACAACCATCGACTTGGACCTGCTGTAGTTTAACGAAGAAATCTTAGAGATGGTCTCTTAATGAATAAATCTTACAGCTATAATAAGTGCTGGCTCAATATATCGTTAATCATGAGTAGGTTAACCAGGCGTGTGTTTTGAAGCGTTGAAAAGTGTAGGCACATTTCACATCCCCATGACTTTACTTAATAAGTAAACAAGTCTTCCATTTAAAGTAATCGCAGGGACTTCTCTCGCCCCCTGTACGTATTTCCTTTACTCTAGCCAATTTCAAAGCCTACGGTCAGGGTCATGAGATACGTACAGGAAGATACCCCTCTCAAATAATGAAGCAACCTAAAGTGATTTAGTTTTTAATGTTATTAGTAATGATGTAAAGTAAAAGGACACAAGTGCAACTAATGTGACATTTTATTGTGGCAACGTTTCGCTCTCCAGGAGTTTTATCAAGCCATTACAAACAATACATGGCCACAGAGGGTATATAAAGGCTCAAAGCCTTTATATACCCTCTGTGTCCATGTATTGTTTGTAATGGCTTGATAAAGCTCCTGGAGAGCGAAACGTTGCCACAATAAAATGTCACATTAGTTGCACTTGTGTCCTTTTACTTTACATATTGTCGGTAATTCTACCAACTTTATTACTATTAGTAATGATGTTAGCACTGACAGCGGTAGCAGTGGCAGAAGTGATAGCGATAGTAGCAGAAGTAGTCGTGGTAGTAGTAGTACTAGCAGTAGAAGTAGTAGTAGTAGTATTAACAGTGATAGCTGCGATAATAAGAGTGATGATGGTGGTTGTAGTTGTAGGACTAAGATGTCAGAATAAAAACTGTCTGTCAAGTTTTTCCAGATATTTTAGCATGAGAGCAGAAGTAGTTTCCTGAGTTAGTTGATAACTTACCAGAGACGTCGTTTGGAAAGTTTTCTTGACACTTTATAGGAACAGACTTTGACGTTTCCCTTTTTCAGGAATTCAACACACACGCACATATTATATATATTTTATATATATATATTTTATATATATATATATATAATATATTAATTTATTATTATATATAAATATATTTTTAAATATATATATATATATATTTTAAAAAAAATTAGAGGACAAAAGGGCCCAACAAGAAATGATAATGAGTACAAATATCAGAAGAACTGAAGGATGGACAACAAAAATAAGGAAAAGGTCACGGGACAATTTGGGTAGTAAAAAAAAAAAGACAAGTTAGTGAGAGTCAGAGTGGTCAGGAAATTGAATGACCTGGACAAAACGAAAGGGTTAGAGGAGGGAAGTATACCAGTTTAAGATATGCAAGGCTCACCTTTTAGGAGAGTGGTGAGAGAGGAGAGAGAGAGAGAGATGAGAAGAGAGGGGGGAAAGAGAGAGAGGGGGGGAGAGAGAGAGAGGGAGAGGAGGGGAGAGAGGAGGAGAGAGGGGAGAGAGAGAGAGAGAGGAGAGAGAGTATCAGAAAATTTTAAGAGGATGGGGGAACTGAAATCGACTTCTGCAACCACAAATAAGTGAATACAAAAAGTTAATTAGACGAAAAATGATTAAAAAAAATGAAGGGAAAAATAAAATTTAAAGATGAGTGGTAAGTGAGTCAGCAGCTGTAAACAAGATAAATTTGTGCTGCAGGGGCATTTTTTATATTATGATTAATTTAGGTATATTCTGTTTTAAACACTCAAGGTTCGTGACGCCATGGTGGTTTTACACGGCCTCTCGTCCACGGCAATGACTGAGAGTAATTTTATCTAATGGAACTTTTAGGTAAAATAAATTGTTGCGTAAGTGGATTGCGTGGTTTGAAAAACTGGGTGTGACTGAGAATGTTCATGTTTTCTGAAGTAATAATTTACAATGATAAAAGAAAATATTTTTGAATTCCGGTGACGTGACTTTGTCAGCTGGAAACCGAGTGTTGGGGGTCCCCTGGGTAGGGGTTCCCAACGAGAAACCTTTGGTTATTGAATAACTTTTTTCTTCCTTTGAGTTTCGGTTATGAGTTAGAAAGATCGCTGCAGCGATAGTCAAATATCACCAGGAAAAAATAATGACGTGTGGTATGTGCAGGTGCACTTGCATGTGGCATGGGCAGGTGCATTGCAGTGGTATGTGCAGGTGCACTTGTAGTGCTTTTGCGGTGCCTTGAGTAGATGTGCAGGGGGACTTGCTGGGTGTGAGGGCACTCGGCAGTAGCAGTGGGTGCACTCTGTGTAGCGTACGGGCACTTGGGGATGTAGCATGGTTTTGCACTTGCTGTGCTGTGCAGATGCAGGTGCCCTGCATGTAGATGTGCGATGCACTCTGCATGTAGCAGGGGTGCCCTCTGCTGTGCATGTGGAGGGCACTTTAGAGCTTGGGGAGGTTTCTGCTTTTTGGGAGTGAGGGCACCGCTGTGGCATGGCGGGTGCACCGCATGTGGCAGTGGGGCACCTGCTGAGAAGGGAAAGGGCACTGGTGTGTGGCGGGGCCTGGGGGGGGGGCAGTGCGGGGACTGCGGGAGCAGTGAGGGGCACCGGGCTGGGTGCAGGGCGGGCCCACTCTCCCCCCTCCATTACCTCATTTGCCCCCCCTTCCATTTCCCTCCCCTACAGCCAGGGATTCCTCCCCTCCCCCCCAAACCTGGCCCTTCCCCTCCCCCCACCCACCCCTCCCCTCCCCTCCCCCCAAATCCCCCCTCCCATTTTCCCACCCTCACCTTCCCCATTAAACCACCTCCCCCAATCCCCCTCCCCAACCCATTAAACCCAAACCAAACCCTTTCCCTCTCCCCACCCCACTTCCCACCCGCATGATCCACACCAACCCGGCCGCTACGCTGTGCCTCATAACACTGGTACCTCGAAAGCCTCCTCCGACCTCGGTCCGTCACCCAGATGCTCCACGCACCACGCGCACCTCCGCACCCACCCGCCTTGACCTCATCCGAAAAGACCCCGAAACCTTCCTCCCCTAGATCCCCCTCCGGTACCGACCGCTGCATCATCCACGCCTCGGACTAACCCTGCAGACCTCATACCCCTCCCGGTCCGCACCCGCTGCATACCACCGCACCACGGTCCGCCCTTGTGCACCTCCGTCACCCGTCCCACCCAGCATACCTCCAAGCTCCTCTGTAACCTCACCCTCATCATCCACCCAACCAGGGTCCCAACCCGCAGCACCCTCCGCTCCACGGACCGCACCCCACTTACATCCCCCACCCCACGCACCGCACCACCTTCCTAACTCCTCTCCCACCGCACACCACCACCCCACCGCTCCCGCCTCCCCTGCACTCACCACCCACCACGTCCTCACCCTCAGCACCACCCCTAAACCCAAGTCCGTCCCGCTGCTTCCACCACTCCCATTCCTCCCTCAGCCCCCTCCACCCTCCCAACCCAGCTCTCAGCCCACCACCTCCACGTACGCTCCTGCATTCCCACCTACTTATATCACCACCCCCTTCCGCACCCGTCATCATCCCCCCTCCCACTTACCTCAATCCATTCACCCCCGCCCCCAAAACCCCACCTCCCTTACCACCTTTTCCAAACCACCCGCCACTTACCTCTCCCGTCACACCACACCCTTCACGGACCGCACCCTCACATCCACCACCCACCACTTCCCACATCATCATCCACCACCTCACATTTTACCCACCCTCATCATCCACCACCCACCACTTACCTCACCCTATCTCCACCCCCTCTCCACTTACCTCACCCTCATCACCCACCACCTCACCACTTACCTCACCCTCTTTCATCCACCTCACCCTTATCTTTCCACCACCCCCACCCTCTTCATCCACCTCCCCACTACCTCACCTCTCATCCACCACCTCACCACAAACTCACCCTCTCATCCATCACCTCTTCACTTACCTCACCCTCATCATCCACCACCTCACCACTTACCTCCCCCATCATCATCCACCCACCACTTCCCTCACCCATCATCCACCCCCTCACCACTTACCTCACCCTCATCACCACCACCTCCACTTACCTCACCTCATCATCCACCCCTCACTACTTACCTCACCCTCATCACCACCACCTCAACCACTCTACCTAAACCCTCATCACCCCACCACCTCACCCTTATCATCCACCACCTCACCCTCATCATCCACCACCTCACCACTTACCCCCACCCTCATCATCCACCCACCTCACCATTACCTCACCCTCATCATCCACCCCCTTTCCCCACTTATTTTCACCCTCATCATCCACCACCTCTCCATTACCTCACCCTCATCAATCACCACCTAAACCCCTTACCTCACCCTCATCACCCCCACTCACCACTTACCTCACCCCATCATCCACCACCTCACCCCTTACCTCACCCTCATCATCCCACCTCTCCATTATTTCACCTCATCATCCACCACCTCTCCACTTCCCCTCACCTCATCATCCCCCACTCACCCTTACCTCACCCTCACCATCCACCACCTCACCACTTACCTCACCCTCATCATCCACCACCTCACCACTTACCTCACCCTCTTTCATCACCACCTCACCCTTAAACCTCACCCTCATATCCACCACCCTCACCACTTACCTCACCCCTCATCATCCACCCCCTTTCACCCCTTACCTCACCCTCATCATCCCCACCTCTCCACTTACCTCACCCTCATCATCCACCACCTCACCACTTACCTCACCCTCATCATCCACCACCTCACCACTTACCTCACCCTCATCATCCACCACCTCACCACTTACCTCACCCTCATCATCCACCACCTCACCCACTTACCTCCCCCTCATCATCCACCACCTCACCCTCATCATCCACCACCTACCACTTACCTCACCCTCATCACCCACCACTCACCACTTCCCTCACCCTCATCATCCACCACCTCACCCTATCATCCACCACCTCCCCACTTACCTCACCCTCATCATCCACCACCACACCACTTACCTCCCCCTCATCATCCACCACCTCACCCTCATCATCCACCACCTCACCACTTACCTCCCCCTCATCATCCACCCCCTCTCCATTTCATTTCACCCTCATCATCCACCACCTCCCCACTTACCTCCCCCCTCATCATCCACCACCTCTCCACTTACCTCACCCTCATCATCCACCACCTCCCCAAACTTACCTCACCCTCATCATCCACCACTTTCTCACTTCAGAAATATGTTTCTATTCAAAAACACAGTAAGTTGACAATGTTTCTCTCATTCTTTCTTTTTAATCCTTGAAAAATTCCTTCATTTTTATATTGGTTTCTGTGTGTTCCCGCGGGACGGGGGGGGGGAGGCTGGGGGGGAATATTATAAGAGATATTATTACATAATGATAGGAGGCTGCGGAGCCAGATACATCCTACACTTCTCTAACTGTTCTTCTCCTTCCCTTCCTATCGTTTCCCTTTTTTTCGCTAATCCTCTGCTTACTTCTATTAAGCTCATTCTCTTCTCGTTTTTCTTCGCTGTTTTTACACTATTCCTTCTTTCTTTTTCCAAGGAGTTTCCCTCTTCCTTTTCAACATTCTGAATATTCCCACTTTCCTCACTTCTTATTTTCTCAATGTAATTAATGTCTAATTTGTTTTCTTCAGGTCCTTATAATTATTGTTTTGTTCGGATATCATTTATGTGTGTGTGTGTGTGTGTGTGTGTGTGTGTGTGTGTGTGTGTGTGTGTGTGGTGTGTGTGTGTGTGTGTGTGTGTGTGTGTGGGTGTGTGTGTGCGTGCGTGTGTGTGTGTGTGTGTGTGTGTGTGTGTGTGTGTGTGTGTGTGGTGTGTGTGTGTGTGTGTGTGTGTGTGTGTGGGTGTGTGTGTGTACTCACCTAATTATGGTTGCAGGGGTCGATACTCAGCTCCTGGCCCCGCCTCTTCACCGACCGCTACTGGGTCCCCCTTCCCCCTGCTCCATGAGCTTTATCATACCTCGTCTTAAAACTATGTATATTCCTGCCTCCACTACATCGCTTGCCAGACTATTCCACTTCCTAACTACTCTATGACTGAAGAAATACTTCCTAACATCCTTTTGACTTATCTGAGTCTTCAGCTTCCAATTGTGACCCCTTGTTTTTGTGTCCCATCACTGGAACATCCTGTCTCTGTCCTACTTGTCTATTCCAGGCAGTATTTTGTATGCGTTATCATTTTCCCCCCTGACCCCTGTCCTCCAGTGTTGTCAGACCGATTTCCCTTAACCTTTCTTCATAGGACATTCCCCTCAGCTCCGGAACTAGCCTTGTTGCAAACCTTTGCGCTTTCTTTAATTTCTTTACGTGTTTGACCAGGTGTTTTCCAAACTGGCGCTGCTTACTCCAGTATGGGCCTGACTTAATACAGTGTATTAAAGTCTTGAACGATTCCTTACTGAGGTACCGGAACTCATTCTCAGTTTCCCAAAAGCGCCATATGCCGCAGCAGTTATCGGGTTTAAATTTGTGTGCTTCTGGCGTTTGTACTCGGTATTATACTCACCCCTAGGTTTTTTCCCCTTGAGTGAGGTTTGCAGCCTTTGGCCACCTAGCCTATACTCTGTCTGCAGTCTTCTTTGCCCTCCTCCGATCTTCATGACTTTGCGTTTGGCGGGTTAAATTCTAGGAGCCAGTTTCTGGACTACACATCCAGCCTGTCCAGGTCTTTTTTGTAGACCTGTATGGTCCGCGCTGATTTAATTCTCCTCATTAACTTCACGTCATCTGCAAACAGGGACACTTCTGAGTCTATCCCTTCCGTCATGCGTTCACATATACTAAGAATAGCACTGTCCCAGGACGGGACCCCTGTGGGACTCCGCTCGTCACTGGCGCCCACTGTGATACCTCTCACGGACCATGACTCGCTGTTGCCTCCCTGTTAGGTATTCTCTGATCCATTGCAGTTACCCTTCCTGTTAAAACGTGCCTGTTCCCTCTAGCTTCTGTACTAATCTCTTGTGAGGAACTGTGTCGAAGGCCTTCTTGCAGTCCAAGAAAATGCAATCAACCAACCCCTCCCTCTCATTTCTTACTTCACTTACCTTGTCTTTAAAACTCTAGTAGGTTTGTGACACAGGATTTGCCTTCCATGAACCCGTGTGGCGGGCTTTTATAATCTTGTTCCGCTCCAGGTGCTCCACCACTCTCTCCCTGAAAATCTTTTCCAATACTTGGCATACTGTACATGTCAGTGACACTGGTCAAATAATTTAGTGCTTCATTTCTGTTTCCTTCTTAAGATGGGAACTACATTTGCCCTTTTTCCATACTTCAGGTAGTTGCCCAGTTTCAAGGGGAAGTGTTGAAGATTTTGGTTAGTGGACACCCTAGTGTCCCTGCTCCCTCTCTAAGGACCCACAGAGAGATGTCCGGTCTCACCGCCTTTGAGGTATCAAGGTCACTTAGGAGCTTCTCCACCTCCTCAATTGGTGTAATTCATCCAACACTTGTTGGTATATCCCCTTTTTGTGCTGTAGCCAAATGTTTTTGTCTTCCCGTTGTCCCTTTCAGCCTCCACTGTAAATACTTCCTGAAATCTCATGTTGAGCTCCTCACATACCTCCTGGTCATTTTTTGTGAGCTCCCCACCTTCTTTCCTCAGCCTGATTACCTGGGCCCTTTACTGGGTTTTTTCTTCCTTCTGATGGGCTGTAGTTTTTGGGTCAGACTTGACTTTCGATGCTATGTCATTTTCATAATGCCGCTGCGCCTCCCTTCTTATCTATGCATACTCGTTTCTGGCTCGTCGACTAATCTCTTTATTCTCCTGAGTCCTTTGCCTTCTGTGCTTTTTCCATTCTCTAGAGCACTTAGTTTTTGCCTCCCTGCACCTTCGAGTAAACCAAGGGCTCGTTCTGTCCTTCCCATTATTTCTGTTACCCTTGGGAACAAACCTTTCCTCTGCCTCCTTGCATTTTGTTGTTACAAAGTCCATCATTTCCTTTACTGATTTTCCTGATAAATTAGACACATGTGCAACTCTTGGGTATCTTTATTGAGGAAACGTTTCGCCACACAGTGGCTTCATCAGTCCATACAAAGGAGAATCTTGAAGAACAGGAGGAGAATGAGGTAATCAGTCCCTCAACCTTGAGTCGATGTGGTCAGTCCATCAATCTTGAATAGAATACTTCAAGATTGATGGACTGACCACATCGACTCAAGGTTGAGGGACTGATTACCTCATTCTCCTCCTGTTCTTCAAGATTCTCCTTTGTATGGACTGATGAAGCCACTGTGTGGCGAAACGTTTCCTCAATAAAGATAGCCAAGAGTTGCACATGTGTCTAATTTATCAACATGTCGGTTCTCTGAACTGATTTTCCTACCAACTCCTGTTCCCACTGAACCTCCTGCAGGAAGGTCCTCATTCCTGTGTAGTCCCCCCTTTTATAGTTTAGCTTTTCCCTTTCTGCTCCTGTTACCCTCTCCACTTTTAGCTCCACGATGTATTCAAAGCTCATAACTACGTGGTAACTAGCTCCAAGGGGCCTTTCATGTGTGATGTGCTCAATGTCTGAGCTACTCAGGGTGAACACGAGGTCCAATCTTGCTGGTTCATCCTCCCCTCTCTCTCTGGTAGTATCCCTAACATGTTGGTGCATGAGATTTGCCAGCACCACATCCATCATCTTGGCTCTCCATGTTTCAGGGGCCCCCATGTGGCTCCAGGTTTTCCCAATCAATTCCCTGTGATTGAAGTCCCATGACCAGTAACTTCGCTCTACTTGAGTGGGCCCTTCTTGCCACCTCAGCTAGAGTGTCCACCATTGGCTTGTTGCCATTCATCATATTCCTCTCTTGGCCTCCTTGCAGGTCTGTGGTGGGTTTATACATAACTGCAATGACTACCTTGTGTTCCTGACCTGAACTGTTACCTCTATGTAATCCCTTTCTTCCAGTCTCGTCCATACCTTCTATTTCTTGATAACTCCACGGGTTTTATTAGTCGTTGCAACCCTTCCTCCCCTCCTGTCCTTTAATCTTTCCTCATCTCTGATATCCGGGGTGGAAGATAGCATCTGTTCGTTCCCAGTGAAGTTTCGTTTCTGTAACCGCTACGCTGTTTGGGGACAACTCCTGGATTTTTTCTTTCCACTCCTACTTTTATTCGTTATTCCATCCGCGTTTTCGTGACCAACCTTCAACTTCTTCTCAATAATGTGGAATGGGGAGAAAAAGGTGGGTTAGGGGAAGCAGGGCTATAGGAGGTTAGGTGTGGGGTGGGGTCTGTGGTGTGGGGTTGTGGGGGCAGAGGGCCTATGTGGGTTTCAGTGGGGGTGGGGGGTAGTGATGCGGGGGATGGGGAAAGAGGGCCTATGGGGGCTTTACAATGGGGGATGGTGTTGTGATGTGTGGATGGGGATAGTGGGTACAGTTGTGTGAGTTAGTGGGTTACTGTGAGGGTGGGTTGTGGTGAGGGGGAGGGGGGGAGAGGTTCATTGTGTGGGTTACTGTGGGTTCTGTGGGAAGATGGGGTTGAAGCTGAGGGGGATGGTATGTGTGTGTGTGTGTGTGTGTGTGTGCATTGAGTGTTGTGTGTGTGTGTGTGAGTGGTGTGTGTGTGTGTGTGTGTGTGTGTGTGTGTGTGTGTGTGTGTGTGTGTGTTAGTTACCATTTATGACCTAGGCACATGTCGATTAGACACTAGGCCTGTTGTAGGTGTGTCGGTGTGTGTGTGTGTGTGTGTGATGTGTGTGGGGTGTACTCACCTAGGGTGCTGGTTGCGGGGGTCGAGTCCGCGAGCTCCTGGCCGCCTCTTCACTGTCGCTATAGGTCACTCTCCTGAGCCGTGAGCTTTATCATACCTTGCTTAAAGATATGGATTGGATCTGCTACACTACATCGCTTCCCAAACTATTCCATTATGCCTACTCTTGTGGCTGAAAGAAAATACTTCTAAATCCCTGTGATTCATCTGTGTCTTCAGCTTACATTGTGTCCCCTAGTTTACTGCTCGATCCCATCTCTGGAAAATCATGTCTTTGTCCACCTTGTCAATTCCTCTCAGTATTTTGTATGTCGTTATCTTGTCCCCCTTTCTCTCCTGTCCTCCAGTGTCGTCAGGTTGATTTCCCTTAACCTCTCCTCGTAGGATCATACCTCTTAGCTCTGGGACTCGTCTTGTTGCAAACCTCTGCACATTTCTCTTGTTTCTTCCGTGCTTGGCTAGGTGTGGGTTCCAAAAACTGGTGCCGCTTACTCCATTTGGCCTAACGTACACGGTGTGTACTGTTCTGAATGATACCTTTTTAAGATGTCGGAATGCTGTTCTGAGGTTTGCTAGGACCGCCCATTGCTGCAGCAGTTATTTGTTGATGTGCGCTTCAGGAAGATGTGCCTGGTGTTATACTCACCCCAAGATCTTTTTCCTTGGTGCAGGTTTTGTAGTCTCTGACCCCCTTGATGTACTCAGTTCTGGGGCCTTCTTTGCCCTTTCCCCAATCTTCATGACTTTGGCATTGGTGGGAATTTGAACTCGGAGCAATTGCTGGATCCCAGGTCTGCACGCATGTCCAGATCCCTTTGTAGTTATGCTGGTCTTCGATCGAGTGAATTCTTCTCATCAACTTTACGTCATCTGCAAACAGGGACACCTCAGGAGTTCTATTCCTTCCGTCATGTCGTTCACAAAATACCAGAAACAGCCACTGGTCCTAGGACTGACCCAGCGGGACCCCGGCAGGTCACAGGTGTCCACTCTGAACACCTCGCACGTACCATGACTCGCTGCTGCTTCCTGACAAGTATTCCTGTGTTTGATGTGTGTGTGTGTGTGTGTGTGTGTGTGTGACGTATGTCCGATATTGTGTGTGTGTGTGTGTGTGTTGTGTGTGTGTGTGTTGTGTGTGTGTGTTGTGTGTGTGTGTGTGTGTGTTGTGTGTGTGTATGTGTGTGTGGTGTGTAGTTACAATTTTGTCTGGCACATGTCGCATTAGACACTAGGCCTGTTGTGGTGGTAGGTGTGTGAGTGTGTGTAGGTGTGTGTGCTGTAGTGTAGGTGTGTGTGTGTAGGTGGGTGTGTAGGCGTGTGTGTGTAGGTGTGTGTGTGTAGGTGTGTGTAGGTGTGTGTAGGTGTGACGTGTTGTGTGTATGTGTGTGTGTGTGTTTGTGTGTGTACCTCACCTATTTGTGGTTGCAGGGGTCGTCGAGTTTAGTCCCTGGCCCCTCTCTTCACTGGCTGCTACTGGGATTCCTCTCTCTCGCTGCCTCCATGAGCTATTATCCATACCTGTCTTAAAATAAAACTATGTATGGTTCCTGCCTCACGACGTCACTTTCTTGGCTATTCACTGCCGACAGCTCTGTGGACTGAAGGGAAATACTTACTACATCCTTTGGACTCATCTGAGGTCTTCAACTTCCATTTGTGACCTCTTGCGTTTCTGTGTCCCCTCCTAGAACATCCTTGTCTTTGTCCACTCGTCTATTCAGCGCAGTTTTTTATATGTCGTTACATGTCTCCCCTGACCCTCCTGTCCTCCAGTGTCGTCAGGCCCGATTTCCCTTAACCTTTCTTCATTTGGACATTCCCCTTAGCTCCTAGAACTAACCTTGTCGCATAACCTTTGCACTTTCTCTAATTTATTGAGGTGCTGGATCAAGTGAGGGTTCCAAACAGGTGCGCATACTCCAGTATGGGCCTGACGTACGCGGTTGTACAGTGTCTTGAACTATTCCTTCTAAGGTTTCGGAACGCCGTTCACAGTTTGCAGGCGCCCATCCCTATGATGAAGCATTATCTGAGTTGTGTGCTTCGGAGACTGCTCGGTGTTATCTCACCTCAAGATCTTTCTCCTTGAGCGAGGTTTGCAGTCTTTGGCCACCTAGCCTTTACTCCGTGTGCGGTCTTCTGTGCCCTTTACCCCCCCTATCGTTCATGACTTTGCATTTGGCGGGGGTTTAAATTCGAGTAGCAGTTGCCTGGACCAGGTGTCCGTCTGTCCAGGTCTCTTTGAAGTCCTGCTGGTCCTCATCTGATTTAATCTCCTCATTAACTTCACATCATCTGCAAACAGGGACACTTCTGAGTCTAACCCTTCCATCATGTATCATGTGTTTGTATGAGTACGTTAGTTAGTTAGTTACCATTTTGTCCTAGGCACATGTCGATTTGACACTAGGCCTGTTGTGTGTGTAGGTGTGTGTGTGCGTGTGGTGTGTGTTTGTAGGTCGTGTGTGTGTGTGTGTGTGTGTGTGTGTAGGTGTGTGTGTGTGTGTGTGTGTGTGTGTGTGTGTGTGTGTGTGTGTGTGTGTGTGTGTTGTTTGGTGGTGTGTAGAGTGTGTGTGTTGTGTGTGTGAGTGTGTGTGCGTGTGTGAGTGCGCGCACGCGCGATGTCATGTACTCACCTAATTGAGGTTGCTGGGGTCGAGACTCACTCCTGCCCCCGCTTGTCACTGATCGCTACTGGGTCCTCTCTCTCTTGCTCCTGAGCTTTGTCATACCTCTCTTTAAAACTATGTATGGTTCCTGCCTCCCACTACTTCACTTGTGCTACTCCCACTTGCTGACACTCTATGACTGAAGAAATACTTTCCTATACGTCCCTGTGACTTGTCTGAGTCTTCAGCTTCCAGTTGTGACCCCTTGTCCCTGTGTCCCCTCTCTGGAACATCCTATCTCTGTCCACCTCGTCTATTCCCCGCAGTATCTTGTATGTCGTTATCATGTCTCCCCTGACCCTTCTGTCCTCCAGTGTCGTCAGTCCGATTTTCCTTAACCTTTCCTCGTACGACATTCCCTTGAGCTCTGGGACTAGCCTTGTTGCAAACCTTTGTACTTTCTCTAACTTCTGACGTGCTTGACCAGGTGTGGGGTTCCAGACTGGTACTGCATACTCCAGTATGGGCCTAACATACACAGTGTACAGTGTCTTGAACGATTCCTTATTAAGGTATCAGAACGCTATTCTCAGGTTTGCCAGGCGCCCGTATGCTGCAGCAGTTATTTGGTTGATGTGTGCCTCCGGTGATGTGCTCGGTGATATGGTCACCCCAAGGTCTTTCTCCCTGAGTGAGGTCTGTAGTCTTTGTCCACCTAGCCTATACTCTGTCTGCGGTCTTCTTTGCCCCTCCCCAATCTTCATGACTTTGCATTTGGCTGGATTGAATTCGAGAAGCCAGTTGCTGGACCACATGTCCAGCCTGTCCAGGTCTCTTTGCAGTCCTGCCTCATCCTCATCCGATTTAATTCTTCTCATCAACTTCACGTCATCTGCGAACAGGGACACTTCAGAGTCTATTCCTTCCATCATGTCGTTCACATATATCAAAAATAGCACTGGTCCTATAACTGACCCCTGTGGGACCCCGCTCGTAACAGGCGCCCACTGTGATACCTCTTCACGTACCATGACTCGTTGCTGCCTCCCTGTCAGGTATTCCCTTATCCATTGTAGTGCCCTCCCTTTTACATGCGCCTGATCCTCCAGCTCCTGCACTAATCTCTTGTGGGGAACTGTGTCAAAGGCCTTCCTGCAGTCTAGGAAAACGCAGTCTACCCACCCCTCTCTCTCGTGTCTTACTTCTGTTACCTTGTCATAAAACTCCAGGAGGTTTGTGATACAAGAGTTGCCTTCCATGAACCCATGCTGGTTTTCATTTATAATCTTGTTCCTTTCCAGGTGTTCGACCACTCTCCTCCTGATAATCTTCTCCATGACTTTGCACACAATACTTGTCAGAGACACAGGTGTGTGTGTGTGTATGTGAGTGTACTCACCTATTTGTACTCACCTATTTGTGGTTGCAGGGGTCCAGTCTTAGCTCCTGGCCCCGCCTCTTCCCCGGTTGCTATGGGCCCTCTCTCCCCCCCGTCCATGAGCTTTAAAAAACCCTTTTTTTAAAATGTATATGGTTCCTCCCCCCTCCAACTATTTTCTGGGCTATTCCCTCCTTACAACTCTATGACTGAAAAAAATACTTCCTAATACTCTCTGATCATTGTGTCTTCCTTCCAATTGTGGCCTTTTGTTTCTGTGTCCCCTCCCTGGAACATTGTCTTTGTCCCCTTGTCTATTCCACGCAGTATTTTATATGTCTTATATGTCCCCCCCCTGACCCTCCTTCCCCAGTGTCGTCAGGCCGTTTCCCCTTTAATCTTTCTTCATAGGAATTCCCCCTTAGCTCGGGAACTAACCTTGTCGCAAACCTTTGCCTTTCTTTTAGTTTCTTGCGTGTTTTTTCAAGGCGGGTTCCAAACAGGGTGCTGCTACTCCAAGGGGCCTAACATACATGGTGTACAGTTTTTAAAACATTCCTTACTAAGGTAGGAATGTGTTTCAGGTTTCCCAGGCCCCATATGCTGAGCATTTTATCGGGTTGAGTGTGTTTGTATGTGTTGCGTGTGTGTGTGTGTGTGTGTTGTGGTGTGGTGTGTGTGGTGTTGTTGTGTGTGTGTGTGTGTGTGTTGTTTTGTGTGTTCTCCCCTCGTTGGGGGCGAGGGGTCGAGTCCAATCCCCTCCCCCCGGTCTTCACGGGGTCGCTATAGGTCACTCCCCATGAACTGTGATTTTTTCTCCCTCGCTTAAAGTATGTATGATCCTCCCTCCACTACATCGTTCCCCAAACTATTCACTTTTTGGCTACTCTGGGGCTAAGAAATATTCCAACACCCCCGTGATTCATTTGTCCCTTTAATTCCAAATGTGTCACTTGTTGCTGTGTCCCCCTCTCTGGAAAATCCCGTCTTTGTCCACCTTGTCAAAACTTCAGTTTTTTGTATATCGTTATCATGTCCCCCCCTTTCTCTCCTGTCCTCCAGGTCGCAGGGTTTATTTCCTTTACCCCCTACTCTAGGACATACCCCTTACTTGTGTGTGTGTGTGTTGTGTGTGTGTGTGTGTGGTTGTGTGTGTGGTGTGTGTGTGTGTGTGTGTGTAGTGTGTGTGAAGTTTAACCTTCTAATAAAAACCCAAAAACTCTTCGCATTCCTCCGTGCTTTAAAAACTCCAACAGTTCTCTTTTTTGGTCTCAGTGCCTAGTGAAAAACCCTTTTCTAACTCTCCACGAAGGGGGAGGTTCACTTCTCCCCCGTTGGTCCCCCTTCTGTTCGCCCCCCCCCCCCCAATTTTTTCTCCAGCCCCCCTTTCCCGTCTCCCCCTTCCTGTTCCCCCCAGGTCTTTTTCGTCTCGCCCTTTTTCTCCCTCACCGTCTCTGAAATCATGGTATGGGCTTTCCTCGTCTCTGAAACCTTGACCTTCTCCAACTATCGGGAGATGAAACCCCCGAGGACACTGGTGCCCCCCTTGTACCCCTTCTTATTTTTTTACAACCCCTTTCGAATCTTTTTTTTCCAGCATTCCCATTCCACCTGCTTACTCGCTTTCCGTTTCCTCCACACATTACTTCCTGATACTATAAGGGGCCCCTTCCCGTCCTTTTGCGTCTTTTCAATCTTTTTTGGAGCGAAAGGGGGACCCCCCAACAATGAAAATTGCATTGTACTACTATTTTGGGGAAAACCAGGGACTTTAGGGGGCCCAACCTCCACTATTGTCCCTTTCTCCACCCGTGTATTTGCAAGGTGTGGGGCGAATGGGGAATAGACATGTATAGGTATTTGGAGATCACGATGACTTTTTCCTCCCAATAGTCTTTTGCAAAAGCCGCTCTACTTTGGACTCCTTGCTCTACTTAAATATGTATGTGCGAAATGCCTTTGCTAATAAACAGTCTGTCCTGGCAGTCTTGTTTGATCTCAGGAAGGCATATGACACCACTTGAAAGTATAACATCTGTGGCATGCAAAGAGTACGTAACCTTTATTCGGCGCATGTACACACCCTCATTGAAAGGCTATCTCCCCAACCAGCGAACTAGGTACTAAGGGTTGATGATGGGGCCCCGTCGTTCAGTCAGTACCCAGGTTCCAGACAATGAGAAGATGGTTTTGGCAACAATCGCAGAGGTGTTGTGGGTACCACTCTCCTGTCTGCCCTTGTCATTCCTATTCTAGAGCTGGTTGAAGCACGGTCTTCTCTCTAGTGGCTACTATTCTGTCTTGCTTACCGTGGAGTGCACTAATACCTATTGTTGTACATAGTGTATATAGTGTACATACTTCTGTTCTAAATTGGTGAAGGATAATACAAGTCAAAAATTTTTCTGCTGTGTTTATGTTGCTCATTTTATACCCAGGATAACAGGCCTTTGGGACTCCTGGGTTGTAATAACATCCTAGCTCAGGTCCACTCCATAGGCCTCCACAGTAATCTACCGACTTTCCTTGCTGCTTTCTTCCTCTCTGTGTTGGTGTCTCGCTTTCCTCAGACTTTCTTCAGACCTAGGGAGTCCCACAAGGTTGTGTCCTTAGCACTACCCTTTTCTCTTGGCTATACATGACCTACCGTCCATTCTTCCATCGCATATTTGGGTCCGTCGTTTATCCCCGATGACTTGCAGGTGCTGATTGTCGTCTGGTAGTGGCCTCCTTCTGGATCATTGACCTGGTTCCCTTTTTTGCCACTTCTCGGATTTTATTTTTTAGTGGAAACCTATTCATTCCCTTTCCACAAAATTTCCCTTCTTCCCAGATACCTTTTTGTATTTGTATGGTCAGTACCCTATCCGGGATATGATATGGTCAATTTTCTTGGCCTTCTTTCGATCCCCGGGTTTGACAAAAAAACCTCACTTTTCCCTCTTTGAAAGCAGCTTACATGTGGCAGAATCTCCTTAAAATTCTTGGACATATTCATAGGGGCCAGATCACCGGGGATTCCTCGTTTGATTCCCCCTATTTTTTTGTCAAAGCTGGATTATTCTGCACTTCCCCTGCAAGTCTTTCTAAGCAGATCCCCTTATATTAAAGGTCTATGTTTTTGTTTTGGGTGCCTTTTGTTCACCCCCTGTTGAAAGGCTCTCTGTGTGCGAATGTTCCTTCTTAGCCGATCTCGTGATGCTACTGCTTTCGTTATTTTGTCTGCTTCATGCCTTCATTTTTCCCTTTCTCATATAGATTGGTCCCAGACATAAAAGAACCCTGTTATTTTTTTCAGCGCCCTGCTTACCCCCGCCTTTTTCTCTACGTCTTTACTTGGCTTCTCCCCAGTTGTCTGTTACATGAACATACTGTATGCTAAAGTTCCTACTTCTTGATCTCTTTTTCTTGGTCATTTTCCGTCGCATGCTCATGCCTTTTTCTTTTTTAAGAGGGTTAAATCTTCTGCTGTGTTGGGTGTCCCTGACGATGTCCAAGATATTTGTTAACCCCAGCTAATGTAGTATTTTTACCACCGATTTGTATCCCATCCTCATAGCGTTCTCCCTATATCAGTATGTTCCTTCGGCATTTTGATCTTTTTGGATTCCTTCACACTTTAAAGCTGTTAAACAGTTTGTTTTTCCCCTATCCATTGGTCCTTTGTATTAAACCTTTGGTTGCGCTGTGTAGTAGAAAACGAAGACTGTTTTTTGTTGGGTCCGGACACGTGATGTGCGGGACAATGGACAAAGGGGACGCTGCTGCGCGGTCGTAGTGCATGTCTTCCCGGGTTTCATATGAGGTTTTCCTTCAGGGGGAAAATTTACCATCATAATGGTGGTGACATGCACCATAACAAATTACATTCTATTAAACCCCATTTGGGGTTTTTGGCCCTCTCTTACCACCCTTCTGATTTGGGAGACATGTTTTTCCCCTCTTCGTCGCCATGTTCGCCCCCCAAAAGGTACTTTTGGGGGTGAACCTTGTTCCTCTCTGTGAGGTTTGTAGGTCCCCATTTCCGTTCGCCCCTTTTTGGGTTTCCGGTTTACCCGTAGCTCGCAAGATTTACCTCCAGCGCCCCCGCTCTACCGCTCTTACCTTTTCTCCCCTTTTTGCAGAGGTTTGACTTTGACTTTGATCACTTTTTACTTTTTGTCGCCCCAAATTTCTTTTTTCATAGAACTTTGAGTATAGCCCCTAGCATCCCTTCCCGCCCTTTTTCCCCCACCTCTGATCCCCTCTCAACCAACTGTTTATAGACCCAACATATTTTTTGCCCCCACAGTGCGCAGACCCTTACAGTTTAGCGCTTAATTTGATTTAATGTAATATAATTTTCATTTTTGGGGTTTAAATTTTAAAAGCCACGTGTTACTTTAATCCACGTTTGTCACATCCATTTGGTTTTTTTCCCGGTTGCCCTGTTTGTTTTCCTCATTGTTTTACGTCTAGCGAAATTCCCAATTGGGTTTTTTCTGTCATGTCCCCTTATACCAAAAAAGCAGTACTAGTCCTGTACTGACCTTTTTGGGAACTCCATTGTCCACACTCGCCCCTTTTCCAAAAATAGCTTGTTTCTTCCCGTTTTAAATATTGCTTGATCCCCTGTAGTTCTTCCCTGTTATTTCCCTTTTTTTCTTCAGCTTTTGTTCTGTCTCTTGTAAGTACTGTATCAGAGCTTTCTTTTCAATCCCAAGAATTCAATTCATCCATCCTCTCTCTCTCTTGTCTAATTTTTGTTACCTTGTCATAGAACTTAAGTTGATTTCTGAGACATGAGTTTTCTTCAGATCATTGACAGTGATAAGGAAATGTGTGACATTTTTCACTCTTATTTCCTCAATTTTTATGCAGGATGATAGTTGAGAAATTCCGGAAATAATTAATTATATAGATCAGGACGATAAACAATGCGCGATTAGGGTAACTAGTGACATGGTCCTCAGACAAATAGAGAAATTAAAACCGAACAAATCCCCAGTCCCTGATGAAGTGTTTGCAGGGGTTTTACAGGAATGTAAGAGAAACTGCCTCATGCCGGCGTAGTCTCCTCTTTTAACGTCAGCATTGTTCCTTCACGCTCCGTGTTTCTCTCCTTGTACACTTCGATGAGGTAAACAGACCTCGGTACTGACTGGTAACTAACCCTGAGGGGCTTCTCATACTCATTGTCCCCCTTAATCAATATCACTGAAGATGAGCGAAAGTTTGTTGCTTCATCTCTCTCTCTAGGTGTGTGAGTGTGTATTCGCCTATTTGTGGTTGCAGGGATCGGTTCACAGCTCCTGGCTCCGCCTCTTCGCTGGTCGCCACTAACTTCTGTCTCTCCAGGCTCCAAGAGCCTTATCGCAACTCTGCTTACAGCTGTGTGTGTGTGTGCGCGTGTGTGTGTGTGTGTGTGTGTGTGTGTGTACTCACCTAGTTGTACTCACCTAGTTGAGGTTGCGGGGGTCGAGTCCGAGCTCCTGGCCCCGCCTCTTCACTGATCGCTACTAGGTCACTCTCCCTGAGCCGTGAGCTTTATCATACCTCTGCTTAAAGCTATGTATGGATCCTGCCTCCACTACATCGCTTCCCAAACTATTCCACTTACTGACTACTCTGTGGCTGAAGAAATACTTCCTAACATCCCTGTGATTCATCTGTGTCTTCAGCTTCCAACTGTGTCCCCTTGTTACTGTGTCCAATCTCTGGAACATCCTGTCTTTGTCCACCTTGTCAATTCCTCTCAGTATTTTGTATGTCGTTATCATGTCCCCCTATCTCTCCTGTCCTCCAGTGTCGTCAGGTGTGTGTGTGTGTGTGTGTGTGTGTGTGTGTGTGTGTGTGTGTGTGTGTGTGTGTGTGTGTGTGTGTGTGTGTGTGGTGTGTGTATGTGTGTGAATGTGTGTGTGTTATGCGTGTGTGTCCACACTTGTCTACCTACTCCCTCGTGCACGGACGCCGCCAGCAATACTCCCTCAACCCCCTGCAACACTAATGGACCAGACTCTTTTTACTGCAAGCTCTCTCTCTCACTCTCTCTCTCTCCTCTTCTCTCTCTTCTCTCTCTCTCCTCTCTCTCTCTCTCTCTCTCTCTCTCTCTCTCTCTCTCTCTCTCTCTCTCTCTTCTCTCTCTCTCTCTCTCTCTCTCCCTACTCTGTTACTAGGCTATTCAGACCACGGGATTTGCATAATCGAATAAATGGTTTTTGGAGGGGGAGAGAGGAGAAGGGAGAGAAAGAGGAAAAGGGGAGAGAGAGGGAGAGAGAGAGGAGAGAGAGGAGGAGGAGAGAGAGAGGAGGCAAAAAAGAACGAAAAAAAAAGTCGGGGGTTTGAGTTAGGGAAATAAACGAAAGGAAAGAGGGGTGAGAGCGGGAGGAAAAAAGTGAAAGGGGTTTATATAGAAGGGTGGTGTGGGGGGAAGAGAATGGGGGGGGAGGGGCGTAAGAAAGCTTTGGGGATGTGGGGGGGGGTTTTAGATTAGCGGGGTTTGGGGGAAAGTGAGGGGAAAGTGAGGGGAGGTGGAAAAGAGGACGGGGAGGGTGTCTTTGGGAAAGGAAGAGTGACAGGGGGGTATGGGGAGGAAGAGTAAAGGGAAGGTGTCATTTAGGAAGAGTGACAGGGAGTTCATTGTGGAGGAAGAGTGAAGGAGTGGTTAAAAAAAAACGCGATTCTAAAAGTTAGAGATTCCGTGAATATAAAAAGGGACTGCCCTTTAGACCCGCCTGTTATAGGTTTTCGTAACAAATTTCAGTACCCTTTTGTTCAATTACCCATTAAAATTCAGTATTATTCAATAGTGTTAGATTAAACTAGTGGCTTCTAACTAGAGAAATTAAAATTTAATAAATTTTATTAAGTCAAAGGAAAAAATTAAATTAAATACAATAAGAAAAAAAAAAAATTTTTCAAACCCCATTTATATTTAAGGACCTGAATTTTAATTCAAAAAAAACCTCGTACAAACCCTTTTAAAAAATTTTAAAAAAATTATAAAAATTTTGTGAACGGAAAACTCAAGAAAAGACGCAATGCCCCGACCCAAAAAACCCCCAATCGGGGGGTTTAAAAACTAATTTTACCAGGGGAAAAATCCTAAAAAATTAAAAATCCTCCCCAAATGATCAAGAAGGCAAAAACCGGCGGGAAATAACAAAACCCAAAAACAAGCTTTTAAACAAAAGTTCAATTCCAAAGAACAAACACAAATAGGAAAAAAAACAAAAAAGTCAAAAAAAAAAGGGGGAAAAATTCTTTTCAACGACAAATAAAAAAAATAAAATTTTAAAATATAAAGTTTTAAAAAGGTTTACCAAAAACAAAAATAAAACCAAAAATTTAACCCCAACGGTTTTGACAGATGTATTTAGGGAGGGGGGAAAACCCCCCCCCCTGTAGGAAAAGCTGGGACAGGCCCCCATGGAAAGGAATAACGGAAAAAGGATTAAATTGTAGGAAAAGTTAAACGGAATTAAAGTTATAAAAAAAGTAAACAAATGAAAAATTTGAACAATGCAAAAAGTTTTTTGGAAAAGGAAAACCATTAAAAATTCTTTAAAAATTGGGGTTTGACAGAGTGTCATTGTGAAGGAAGAGTGACAGGGAGTGTCATTGTGGAGGAAGAGTGACAGGGAGTGTCATTGTGAAGGAAGAGTGACAGGGAGTGTCATTGTGAAGGAAAAGTGACGGGGAGTTTGTAAAGGGAAGATAACGGGGAGTGTCATTGTGGAGGAAGGGTGACAGGGAGTGCGGTGGGGGAAGAGTGACAGGGAGGCATTGTGGGGAAGAGGACGGAGTGCATTGTAAAGGGAAAAGAGTGACGGGAGGTCATTGGGGGAGGAAGAGTAAACGGGGGAGGTCTTGTGGGGGAAGGGACAGGGAGTGTCTTGTGGGGAAGAGTACGGGGGTTTCATTGTGAAGGAAGTGACAGGGATGTCATTAAAAGGAAGAGTGACAGGGAGTGTCATCGTAAAGGGAAAGAGTGACAGGGAGTGCTTTGTGGGGAAGAGTGACAGGGGTGCCTTTGTAAAGGGAAAGAGTGAAGGGAGTGTCATTGTAAGGAAGAGTGACAGGGTGTCATTGGGGGAAGAGTACAGGGATGCTTTGTGGGGGAAGAGTGACGGGAGTGCATTGTGGAGGAAGAGTGACAGGGAATGTCAGTGGGGAAGAGGAAGGGAGGGGATCGGAAGGAAGAGTGACAGGGAGTGTCATTGTGGAGGAAGAGTGACAGGGAGTGTCATTGTGAAGGAAGAGTGACAGGGAGTGTCATTGTGAAGGAAGAGTGACAGGGAGTGTCATTGTGGAGGAAGAGTGACAGGGAGTGTCATTGTGGAGGAAGAGTGACAGGGAGTGTCATTGTGGGGGGAAGAGTGACGGGAGTGCGTAGAAAGGGTGAAACCGGAAAAGAGTGAAGGGATGTATTGTGGGGGAAGAGTGACAGGGGGCCATTGTAAAGGGAAGAGTGACGGGGGAGTTTTCATGTGGGGAAGAGTGACAGGGAGTGTATTGTGGAGGAAGAGTGAAGGGGGGCCATGTAAAGGAAGAGGGGGAAAAGGGGAGTGTCTTTGTGGGGAAGAGTGAAGGGAGTTCATTGTGAAGGAAGAGGGAGGGGAGTGTCATTGTGGAGGAAAGTGGACAGGGATGTCTTTGTGAAGGGAAGAGTGACGGGGGTGTCTTGTGAGGAAGAGTGACGGGGAAGTTCATTGTGGGGGAAAGATGCAGGGAGTGCATGGAGGAAGAGTAAAGGGGGAGTGTCTTTGTGGAGGAAGAGTGACAGGGAGGTCATTGTGAAGGAAGGGGGGACAGGGAGTGTCATTGGGAGGAAGAGTGACAGGGTGTCATTGGGGAGGAAAGAGGCGGGGAGTTTCATTGTGGGGAAAGGTGACAGGGATGTCATTGGAAGGAAGAGTGGGGGGAGTGTCATTGTGGGGGAAAAGGTTTAAAGGGGGAGTGTCTTGTGGGGGAGAGGGACAGGGAGTGTTTGTGAGAAAAGTGAAGGGGTGTCATTGGGGAGGAAGAAAAAGGGGGGTTTTGGGGGGGGACAGGGAGTGTCATTGGGGAGGAAGGTGACGGGGGAAAGTGTCTGTAAGGGGGAAGGGTGAAGGGAGTGTCATTGTGGAGGAAAGTGACAGGAGTGTCTTGTGAGGAAGAGGGACGGGAGTGCATTGGGAGGAAGAGTGACAGGGAGTGTTTGGGGGAGGAGGGGGGACGGGGAGAAGTTCTTTGTGAAGGAAAGTAGGGGGAGTTCATTGTGAAGGAGAGGACAGGGAGTGTCTTTTGGGGGGGGGAAAAGGGAGTGCGGGGAATGTCATTGTGGGGAAGAGTGCGGGAGTGTCATTGTAAAGGGAAAAGATGAAGGGAGTGTCATTGTAAAGGAGATGACAGGGAGTGTTTTGTAAAGGAAGAGTGACAGGGAGTGTCATTGTGGGGGAAAGAGTGACAGGAGTGTCATTGTGAAGGGAGGGACGGGGGATGTCATTGTGGAGGAAGAGTGACAGGGATGTTTCATTGTGAGGGGAGGGACGGGGGAGTGTCTTTGTAAAAGGAAGAGTGACAGGGAGTGTCATTGTGAAGGAAGGTGACAGGGATGTCATGTGAAGGAGAGTGACGGGGAGTTTTCTTGTAAGGGAAGTGACAGGGAGTGTATTTGGGGGAAAGGGCGGGAGTGTCTTTGTGGGGGAAAAGAGTGACGGGGTGCATTGTGGAGAAAGAGTGACGGGGAGTGTCATTGTGAAGGGGAGAGTAAAGGGGAGTGTCATTGTGGGGAAGGTGACGGGAGTGCTTGGGAAAGGGGAGAGTGACAGGGGGTGTATTGGGGAGGAAGAGTGACGGGGATGTCATTGTAAAGGGAGAGTGACAGGGAGTGTCAGTGGGGGGAAATGACGGGAGGTCATTGTAAAAGGAAGTGACAGGGGTGTCTTTGTGGGGGAAAGGGTGACAGGGAGTGTCATTGTGGGAGAGGAAATGTCATTGTAAAAGTACGGGAGTGTCTTTAAAGGGGAGTGAAGGAGCTTTGTGGAGGAAGAGGAAGGGTTATTGTGGAGGGAAGATACCGGGGTGCATTGTGAAGGGGGGAAAGGGGATGGGGAAAAAGGTGACAGGAAATTTATTGTGGAGGAAGGTGCAGGGAGTGATTGTGGGGGGAAGAGTGACAGGGAGTGTCATTGTGAAGGAAGAGTGACAGGGAGTATCATTGTAAAGGGAAAAGGGGGACGGGAGTGCCCCTTGGAAGGAAGAGTGACAGGGAGTGTCATTGTGAAGGAAGAGTGACAGGGAGTGTCATTGTGGAGGAAGAGTGACAGGGAGTGTCATTGTGGAGGAAGAGTGACAGGGAGTGTCATTGTGGAGGAAGAGTGGGAGGGGTCATTGTAAAGGGAAGAGTGCAGGGAGTGCTTGTGAAGGAAGAGTGACAGGGAGTGTCATTGTAAAGGGAAGAGTGAAGGGAGTGTCTTTGTGGAGGGAAGAGTAACGGGGAGTGCATTGTGGGGGAAGGTAAAGGGAGTGTCGTTTGGGGGAAAAGGGACGGGGAGTGTCTTTGGAAGGAAGAGTACGGGAGTGTCGTTGTGGGGAAGATTGACAGGAGTGTCATTTGAAGGAAGAGTGACAGGGAGTTTTCATGTAAAGGAAAGATGACAGGGAGTTCTTGTGAAGGAAGATGACAGGGAGTGTCATTGTGAAAAAAGAGTGACAGGGAGTGTCATTGTGAAGGAAGAGTGACAGGGAGTGTCATTGTGAAGGAAGAGTGACAGGGAGTGTCATTGTGGAGGAAGAGTGACAGGGAGTGTCATTGTGAAGGAAGAGTGACAGGGAGTGTCATTGGGAGGAAGAGTGCGGGGGTGTCATTGTAAGGAAGAGTGACAGGGAGTTCATTGTAAAGGGAAGGTGACGGGGGAGTGTCATTGGGGGAAAAAGAGTGACAGGGGTGTTTTGGGGAAGAAGATGACGGGGATGTCATTGTGGAGGAAGGTGACGGGAGTGTCATTGTGGAGAAGAGTGACAGGGAGTGTCATTGTAAAGGGAAAGGGGTGACGGGAGTGTCATTTGGGGGAAGAGTGCAGGGAGTTCATTGTAAAGGGGAAGAGGACAGGGAGTGCATTGTGAAGGAAGAGGCAGGGAGTGTCATTGGGAGGGAAGGTGACAGGGATGTCATTGTAAAGGAAGAGGGGACAGGGAGTGTCATTGTGGGGGAAAGATGACGGGGAGTGCATTGTGAAGGAAGAGTGACGGGAGTTCTTTGTGAAAAAGGTGACGGGAGTGCATTGGAAGGAAGAGTGACGGGGGAGTGTCATTGTGAAGGGAAGAGGACGGGGGAGTGTCATTGGGGGGGAAGATACAGGGAGTGTATTGTAAAGGGAAGAGTGACGGGAGTGTCTTTGTGAAGGAAGAGTAAAGGGGGAGTGTATTGGAAGGAAGAGTGACAGGGAGTGTCATTGTGGGGGAAGGTGACAGGGGTTCAATGTAAAGGGAAGAGATACGGGGGTGCATTGGGAAAAGGAAGAGTGAAGGGAGTGTCATTGTGGGGAAAGTGACAGGGAGTGTCATTGGAAGGGAAGAGTACAGGGAGTGTCATTGTAAAGGGAAGAGGACAGGGATGTCTTTGTAAAGGGAAGAGTGACAGGGAGTGTCATTGTGGGGGAAGAGTGACAGGGAGTGTCATTGTAAAGGGAAGATGACAGGGAGGTCATTGTAAAGGGAAAAAGAGTGACAGGGAGTGTCATTGTGAAGGAAGAGTGACAGGGAGTGTCATTGTGAAGGAAGAGTGACAGGGAGTGTCATTGTGAAGGAAGAGTGACAGGGAGTGTCATTGTAAAGGGAAAAGGGGACGGGGAAATGTCTTTGTGAAGGAAGAGGACAGGGGGTGTCAATTGGGGGAAAGATGACGGGGATGTCATTGTGAAGGAAGAGTGAAGGGAGTGTTTTTGTAAAGGGAAGAGTGACGGGAGTGTCTTGGGGAGGAAGAGTGACAGGGAGTGTCTTTGTAAAGGAAAAGGTGACGGGGGATGTCTTTTGGAAGGAAAGAGTGACAGGGAGTGTCTTGTGGGGGAAGATACGGGGATTTGTTTTTGTGAAGGAAGAGTGCAGGGAGTGTCATTTGGAGGAAAGGGGACAGAGTGTCATTGTGGAGGAAGAGTGACAGGGAGTGTCATTGTGAAGGAAGAGTGACAGGGAGTGTCATTGTGGAGGAAGAGTGACAGGGAGTGTCATTGTAAAGGAGAGGACGGGAGTGTCATTGTGAAGGAAGAGTGCGGGGGTTCATTGTGGGGGGAAAGATAAAGGGGAGTGCTTGTGGAGAAAGTGACGGGAGTGTCTTTTGTGAAGGAAAGTGACGGGAGTGTCTTTGTGGAGGAAGTGACGGGGGAGTGTCATTTTAAAGGAAGAGTGACGGGAGTGTCATGTGGAGGAAGAGGACGGGGATTTCATTGTGAAGGAAGAGTAAAGGGGGTGTCATTGTGGGGAGAGTGACGGGGGAGTGTCTTTGTGAAGGAAGAGTGACAGGGAGTGTCATTGTGGAGGAAGAGTGACAGGGAGTGTTATTGTGAAGGAAGAGTGACAGGAGTGTCTTTGTGAAGGAAAAGGTGACGGGGTGTCATTGTGAAGGAAGAGTACGGGGAGTGCTTTTGTAAAGGGAAGAGGACAGGGAGTGTCTTTGTGGGGGAAAGAGTGACGGGAGTGTCTTTGTGGGGAAAAGAGTACAGGGAGTGTCATTGTGGAGGAAAGTGACGGGAGTGTCATTGTGGAGGAAGAGTGGGGGCATAAGAATGGAGTAAGAGATGTATTAAAGCGAGAGGAGAAAAGAAAATGAAGGATAAGGAAGGGGGGGGCAGGATGGGCGCTGGGCCTTGGCACTGTGGCACTGCCACAGGGGAAAAACTGGCGCAACAACTCTTACCATACAATGCTTCGCTATTTTTTGAGCGCATCAGCTCACACTTGATGAAGCTCTACTCAGAGTGAAGTAACACTAGGGTAAAGCTTTACACAGGGTATACCTGGAAGGGTTTCGGGGGTCAAGCCCCTGTGACCCGGTCTGAGACCAGGCCTCGTGGGGATAAGGGTCTGATCGCCCGCCTGTTCTGCTGGCCCCCGCAAATGACTAAAACCACAACCGGCTGGCAGGTATTGACTTTAGGTGCCCCTCCCGTGCCTTTTCGAAGGGAGCCCGGGTCTCTTTGTAACCAAAATTTTGTTGCTGGGGGCAGTTGAACGTCTTGCCCCCCGAATTGCTATGCTGTTCTCATGCATCGTGGGACCCTTTCTTTTATTGGGGGGAAAAGGCATCTCCCGCCGAGTCTTTTGCTTTCATTGGGAAAGATTTTTCGTGTGTAAGATTGGTACTAATCCTCTAGGATTTTTTAAGTATATTATCATGTATCTCTCTCACCCGCTTCCAGGAATACAAATAAAAAGGGGCTTCAACCGTTCACAGTAATTTAGATGCTTATTGTACTTAGTGTGCCCCTGAAAATTCTTTGTACACTCTCAGGTCAGTAATTTTTCCCGTGTTTTTTCCCAGCCCCGGGTTTAAAACCCCCCCCGGGTATGGTCCCCCAAAGATTTGTTAATTTTTACCATGAATTAAGGAAAGATCCAAAATTCACCTTTTCCCAAAAGACAAAGCAAATGCTTTTGTAATTATGGGGCAAGGAGATTAAGTGGAAAAAAGAACCTGTTATGGGGAAGCGAAATCAGAGCCTCTTTTAAAAGGCTTTATTATTTTCAGGGGTAATGCCCTGCAAACGGGCACTCTCTGGCATTTTACGAGAAAATGCCAAAACATTTTAAAATAAAAATTTACAAATTTCCTTTTATCACTTTTTAATAAAAAATTTAAAATTTTAAAATAACAGGTACTGGGAAATTTTAAGCCGGTCGTGGAAAACTTTTTTTAAATTTTCACGTGGATACATGGGTTGTTTTAAACTAACAAAAAAGCCACCCGCCAAACCTAAAGTCCCCCAAACTTTTTTTAGTTAAAGTCCACCAACCTGAAAATTTTTAAGCCCAGGGTGAAGTGTTCGAACCTGTATATATAATTATTAAAAAACTGGAACAATACTGAAGGTCATGAACTGTGGTGGGTAAAAAACACACGCCCACAAGCCTGTTGCAACTGTTGGACACTAGGTGTATATTTAAAAGTAGAGCTAACCAATTCTAAACCAAAAATTCATTATCAGTGACCTAACATTAGTTGGGAAAAATTTTCTACCTGGTCTCGGAAGCATTGTGGTTGTTGACCATGATCCTGACTGACCGGTCTCCACGAAGTGGACCAATGTTGACCCTTTTATAACTGACTGACCGGGTTTTCCAGCGAAGCTGGCCAGAATGTTGACCCAGTATAACTGACGACCGGCTCCCAGCGAAGCCGGACCAGAAAGTTGACCAGTGTTCTGACTGACCGGTCCCCCACGAAACTGGACCCGAAGTTGACCATGATATCTGATGACGGGTCCCAGCGAAGCCGGGCCGAAGTTGACCAGTGATACGACTGACCGGGCCCCCAGCAAAGCCGGACCAAATGTTTACCCTGATATCTGATTACCGGCTCTCCAGCAAAGCCCGGACCAGAATGTTGACCATGATACTGACTGACCGGTCTCCAGCGAAACTGGACCAGAATGTTACCGTGATATTGACTGACCGGGTTCCGCAAGCCGGCCGAATGTGTCTTAAGGGTCATAAAATCGTAAAACTTATAAACGCCATATTCATTTTTTCAGTTTCCGTTTTTCCTGTTACATTTGTTTCAAATTCTTACAAACATGTAAGAAAAAGATTTTTTTTTAAAGGGGCTTGGAGAATGCACATTTCGAGCTGTCAGACACAGCAGCGAAAGGTTTTAAATATAACGTAGCCCAAAATGTCATCAAAAAGATCAATAACAATTTTAAAACTTTCAGAAAGACAGATCAGTGCTAAAAGTTTTTAAGCTGACTCGACGAAGCATCCCCAAATCACTGTATGGCTCTTTTGCACCCCTACGCCCCAAAGGGCAATTCAAAAAATTTTTGAGATACACCTGTGCTTCAGTTTGAAGTGATCAGAAGAACATTCTTCAGTTATTTCATAGCAATCAGGGTTTTTTCATCAAAATTGGGAAGTTAAAAATTTGTTTAACTTTTTATGGATACAAAAATGTTGAGCAATGTTTTTGCTGAAAGTTTGAAGCTGCTCGAAAAAACGTGTTTTTTTTAGTTTGGGCAGAATCCAAACGATTTCGAGTCATTTAAGATGTTTTTTAATAAAGGATTTTTCTTCTGCCCCGAACTTATGGGTTTTTTTCGTCTCCAAAGTTACACAGCTTTTTGAAAAAATGAAGGTGTGAAGTTTTCGAAAATTAAAAGGCAGCAGTAAATTGATCAAAATGGTACGTGCAGATTCCAACGTTTTTATATAGGATCGCAAGCCAAAAAATTGGGAAATGCGTATAAAATTTAAAAAGAGGGGACTTGTACATGGGAATAGTTGTGTAGTCTCCCTTTGTGACAGTACACCACTTTTAAAAAAATGAGGCCGGTCGGCGAGGCGTTCTAAAGTATAAATAAAAAAAAACTTTAAACTGTCAAGAAAAAAAGACTCTTTTCGAAAAAAATTAACCAATATTTAATGGAGATGGAAAAAAAGGCTTTCCTTCGGAACGATTTGGGCAGCTGGAGCGGTATGATGGAGGAGAATCACCAAATTTGGTGCCCTCCTCACCCGTCTGGTTAAACCTGTGGCAATATTATCTTACTTACAAAGGTTTTTTCAAATATTAAATCTTTTTTAAATATTCTCACCTAAATTTAAATGCCCACTTTATCTGTCCAGACTACTTTATTGACACCTATGATTGATTCAAATGTTTTTTATTTGCTACAAAACTATTAATTTGTCACTAGTTGACCCCCTTTTTGATGTTAGGAGTGCTGGAGGAGGTGACAACCCTTGCTTTTTGCTCTTTCTTTTTATCCAGATTTTTAAAATCTTAGGGGAAAAATATTCTACGAAATAACCTCTTAGTCCCCTGCTGGAATTAAACAAAATACATTTCTCATTAAATTTTTGGAATTCAAATTTTTTTTTATATTTTCCGTCTTCAGTTTTTACTGAGATTTTATTAAAATTTCAGTGCTGCTTGAGCCAAGACGTTTCCTCTCACGACGTGGGACGGGAAGGAGAAAACCCGCACAGATTTCTCACTTAACTGAACAAACCAAGATGCTGGCATGAACTCCTCATAATGAACTAGTCACTGACTATTAACTTATACAAACACATTTTCTCATGGAGTAGTAAGTTATGCTGAGCAAGTAGTACTGTGTGCAGCCTCTTCTTGTCGGACTTCTTACTTCCCTCCTGGTAGACCATTCATCAGTGTCGGTCACTTGAACTCTACGTACTTGATTGGTCATTTATTCACGAATAAATACACATTATAATAGAATATGTGATATGTTATGGTATCTTATTGGTAAAATAAGATACCAGACACATTAAGCAAATATCCTTTATTTGTTTGCAACATATAGAACAAATTGAAGAAATAAATCTAGATGAGCTCCGGTTAAGCCTTTTGGAGCCTAGTTTTCAGATCTTTTGCCCTTGCACTACCGTCCACAGGATGTTATATAGGTGTTATATAACGCCTTGAGATTATGAGTTAATCAGAACTGATTTAAGGAACTGGAGGGCATCTCGAATTCCCTGGATTACGAGCCTTTCGAGAGCATCAAGACACAATCCGTGAAGAGTCTCACTGTGTATCTTTGAGTATTATTCAGTTACTTTATATACTTGATCAGACTGGAGCTCTATGCTCGCTCTCATACTGCAGATCTGATATAAATTAGTAATAATGGTAGAATTACCGACAAAATATTAGATAAAAGGACACAAATGCAATTAATTTGACATTTTACTGTGGCAACGCTTCGCTCTCCAGGAGCTTTGTCAAGCTGTTACGGTAACGGCTTGACAAAGTTGCTGGAGAGCGAAACTTTGCCGCAGTAAAATGTCATAGTTGCATCAGTGTCCTTTTACATAATTGATGTAAGTAGTGTATAATGATCTAGACTGTTTATTATCAAGGTTCTTGTAATATATTTCAGAGTATTTCTTCAGGAAGCTTAGTCTACTGCATATGAGGCTTCCATCTATTTTATTAATAGCAACTACATGTACAAGGCTTTTTGACGAGAGGCGAGTGGTTTTCTGGAAAGCCTAGATGACCTAAATTCTGAGGTCTGCCGTCTGAGAGGCCACACTGTCAACACGACAAGTATCACCATAACGTCATGTTCGAATACCATTTAGTTGAATACATATTACACATTTTTATAAATATTAGCTGACAGTTTTTAATAATTAATTATATATAATTAAAGAGCAGTTGTTAACACATTTTTAGAAATTTATAATTAATTTTTTTTTGTACGAGGTAGTTTACGTGCGACTGGGAAACTCTGCTTTTTGCCAGATTTTGTCTGTTGTCTTATGAGTAACCAGCCAGCGTGTACTGTTTAGTGTTGTATTATTGTCAGAAGTCATCCTTTGTATTTGGTTAAGACCAGCCAGAAGTAACAGTGTACTCTGGCTGTTATTTATCCTTGTACTTGGTTAAGACCAGGCAGAAGTAACAGTGTACTCTGGCTGTTATTTATCCTTGTACTTGGTTAAGACCAGGCAGAAGTAACAGTGTACTCTGGCTGTTATTTATCCTTGTACTTGGTTAAGACCAGCCAGAAGTAACAGTGTACTCTGGCTGTTATTCATCCATGTACTTGGTTAAGACCAGCCAGAAGTAACAGTGTACTCTGGCTGTTATTTATCCTTGTACTTGGTTAAGACCAGCCAGAAGTAACAGTGTACTCTGGCTGTTATTCATCCATGTACTTGGTTAAGACCAGGCAGAAGTAACAGTGTACTCTGGCTGTTATTCATCCATGTACTTGGTTAAGATCAGCCAGAAGTAACAGTGTACTCTGGCTGTTATTCATCAATGTACTTGGTTAAGACCAGCCAGAAGTAACAGTGTACTCTGGCTGTTATTCATCCATGTACTTGGTTAAGACCAGTCAGAAGTAACAGTGTACTCTGGCTGTTATTCATCCATGTACTTGGTTAAGACCAGCCAGAAGTAACAGTGTACTCTGGCTGTTATTCATCCTTGTACTTGGTTAAGACCAGGCAGAAGTAACAGTGTACTCTGGCTGTTATTCATCCATGTACTTGGTTAAGGCCATCCAGAAGTAACAGTGTACTCTGGCTGTTATTCATCCATGTACTTGGTTAAGATCAGCCAGAAGTAACAGTGTACTCTAGCTGTTATTCATCCATGTACTTGGTTAAAACCAGGCAGAAGTAACAGTGTACTCAGGGTGTTATTCATCCATGTACTTGGTTAAGACCAGGCAAAAGTAACAGTGTACTCTGGCTGTTATTCATCCTTGTACTTGGTTAATACCAGACAGAAGTAACAGTGTACTCTGGCTGTTATTCATCCATGTATTTGGGTTTAAAAAACCAGGCAGAAGTAACAGTGTACTCAGGGTGTTATTCATCCATGTACTTGGTTAAGACCAGGCAGAAGTAACAGTGTACTCTGGCTGTTACTCATCCTTGTACTTGGTTAATACCAGACAGAAGTAACAGTGTACTCTGGCTGTTATTCATCCATGTACTTGGTTAAAACCAGGCAGAAGTAACAGTGTACTCTGGCTGTTATTCATCCATGTACTTGGTTAAGACCAGACAGAAGTAACAGTGTACTCTGGCTGTTATTCATCCTTGTACTTGGTTAAGACCAGACAGAAGTAACAGTGTACTCTGGCTGTTATTCATCCATGTACTTGGTTAAGACCAGGCAGAAGTAACAGTGTACTCTGGCTGTTATTCATCCATGTACTTGGTTAAGACCAGGCAGAATTAACAGTGTACTCTGGCTGTTATTCATCCATGTACTTGGTTAAGACCAGGCAGAAGTAACAGTGTACTCTGGCTGTTATTCATCCATGTACTTGGTTAAGACCAGGCAGAAGTAACAGTGTACTCTGGCTGTTATTCATCATGTACTTGGTTAAGACCAGGCAGAAGTAACAGTGTACTCTGGCTGTTATTCATCCATGTACTTGGTTAAGACCAGGCAGAAGTAACAGTGTACTCTGGCTGTTATTCATCCATGTACTTGGTTAAGACCAGGCAGAAGTAACAGTGTACTCTGGCTGTTATTCATCCATGTACTTGGTTAAGACCAGGCAGAAGTAACAGTGTACTCTGGCTGTTTATTTATCCATGTACTTGGTTAAGACCAGGCAGAAGTAACAGTGTACTCTGGCTGTTATTCATCCATGTACTTGGTTAAGACCAGGCAGAAGTAACAGTGTACTCTGGCTGTTATTCATCCATGTACTTGGTTAAGACCAGGCAGAAGTAACAGTGTACTCTGGCTGTTATTCATCCATGTACTTGGTTAAGACCAGGCAGAAGTAACAGTGTACTCTGGCTGTTATTCATCCATGTACTTGGTTAAGACCAGGCAGAAGTAACTGTACTCTGGCTGTTATTCATCAATGTACTTGGTTAAGACCAGCCAGAAGTAACAGTGTACTCTGGCTGTTATTCATCCATGTACTTGGTTAAGACCAGGCAGAAGTAACAGTGTACTCTGGCTGTTATTCATACTTCATACTTGCCTTTGTTCATATTTCCTAGTTTATTTACAAAGTTTCTATTTTCTTTAAATTAGCCTAATATTACTTCTTCGGCTCACTGATATCTCCTTAAATATAGTGTTAGTTGTGAGACAGGAACTGATCAGAAAAGTCTTGCTTACTACACTAAGCTTATCTTATTACATATAATGAAAACAGATCTGTAGTTAAGCAGTTTTCCATATGCAGCTGAAGTTGTATGATTGATGCAAGCTTCCGGTAATGTGTTCGATGTGATGCTTACAACCAAATCTTTATCCTTGTACGCTGTTTGTCGTGCTTCTCCTCTCATATATGTCCGGTCTTCTCACTCCTTCGCATCTTCTCATTACAATGCTCTTTTTAATTAAGCATTGAATTCCTGGGGTCATTTACTTGAATACTTTTGAAGCTTCTTTAATTCATCTTGGAGGTTCTTCCTGTCTTCTCTGGTACATGTTATTCTGAGTAATTATACATCAACACAAATAAGTTATTCGCCGGCACTTGATTTATGCATAACAGAAACAGTAGGGGTCCAAACACTGGTCCTTGAAAGAGTCAACTTCTCCGCTTTTCATCCTTGTTGCCCACCTTGATGCCTCTCCTTATCTTCTCATGGTGTTCAACTGCCAGTTAAAGTACATTCCATGTTATTACTACTGTTGGGTCTTCCAAATTTACAGACCAGCATAGGATGTGATACTGCATCGAATGCTTTCTTCTAGATTAGGAAGATGCAGGCTTCCCATCCCTATCTTTTCTCCTATGTATTTCTGACCATGTCGAATATAGGAGATGGATAATATGAAATTTTAGAAACCATGTTACTCGTAGTTGTCTCTTATTTATCCTTTTCTTTCTAAGTTGCTATATTTTGTTTACTGTAATCTTAATTACCACCATGCCAGGAAGGCCGTCAGTGTTACTTGTCTATAGCTCAGTTCTTCTTGAATATATAGTTTAATATCTATTGGTATTCCACATGTAGTTTTTGATCTATCAAGCAAATATCCCATTTAAACCATTGTTACAGGAGTCGCATAGTTCATTCGCTCCTTTCCTTAAGACCTAAAGCTGCACGACACAAAGGCGTTCTCTAGAGAGTAACGAAGAACAGTCAAAGTTACAGAGGTACTACAAACTGTAACTTTATATAGACAATGGCTTCACAAAGCTCTACATAGAGAGAAATTTTGTCACAACAGAAATTAGCTCTCAACCTGTGTCGTTTCTTATTATCTAAAAATTATATCCTCTTTTCAGTGTTACTTTTGCTGCGTCTGATTTCGTTGGCGCACTTTCAGTTCCTCTTCACTCATTTTATCACATAATAAATATTGTACAATGCCGACATGTTGAAAATAAGTAAGACACATTTATATATGTGTCTTGCTTGTCAGATGTGTCTTATCAAATGAGACTTACTTGTCAAATGTGTCTTACTTGTCAGATGTATCTTATCAAATGTGTCTTACTTGTCAGATGTATCCTATCAAATGTGTCTTGTCAAATGTGTCTCATAAAATGTGTCTTACAAAATGTGTCTTGATTATCAAATGTCTTACTTACGCAATGTTTATTGCATATGTGTCTTATCAATCGTGTCTTGAAAGTGCGTCTTATTCATCAAGTGTCTTACTCATCAAATGTCTCTTGCAAATGTCTTGAAAATGTGTTTTACTCTTCATATTGGTTGTTTTATTCAGTTGCAATTTGTGTTTCTAGTTCCTTTATATCTATGACCCACGTCAGGAGACACTTGTCCTGTTCCTGAAGAACCTAACCTAACCTAACCTAACCTAACCTAACCTAACCTAACCTAACCTAACCTAACCTAACCTAACCTAACCTAACCTTCACTGATTCCGGGTGGAGAAATCTTTCAACCTTACGCTGAGAGCTGCAAGTCTCGGTGTAGGAACACTGAGAGCTGCAAGTCTCGGTGAAGGAATACTGAGAGCTGCAAGTCTCAGTGAAGGAATACTGAGAGCTGCAAGTCTCAGTGAAGGAATACTGAGAGCTGCAAGTCTCAGTGAAGGAATACTGAGAGCTGCAAGTCTCGGTGAAGGAATACTGAGAGCTGCAAGTCTCAGTGAAGGAATACTGAGAGCTGCAAGTCTCGGTGTAGGAATACTGAGAGCTGCAAATCTCAGTGTAGGAATACTGAGAGCTGCAAGTCTCGGTGTAGGAATACTGAGAGCTGCTTGTCTCAGTGTAGGAACACTGAGAGCTGCAAGTCTCGGTGTAGGAATACTGAGAGCTGCTTGTCTCAGTGTAGGAACACTGAGAGCTGCAAGTCTCGGTGTAGGAATACTGAGAGCTGCTTGTCTCAGTGTAGGAACACTGAGAGCTGCAAGTCTCGGTGTAGGAATACTGAGAGCTGCTTGTCTCAGTGTAGGAACACTGAGAGCTGCAAGTCTCGGTGTAGGAATACTGAGAGCTGCTTGTCTCAGTGTAGGAACACTGAGAGAGATCCTCACCTTTTTGTGTATACTCTGTATGGTACACGTCTTTTCTGTGTACAGTCTGAAAAATGTACTCACCTAATTGTGGTTGCAGAAGTAGAGTCATAGCTCCAGGCCCTGCCTCTTCACTGGTCGCTCCTAGGTCCAATTGTGACTCCTTGTTGCTGTGTCCCATCTCCGAAACATCCTGTGTGAGTACGTGTACTCACCTAATTGTGCTCACCTAATTGTGGTTGCAGGGGTCGATACTCAGCTCCTGGCCCCGGCTCTTCACTGACCGCTACTGGGTCCTCCCTCTCCCTGCTCCATGAGCTTTATCATACCACTTCCTAACAACTCTGTGGCTGAAGAAATACTTCCTGACATCCCTTTGACTCATCTGAGTCTTCAGCTTCCAGTTGTGACCCCTTGTTTCTGTGTCCCATCTCTGGAACATCCTGCCTCTGTCCACCTTGTCTATTCCACGCAGTATTTTGTATGTCGTTATCATGTCTCCCCTGTCCCTCCTGTCCTCCAGTGTTGTCAGACCGATGTGTGTGTGGTGTGTGTGTGTGTGTGTGTGTGTGTGTGTGTGTGTGTGTGTGTGTGTATGTGTGTGTGTGTGTATGTGTGTGCGCGTCAATAAGCTTAATGGAGCGCTGGCACCGCTGATACACTGGATTCTGGAATTACCGATAATCCATGATGTAAAAACGTGGAAATATGTTCGGCACTGCTGATAACCTTTGCATATATTGAATTACTGATTATCTGAATGTAAATGTTTTAAAAGAGGACTTCAGTCAATATAGCCTCGATGAATTGCTATATAAATATTCTGTCCTCAATTTACGTGAAAATAAAGCAAAAACTTTTTTATTAAAAGCATAAACAATGAAGAAACGAGCATAAGAAAAGAGGAGAAATGCAGTAGTCCTACTGAACAATGGTAGACCCAAATGTCGTACAGCAAACTGTAGTAAAGGAAACACACAGGTTACAGAATAAGCTTGTACTGGAGCAATGTTTCGCACTAAGAAGTACGAAACGTTGTCTCTATACATGTTTGTTCTACAACTTGCGTTTTCATTACTACAGACACAGGACAGTCAACACACTCCACATACATTCTATGATCTCTGACTTAGAATACGTAAGTGATAAAAAATCACATGTAATTCATAATATATGTATCGGATTTTTTCGTATTAAAGATTTCGAATCCGCTACATTGTCCGTGGGATATCATAAACGTATCTGCAATGGGGATCCAATAGTGTGAAGCCCGGTAGTGGCTTAAGTGCCGGGAACTGCAAACCTTCACAGAAAAATATTGGTGATTGCACAAGAAGCTGCAAGCAATAAATTGCATGTTAGGAACTTATTGAAAATATCGTGTTGTGTCATGCTAACCTGCAATTGCTGAAAGCAGGAACTGAAGTTATGTAATTAGTTCCTGCTCTCTGCTAACACCCTTGCAATTTATCGATTTTCTTTCTCTTTTTCAGCCCGATGAAGGATCCCTAGCAATTCTGAATGGCTTTGTCAGCCATTTTCTCATTTATGAAAAGTGTCCTGATAAGTATTTTTTGCGAATCGTGATTTTATTTTATATATATCCATGGAGAAATGGAACAGAGTCTTACCCCGTAAGCCATGTGTGTCGTAAGAGGCGACCAAAATGCCGGGAGCAAGGGGCTAGTAACCCCTCCTCCTATATACACTACTGAAGTTAGAAAGAGTGGGCCGGTTTGTTGAAAGAGTATATATATATATATATATATATATATATATATATATATATATATATATATATATATATATATAAATACAAAACAGTCGCAGTCAGGCGATCTTAACAATGCAAGACAAGCCACGGGGGGGGGGGGGTGGAAATCTTTAGCTCAAGTACTTTCATACTTCTCAGTGCATCATCAGGAACTGGGCGATGTTGCAAAGGCAACAACAGGAGAGGTAGGGTAAGTTTTCAGAGTATGGTAGTGAGAATGGTAGTGGAAGCACCAGCCAGTCTCTGAGAGGCAAGCGGGATGCCAACCACACATCGGGCCCCTCCACACCTCACCACACATGGGGTCGGGTGGAGTAGGCCTCACAGTTTGCAGACAGCATGACGAAAAATACTAGGAATAGGACAACCTTCTAACTGATGAAACAGAGGGAAAAATCCCTCATTTATCAACTGGTGTCACAGAACTTCCCAGAACATTCAGAAAATACTCTCAGTGTTAGTTAATATGCCTGTGTGAATTATCCTATTCAGGCTGTCTTTCTTATAATAACTAGGCTCTTCTTAATTTTAATGCCATTCCTACCATTATTATTATCATTGTTATTATATTACCAACAACCTGATTCACTAAACCACTAAACTAGTTGCAATTGCCATGTTGCAACCACCTATGTGGCTTGTGTCCCTTGTACCACTGTACCTAGATGGATAAGGATCTCAATAGGTCACTCTTCATTTCTTTTGGGCTATTCTAGGATGATCGCACATGTGCTCCTTTACATGTGCCCCCATACCTAAATGAACCCACATACCTACTTCCTTACTATAGATGTTATATCACTATATATATGTCTATATATATATATATATATATATATATATATATATATAATATATATATATATATATATATATATTATGTATATATATATATATATATATATATATATATATATATATATATATATATATTATATATATATATATATATATATATATATATATATATATATTGCATCCAGAGAGCTTGTAGCAGCGATTCTCCCTGAACATCTTAGGGACAAGATTGGAGCCCAGGACCAAAAATTCATTGACGGAGCAATGATCTGGGATAATCTAACGGGCTCAGAAACCAGACCTGCTCCCCCCAACAACTACAAACAATCGCACTGGGATGGTCCAATAGTGGAAAATATAGCCTCAACGATGCTTCAGAGTGTGGCAGGGAAGGATAGAGCCCGCCTCCTGGCAGTGAGAGCCCCTCATGCTGGGGACTTTCTGTTGGCTGTTCCCAACTCCAGCCTTGGCACACGCCTCGACCCACAGACCATCCGCATCGGTGTTGCCCTTCGACTTGCCGCCCCTATTCTCGCCGAACACAGGTGTATTTGTGGCAGTGAAGCAGCAGACCGATTCGGGTACCATGGTCTTGTGTGCCGTAAATCCGAGGGAAAGATTGCAAGACATGAGGAGGTTAATAACATTATCAAGAGGAGCCTCACAACAGCTGGATGCCCAGCAGTAAGGGAGCCACCCCAACTATGCAGATCTGATGGCAGCCAGAAGCGTCCAGATGGTATCACCCTTCAAGCCTGGACAGATGGGAAGCAGGTGGTGTGGGACTATACATGTGCATCTACCTTGGCTGATACCTATCTCCAATACACCAGGGAGGAAGGAGGGGCAGCTGCCAGCTTTAGGGAGTCCCAAAAGTCTAGAAAATATGGAGAACTTGCCCATCATTATATGTTTGTTCCCATAGGCTCAGAGCCCCTTGGCTCATGGGGAAAGAGTGCATCTAATTTCCTTAAGGAGTTGGGAAAAAGACTCATCAGGGTAACTAGGGACCCCAGGGCAGCTAGTTTTCTGTTCCAGCGGCTCAGTGCGGCTGTTAAAAGGGGTAATGCATGTTGATTTTGGGCACACGCCCCAGCTCTGAGGAGCTGGATGAGATTTTCGCCTTATAATCGGTGATACACACATAAAAAACATGTACCGTATTTGCCACCTTTATATCAACAATGTATCTCTTAAATCTTCTGTGCCATATTATGTAATAAATATTCCTATTGGTAAAAAAAAAAAAAAAAAAAATAGTTCAAAGATGGGGGGGTTTGGGGAAGTGGAATATCAAATGGCTTCAGGAAAGAAATCCAAATATTCTTCCTTGAAGCCTTTTTATCCACTTCTCCGAGGCTATGGGTCCCACAATTTACACCAGAGGTGGCCCCCATCCTATATATGTATATATATTTTACTTTATATATATATATATATTATATTTATATATATATATTATATATATATATATATATATATTATAATATATAATATATTATAAATATGTATTGTAGTGTCGAATAGGTAAAAACTGGGGAAAATTAGCAAGAACTCATTTAAAATTAAGTCTTTCTGAAATTTCCTGTTTTACGTTTAAAAATATACTTTTTCAATTATGTTAATGTAAAAAATAATAATTTTGTACCAAAAGAATCTTAGAAAATTTACCTAACGCAATGAAATATATTTTTTCTTTAGGTTCAGAATGATCTTTGTCGATATCATGTCGCCACAATCACTCCTGTTCTCCAGTGTCGTCAGGTCGATTTCCCTTAATCTTTCCTTGTGTGTGTGAGTGTACGTGATGGGGAGGTGTGAGTATTAACGTACCAGAGTGTTAATATGATCCATATAAAAAACGGTCCATCAGAATTTTAACCCTCAGCTTCGGGACGAACGTCATTACCAGTGACCGGAAAATTCACAAACTTTCCAGAGTGAGATAAGATGCGTCGTGAAGGGTGAGTAACCTGCCTCGTGAAGGGTGAGTAACCTGCCTCGTGAAGGGTGAGGAACCTGCCTCGTGCAGGGTGAGTAACATGCCTCGTATAGAGTGAGGAACATGCCTCGTGTAGGGTGAGTAACCTGCCTCGTACAGGGTGAGGAACCTGCCTCGTATAGGGTGAGGAACCTGCCTCGTATAGGGTGAGTAACCTGCCTTGCGTAGGATGAGTAACCTGTCTCGTGTAAGTTGAGTAACCTGTCTTGCGTAGGATGAATAACCTGTCTCGTGTAAGGTGAGTAACCTGCCTCGTGTAAGATGAATAACCTGCCTCGTGTAGGGTGAGTAACCTGTCTCATGAAGAGTGAGTAACTTGTTTCGTTAAGGGTGAGTAACCTGGATCCTGAAGGGTATGTGATCTGTCTCGTGTACGGTGAATAACCTGCCTCGTGTAGGGTGAGTAACAAGACTCGTGTAGGGTGAGTAACCTGTTTCGTGTATGGTGAGTAACATGTGTCGTGTAGGATGAGTAACCTGTTTCGTATAGGATGAGTAACCTGTCTCGTGAAGGGTATGTAACCTCTCCCGTTTACGGTGAGTAACCTGCCTCGTGTAGGATGAGTAATCTGCCTCCTGTAGGGTAAGTGACCTGCCTTGTGTAGAGTAACTTGTCTCGCTTATGGTGAGTAACCTGCCTCGTTTACGGTGAGTAACCTGCTCCTGTAGGGTGAGTAATCTGCCTCGTGTAGAATGAGTAACCTGCCTCCGTTAGGGTGAGTAACCTGCCTCGTGTAGGGTGAGTAACCTGCCTCGTGTAGAGTGTGTAACCTGCCTCGTGTAGGGTGAGTAACCTGACTCGTGTAAGGTGAGTAACATGTCTCGTGTAAGGTGAGTAACCTGCCTCGTGTAAGGTGAGTAACCTGCCTCGTGTAAGGTGAGTAACCTGTCTCGTGTATGGTGAGTAACCTGTCTCGTGAAGGGTGAGTAACCAGCCTCGTGTAAGGTGAGTAACCTGCCTCGTATAGGGTGAGTAACATGTCTCGTGTAGGGTGAGTAATTTGCCTTGCGTGGGATGAATAACCTGTCTCGTGTAAGGTGAGTAACCTGCCGCGTGTAGGGTGAGTAACATGAATAAATAACAAAAAGGCACAATACCGTGACTGGAACGATACACAAATAACCCGCACATAAAAGACAGAAGCTTACGACGACGTTTCGGTCCGACTTGGACCATTGACAAAGTCACGAATAACATGACTCGTGTACGGTGAGTAACCTGCCTCGTGTAGGATGAGTAATCTGCCTCTTGCAGGGTAAGTGACCTGCCTTGTTTAGAGTAACCTGTCTCGTTTATGGTGAGTAACCTGCCTCGTTTAGGATGAGTAACCTGCCTCCTGTAGGGTGAGTAACCTGCCTCGTGTAGAATGAGGAACCTGCCTCCGTTAGGGTGAGTAACCTGCCGCGTGTAGAGTGAGTAACCTGCCTCGTGTAAGGTGAGTAAACTGCCTCGTGTAAGGTGAGTAACTTGCTTCGTGTAAGATGAGTAACCTGTCTCGTGTATGGTGAGTAACCTGCCTCATGTAAGGTGTATAACCTGCCTCGTGTATGGTGAGTAACCTGCCTCATGTAAGGTGAGTAACCTGCCTCGTGTATGGTGAGTAACCTGCCTCATGTAAGGTGAGTAACCTGCCTCGTGTAAGATGAGTAACCTGTCTCGTGTATGGTGAGTAACCTGCCTCATGTAAGGTGTATAACCTGCCTCGTGTATGGTGAGTAACCTGCCTCATGTAAGGTGAGTAACCTGCCTCGTGTAAGGTGAGTAACCTGTCTCGTGTAAGGTGAGTAACTTACTTCGTGTAAGATGAGTAACCTGTCTCGTGTATGGTGAGTAACCTTCCTCGTGTAAGGTGAGTAAACTGCCTCGTGTAAGGTGAGTAACCTGCCTCATGTAAGGTGAATAACCTGCCTCATGTAAGGTGAGTAACCTGTCTCGTGTAGGGTAATTAACCTGCCTCGTGTAGGGTGAGTAACCTATCTCGTGTAGGGTGAGTAACCTATCTCGTGTAGGGCGAGTAACCTATCTCGTGTAGGGTGAGTAACCTATCTCGTGTAGGGTGAGTAACCTATCTCGTGTAGGGTGAGTAACCTGTCTTGTGTAGGATGAGTAACCTGTCTTGTGTAGGGTGAGTAACCTGTCTTGTGTAGGGTGAGTAACCTGTCTTGTGTAGGGTGAGTAACCTGTCTTGTGTAGGGTGAGTAACCTGTCTTGTGTAGGGTGAGTAACCTGTCTTGTGTAGGGTGAGTAACAAACATAACTAACATAAGACATTGAAATATAACATAAAAATATACATAAGAGAAAAAGACAGGACAACATTTTTTCCTTAATTTTTCAATTTACTTTTTTTAAACTCTCGAAAACCATTCCTCGCCACCTTACAATATGCAACACAAGACTTAAAAATACACAACACAAAAAACATAAGACATACAAAATCACAACATAAGATATACAAACATACAACATAATATATACAAACATACAATATAAGATATACAAACATACAGTATAAGATATACAAACATACAGTATAAGATATACAAACATACAACATAAGACATACAAACTCACAACATAAGATATACAAACATACAACATAAGATATACAAACATACAACATAATATATACAAACATACAATATAAGATATACAAACATACAGTATAAGATATACAAACATACAACATAAGATATACAAACTCACAACATAAGATATACAAACATACAAACATAATATATACAAACATACAACATAAGATATACAAACATACAGTATAAGATATACAAACAACAACAACATAGATATACAAACATACAACATAATATATACAAAATACAATATAAGATATACAAACATACAATATAAGATATACAAACATACAACATAAGATATACAAACATACAACATAATATATACAAACATACAATATAAGATATACAAACATACAGTATAAGATATACAAACATACAACATAAGATATACAAACTCACACATAAGATATACAAACATACAACATAATATATACAAACATACAACATAAGATATACAAACATACAAGTATAAGATATACAAACATACAACATAAGATATACAAACATACAACATAATATATACAAACATACAATATAAGATATACAAACATACAATATAAGATATACAAACATACAACATAAGATATACAAACTCACAACATAAGATATACAAACATACAACATAATATATACAAACATACAATATAAGATATACAAACACACAACATAAGATATACAAACATACAACATAAGATATACAAACATACAGTATAAGATATACAAACATACAGTATAAGATATACAAACATACAACATAAGACCTATGAAAAGGATGCAATGAATATATTTGTATATATATTACCTTTCATATAATTTTGATATTCTGATGTTTTCATTAATAACTAAAATGTATATTTCATGCTTTATATTATTATTTGACATACGATATTAGTTTATGTATGTAGATAGGATGTAACAACTACAACTTTCAATGTGCTCGTTGTTGGAGAGTTTTGATTGGCTGCCAGCACTCACAAACTACCTGTTCACTTGTTTCACAGTTGGTGTCTAGGGTAAGTTGTTACCACTCAGCTGACGTCGGAGCTGCAGGCCTTGTTCGCCCTCTCATTATCATTGCTTTCCGTGGGGGAAATATTGTTTCTCTGTTCTGTCATCTGTTGTTATTTAGACTCTGTTTTTGGTGGAGTGTGTCATCGTTGGGGAGCCAGGACATTCTTCTCGTAACTCTGTGCAACTCTGTTCACAGAACATTATTTAGACTTAGTGATATTGGACGTTATTCAGAGGTTGTGTCGTGGAGACACACTATATCTCTGGTCCCGAGTTTAACTCTCGACCTACATTGTTCTGGCATCTACGCAATGTCGTAGTCGGGATATTTGCACTTTCTGAAATCTGCTTCAGTAATAAAGGAAATATGTGCGTTTAGGGAGGATTTGCTGACGGTTCCCTAGTTCAGGTCATTTTTGTCTCATTTCTTGCGTGACGCTCTGCTACTCTGCTGCTTTGAACACTGTTGTTATTTGGCGAATGTGTCGTCTTATTGCTCAGGCAAGCTGTTTGATTGGAAAATTAGCATATTTAAGGATTTTGTCGAGTCGAGTCTTACTGAGTTATACCGAGTATTACTAAACATACACATACATGTTTACTTGTATTATTCTTATATTAGTATGTGAATCTCATAGCAATGTACCCAATAGTACATAAAAAAATATTCAAGAGTATTGTTTACCTGAAGTGCGTATAGCACCATGTAAAGCACAGTATAAGTATACGCAAATATAATAAGATAAACTACAGTATACATATTAACAAGATATACATTAGCTGTAAAGATAAGCACAGAGATTCCTTTATAACTGAAGATCCAAAATTTTATTTAGTTGGTTTATATTCATCCACTTCTGATCCCGAAGCTTTACTGAGAAGTCACTTAATTTTACAGGATAACTGGACTAGGATATACTTAAACTCTTAGGAAACCAGAAACAATCTAGATACTAGAAGGGGGATGAATAGGTTGACCTACGTAGTATTCTCTGGAGATGTTTATACTTAATAAATGTCACATTTTGTAACAACATACAAACACACAGCATAAAAAATACACAAAAGACGTACATACAACCAACATAAAAAACACAACATAAGACGTACAAACATACAACATAACATAAAACACAACATAAGAACTACAAACACACAACATAAAAATCATATAAACACACAAGACTTACAAAAACACAATATAAAAATCATATAAACACACAAGACATACAAACACACAACATAAGAGATACAAAGACACAACATAAAACATACACATACACAATATAACACATACAAACCCATGATAAAGCCAGTACTAATTGTTGCCCTGGGTTGTCACCCCCTACCCCCTGCTGAAAATTGCTTTCCCCCTAGGGGGGCTGAGCCCCCGGTTAAGAACCGCTGGTCTAATGGAAGTCAGGTGTCAGAGGGGGTGTGAATGAGGGGACCTAAGGTGTGTAAGGTGTCTAGGGGGAGTGAGTGAGGGGGAGTCAGGTGTCTGAGGGAGGTCAGTTATCAGAGAGAGTGGGGGGGGTCATGTGTCAGAGGGGAGTGAGTGAGGGGAGTCAGGTGTCTGAGGGAGGTCAGTTATCAGAGAGGAGTGGGGGGGGTCATGTGTCAGAGGGGAGTGAGTGAGGGGGAGTCAGGTGTCTGAGGGAGGTCAGTTATCAGAGAGGAGTGGGGGGGTCATGTGTCAGAGAGGAGTGAGTGAGGGGAGTCAGGTGTCTGAGGAGGTCAGTTATCAGAGAGGAGTGGGGGGGTCATGTGTCAGAGGGGAGTGAGTGAGGGGAGTCAGGTGTCTGAGGGAGGTCAGTTATCAGAGAGGAGTGGGGGGGGTCATGTGTCAGAGGGGAGTGTCACAAAAAACGCGATTTCTAATAAGCATAGAGATCTCCAGTGAATACTAGAAAGGACTGCCCTTCTAGCATCCAGCCTGTTACTGGGTTTTTGTAATAAGTAGTCAGTATCCTTGTCCAATTATCCATTAGAATTTAGTAAGATTCAATAGTGCTTCAGGATTACAACTGGTAGGCTACTAACTAAAGAAATTAAAATTTAATAAGTTTATTAATAACAATAAAGTTGTCTAGGCATATATTATCAAAGTAAATTATAGTAATCAATTGAATATAATATAGGATACAAGTTCCTACACTTCTCTCGTGTACAGTAGTATTGTGCTGAAGGCTCATATCACATCTTTATGGCTTTTAAGTACCGTCTGGTACATTGTTAACATTTAATAACATAATACAAATATGTACAAGTAAGTTTGTGTGTATGTGTGTGTGTAAGTGCTCTAAGTAGTTCGCTATGTCTCAAGACTCGACTAGACTTAACCAGTGACTGACTAAAAGTCCTTACATAAACTAACTTCTTGCTCAACCTTGCAATCAGAACAGCTTGCTTCAACAATAAAGCGACTGTTAAGCCGAACAGCAATATAACAAGCAACAGCGACACAGAATCAGGAACAAGGAGATAATATAACGACACTAAGTAGGGACCATCTGCAGATCCTCCACAAAAGTCACAAAACTCCCATACTACTGAATCTAAGTTCAGCATTAGAAAATCCCCGACTGTGACAGTACACAGATACCAGTACAAATTAGGTCAGAAGCTACAGCTCAGGACCTGAGTTTCTCAGAGTGTCTATGAGACACACAACCTCAGAACAACGTCGAAAATCACTAAGTCTAGACTATGTTCTGTGATCAGAGTTACATAGAACCAACAACAAGAAAGCGACAGAGACGATCTTCCAACAAGGGCTAGCAAGGGAGCTGGAGAGGCACGTCTTGTTGGAAGGCACGTCAAACAGACAAGAAGTAGAGCAGCCCAGGCAGTCTCTCACTCCTGGTGTGGTATGATCACCCCCCCCCTCTGATCACGTGACTCTCCCTGGACTGCTGCTGCCCAGCAACACAGAAGCCGGCAGACAAAACAAGCGAAGTGAAAACTACAGTAGTTAGACAATGCTGTCAGCTACTTAATACTCTCGAACAATGAGCACTGAATATATAAATGTTACATCCTACCTAATAATATAACTAAGTCAAATAATAATATAAAGCAATATATTTACGATTTAGCTAATATTGCATATATAAGCAATATAAAATTATATGAACAGGTAATATACATTATATACATTGTGACCCATTCAGGGGTCGCAATAGGGAGTGAGTGAGGGGGTCAGGTGTCTGAGGGAGGTCAGTTATAAGGGAGGAGTAAGGGAGGTCATGTGTCAGAGAAGAGTGAAGGAAGTCAGGTGTCAGAGGGGAGTGAGTGAGGGGGTTCAGGTGTCAGAAGGGATTGAGTGAGGGGGTCAGGTGTCGAGAGTGAGTGTAATGGGGTCAGGTGTCAGGAGATGAGTGAGGGGGTCAGGTGTCAGAGGGGAGTGAGTGTGGGGTTCATGTGTCAGAGGGGAGTGATGATTCGGACAGGTGTCAGAAGGGAGTTATGGAGAATGTCAGGTTTTCTGAGGGGATGGGGAGGGGGGTCACGTGTCAGAGGGAAGTGATGTGAAGGGGTCATGTGTCAGAGGGAAGTGAGAGAGGTGGTACAGGATGTCAGAAGGGAGTTGAGGGAATCTCATTGTATCACGAAGGTGAGGGGGTCACGTTCCCAATGTGCAAACCAGGTGTTTCATGGATCTCTGATGTTCTCCTATACGATTTCCTTCCCTCTACCTTTTCAGACCCTTCCTCTCCCCTTCCGCTCTTACCCCTCTCCCTCTTACTTCCCTTTCAACCCTTACCCTCCCCCCTTCTACTGCCCGTCTTCCTCCTACCATCCCCTCCCTTCTTCCGCTAACCTCTCCTTCCGTTCCCGTCTCCCTTTCACCCCCCTCACTGCCCCCTCCTCCCCCATTCCTCGCTATTCCCACAACTCACAAGCTGCAGTGTTGGGCTGAAATTGCTTCCTTTTGAACTCTGTTTAAACTCTTGAATATTTTATTTCGAAGATGGGCAAGGTAGAATGGGGAAGATAGAATGGGGAAGGTAGAATGGGGAAGGTAGAATGGAGGAAGTAGAGTGGGGCAAGAAGAGCGGAACAAGGTAGAATTGTCAAGGTAGAGTTGGACAATGGTTGAATGGCAACGTAGAATGGACAAGGGCAAGGTGGGACCAAGGAAGAGGGGACAAGGTAGAATTGTCAAGGTAGAGTGGACAAGGCAGAATGGACAACATAGAAAGGACAAGGTAGAGTGGACAAGGTAGAGTGGACAAGGTAGAATTGTCAAGGTAGAGTGGACAAGGTAGAATATGGACACGTAGAAAGGACAAGGAGAGTGGTACAAGGTAAGAGTGGACAAGGTACAATTGTCAAGGTAGAGTGGACAAGGTAGAATGGACAACGTAGAAAGGACAAGGTAGAGTGGACAAGGTAGAGTGGACAAGGTACAATTGTCAAGGTAGAGTGGACAAGGTACAATGCACAACGTAGAATGGACAAGGCAGAGTGGACAAGGTAGAGTGGACAAGGTAGAAAGGAGACAAGGTAAGTGTAGGACAAGGTAATAGTGGACAGGGTAGAAAGGACAAGGTAGAATTGGTTACAACGTAGAATGTACAAACGTAAGAAGGACAACGAGAATGGACAACGTAGAAATGAACACGGCATAGTGACAAGGCAGAGTGGACAAGGTAGAGTGGACCAGGGTAGAATGGACAAGGTAGAATCTTACAACGTAGAATGGACAACGTAGAATGGACAACGTAGAATGGACAAGGCAGAGTGGACAAGGTAGAGTGGACAAGGTAGAGTGGACAGGGTAGAATGGACAAGGTAGAATTTACAACGTAGAATGGACAACGTAGAATGGACAACGTAGAATGGACAACGTAGAATGGACAAGGTAGAGTGGGCAAAGTAGAGTGGACAAGGTAGAGTGGACAAGGTAGAGTGGACAAAGTAGAGTGGACAAGGTAGAGTGGATAAGGTAGAGTGGACAAGGTAGAATTGTCAAGGTAGAGTGGACAAGGTAGAGTGGACAAGGTAGAATGGACAACATAGAGTGGGCAAAGTAGAGTGGGCCAAGTAGAGTGGACAAGGTAGAGTGGACAAGGTAGAGTGGACAAGTAGAGTGGACAAAGGTAGAGTGGGCAAAGTAGAGTGGACAGGTAGAGTGGGCAAAGAAAGAGGTGGACAAGGTAGATTGGACAAGGAAGTGGACAAGGTAGAGTGGGACAGTGTAGAATGGACATGGTAGAATTACAACGTAGAATGGCAACGTAGAAATGGACAACGTAGAATGGACAAAAGTATAAGGACACGGTAGATGGGCAAGTAGAGTGGACAAGTTAGAGTGACAAGGTAGAGTGGCATAGTAAGAAGGAGAAGGTACAGTGGACAAGGTAAGAGTGGGGCAATTTACACCGCACTATGTAGGATGGACAGGTATAGTGGACAAGGTAGGAGAGGACCAAGGTAGAATGAACACGATAGAGTGGGCAAGTAGAGCGGGCATAGTAGAAGTGGGACAAGTAGAGTGGAAAAGGTAGAGTGGACAAGGTATAGTGGACAAGGTAGAGTGGCAAAGATAGGGGGCAAAGAAAGTGTGGACAAGGTAGGTGGACAGGTAGAGTGGGCAAGTAGAGGTGGGACGAAGGTAAAAGTGGACAAGGTAAGTGGGACAAGGTAGAATGGACAAGATATATGGGCAAAGTAGAGTGTGAACAAAGTAGAGTTGAGAAGGTAGAATGACAAGATAGAGTGGGCAAAGTAGAGTGGACAAAGTAGAGTTGAGAAGGTAGAGTTGGACAATGTAGAAATGAAACCAAGATAGAGTGGCAAAGTAAGAGTGTACAAGGTAGAGTTGACAAGGTAAGTGGACAAGTAGAGTGGGCCAAAGAAGTGGACAAGGTAGAGTGGACAAAGTAGGGTGGCAAAGTAGAGTGGGCAAGTAAGAGTGGGAACAAAGTAGAGTTGAACAAGGTAGAGTGGACAAAGAGTAGAGTGGGGCAAAGTAGAGTGGACAAGGTAAGTGGACAAGGTAGAGTGGGCAAAGTAGAGTGGGCAAGGTAGAGTGGACAAGGTATAGTGGACAAAGTAGAGTGGGCAAAGTAGAGTGGACAAGGTAGAGTGGACAAAGTAGAGTGGGCAAAGTAGAGTGGGCAAGGTAGAGTGGACAAGGTAGAGTGGACAAGGATATACTGGACAAGGTAGAGTGCAAAGTAGAGTGGAAAGGTAGAGTGGACAAGGATATAGTGGAATAGGAAGAGTGGACAAGGTAGAGTGGGCAAAGTAGAGTGGACAAGGTAGAGTGGAGAAGGATATAGTGGACAAGGTAGAGTGGGCAAAGTAGAGTGGGAAAAGTAGAGGGGGCAAGGTAGAGTGGACAAGGTAGAGTGGACAAGGATATAGTGGATAAGATAGAGTGGGCAAAGTAGAGTGGACAAGGTAGAGTGGACAAGGATATAGTGGACAAGGTAGAGTGGACAAGGATGTAGTGGACAAGGTAGACTGGGCAAAGTAGAGTGGACAAGGTAGATTGGACAAGGATATAGTGGACTAGGTAGAGTGGACAAGGTAGAGTTGAGAAGGATATAGTGGACAAGGTAGAATGGGCAAAGTAGAGAGGACGAGGTAGAGTGGACAAGGATATAGTGGACAAGGTAGAGTGGAAAAGGATATAGTGGACAAGGTAGACTGGGCAAAGTAGAGTGGACAAGGTAGAGGGGACAAGGATATAGTGGACAAGGTAGAGTGGGCAAAGTAGAGTGGACAAGGTAGAGTGGACAAGGATATAGTGGACAAGGTAGAGTGGACAAGGTAGAGTGGACAGGGTACAATGGACAAGGTAGAATTTACAACGTAGAATTGACAACGTAGAACGGACAACGTAGAATGGACAACGTAGAATGGACAAGGTAGAGTGGGCTAAGTAGAGTGGACAAGGTAGAGTGGACAAGATAGAGTGGACAAGGTAGAGTGGACAAGGTAGAGTGGATAAGGTACAGTGGACAAGGTAGAATTGTCAAGGTAGAGTGGGCAAGGTAGAGTGGACAAGGTAGAATGGACAACATAGAGTGGGCAAAGTATAGTGGGCAAAGTAGAGTGGACAAGGTAGAGTGGACAAAAAAGAGTGGACAAGCTAGAGTGGACAAGGTAGAGTGGACAAAGTAGAGTGGGCAAAATATAGTGGACAAGGTAGAGTGGACAAGGTTGAGTGGGCAAAGTAGAGTGGACAAGGTAGAGTGGACAAGGTAGAGTGGACAAGATAGAATGGACAAGATTGAGTGGGAAAAGTAGAGTGGACAAGGTAGAGTGGGCAAGGTAGAGTGGACAAGGTAGAGTGGACAGGGTAGAATGGACAAGGTAGAATTTACAACGTAGAATGGACAAAGAAGAATGGACAAGGTAGAGTGGAGAAGTTAGAGTGGACAAGGTAGAGTGGGCAAAGTAGAATGGAGAAGGTAGAGTGGACAAGGTAGATTGGAGAAGATAGAGTAGGCAAAGTAGAGTGGGCAAAATAGAGTGGACAAGGTAGAGTGGACAAGGTAGAGTGGACAAGGTAGAGTGGACAAGGTAGAGTGGACAAGGTAGAGTGGGCAAAGTAAAGTGGACAAGGTAAAGTGGACAAGGTAGAGTGTACAAGGTAGAATGGACAAGATAGAGTGGGCAAAGTAGAGTGGACAAGGTAGAGTGGACAAGGTAGAGTGGACAAGGTAGAATGAACAATATAGAGTGGGCAAAGTAGAGTGGACATGGTAGAGTTGACAAGGTAGAGTGGACAAAGTAGAGTGGGCAAAGTAGATTGGACAAGTTAAAGTAGACAAAGTAAGGTGGGAAAAGTAGAGTAGGCAAGGTAGAGTGGACAAAGTAGAGATGACAAGGTAGAGTGGACAAAGTAGAGTGGGCAAAGTAGAGTGGACAAGGTAGAGTGGACAAGGTAGAGCGGGCAAAGTACAGTGGGCAAGGTAGAGTGGACAAGGTAGAGTGGACAAAGTAGAGTGGGCAAAGTAGAGTGGACAAGGTAGAGTGGACAAGGTAGAGCGGGCAAAGTACAGTGGGCAAGGTAGAGTGGACAAGGTAGAGTGGACAAAGTAGAGTGGGCAAAGTAGAGTGGACAAGGTAGAGTGGACGAAATAGAGTGGGCAAAGTAGAGTGGACAAGGTAGAATGGACAATGATATAGTGGACTAGGTAGAGTGGACAAGGTAGAGTGGACAAGGATATAGTGGAAAAGGTAGAGTGGGCAAAGTAGAGTGGACAAGGCAGAGTGGACAAGGAAATAGTGGACAAGGTAGAGTGGGCAAAGTAGAGTGGACAAGGAGGAGTGGACAAGGATATAGTGGACAAGGTAGAGTGGGCAAAGTATAGTGGGCAAAGTAGAGTGGGCAAGGTAGAGTGGACAAGGTAGATTGGACAAGGATATAGTGGACAAAGTAGAGTGGGCAAAGTAGAGTGGAAAAGGGTAGAGTGGAAAAGGGTAGAATGGAAAAGATGATGGGCAAGTAGAGGGGGACAAAGTAGAGGGGGCAAGGTAAGTGGACAAGTAGAGTGGACAAGGTAGATGAAAAAGGTAGAATACAATAGAATGACAACGTAAGTGGACAAGGTAGAATGGACAAGTAGAAGGAAAAAGGTAGAGTGGCAATAGAATGGAGAAGGTAAGGTGGACAGGTAGAGGGGGCAAAGTAGAGTGGACAAGGTAGAGTGGACAAGTAAAAGTGACAAGGTAGAATGGACAATATAGGGGGGAAAAAGGTGGGTGGGACAAGGTAGAGTGGACAAGTACAATGGACAAGGTAAGTGGACAAGATAGAGTGGCAAAGGTAAGGGGCAAAGTAGTGGGAAAAGTAGAGTGGACAAGGTAGAGTGGGCAAGGTAGAGTGGACATAGGTAAATGGACAAGGTAGAGTGGACAAGGTAAATGGACAAGAAGAGTGGGCAAAGTAGAGTGGACAAGGTAGGTGGACAAGGTAAGTGGACAAGGTAAAATGAAAAATAGAGTGGCAAAGTAAAAGTGGACAGTAGATGACAAGGTAGATGGACAAGGTAAAGTGAAAAGTAGGTGGGCAAAGAAAGTGGAAAAGGGTTAGAGTGGAAAAAGTAGAGGGGACAAGGTAGAGTTGACAAAAGAGTGGGCAAAGTAGAGTGGACAAGGGTAAATTGGACAAGGTAGAGGGAAAGTCGGGGGAAAGTAGGGACAAGTAGGAGTGGGCAAAGTAAGTGGCAATTTAGAGTGGAAAAAGGGTAGAGTGGACAAGGTAGAGGGCGGGCAAAGGGAGGGGGCAAGGTAGAGTGGACAAGGAGGGGTGGACAAAGTAGAGTGGGCAAAGTAGAGTGACAAGTAAGTGGCAAAGTAGAGTGGGCAAAGTAGAGTGGCAAGGTATGAGTGGACAAGGTAGAGTGGACAAGGTATAGTGGACAAGGTTAGAGTGGGAAAGTAGATGGAAAGAGTAGAGTGGACAAGGATATAGTGGACAGGTAGAGTGGACAAGTAGAGTGGACAAGGTAAGTGGAAAGAGAGTGGAAAGTAGAGTGGAAAAGGCAGGTGAAAATATAGTGACAAGGGAGAGTGGAAAAGGGTAAGTGGACAAGGTAGAGTGGCAAGGGTAGATGGAAAAAGTAGAGGGGACAAGGATAAGTGGACAGGTAGATGGACAAGGATAAGTGGACAAGGAAGAGTAGGCAAAGTAGAGTGGACAAGGAAAGTGACAAGGATAGTGGACAAGGAAGATAGGCAAAGTAGAGTGGGCAAGGAAGAGTGACGGAAAGGATGGTAAGTGGACAAGGTAGAGTGGACAAGGATTAGGAAGTAGGTGGACAAGGTAGAGTGGACAAGGAATAGTGGGCAAGGTAGAGTGGCAAAGTAGAGTGAAAAGGTAGAGTGGGAAAAGTAGAGGACAAGGTAGAGTGGGAAAAAGTAGATGGACAAGGTAGAATAGACAAGGGATATAGGGGACAAGGTAGAGTGGAAAAAGTAGAGTGGACAAGTAAAAGTGGAAAGGAAATAGTGGCAAGGTAGAGCGTAAAGTAGAGGGGGAAAAGTAAGTCGCAAGTAGAGTGGAAACAAGGTAGAGTGGGAAAGGAATAGTGGACAAGGTAGTGAGGGCAAAGGTAGAGTGGGCAAGTAGAGTGGACAAGGTAAGGGGACAAGTTTAGAGTGGACAAGGTACAATGGACAAGGTAGGATGGGCAAAGTAGAGTGGCAAGGTAGATGGACAAGGTAAGTGGACGGGTAAGTGGAAAAAGGTAGGTTGGAAGGGTAAGTGGACAAGTAAGAGGGGCAAAGTAGAGGGGAAAAAAGGAAAAAGATGGAAAAACAAGATAATGGACAAGGTAGAGTGGACAAGGATATAGTAACAGGTAGACTGGGCAAAGTAGTGTTGGGGGGACAAGGATAGAAGGGGACAAGGTAGAGTGGGCAAAGAAGAGGGGACAAGGTAAAGTTGACAAAATAGAGTGGACAAGGTAAAAGGGACAAGGTTAGAGTGGAAAGGGTAGAGTGGACAAGGTAAAATTGGGGCAAGGTAGAGTGGACAAGGTAGAGTGAACAACATAGAGTGGGCAAAGTAAGTGGGCAAAGTAGAGTGGACAAGGTAGAGTGGACAAGGAGAGTGGCAAGGTAGAGTGGACAAGGTAAAGTGGACAAAAGTAGAGTGGGCAAAGTATTTAAAGGCAAAAGGTTAGAGTGGCAAAGTAGAGTGGACAAGGTAGAGTGGACAAGGTAGAGTGGACAAGGTAGAATGGACAAAGTAGAGTGGGCAAAGTAGAGTGACCAAAGGTAGAGTGGGCAAGTAGAGTGGACAAGGTAGAGTGGACAAGGTAAAAGGGGGACAAGGTAAATACAAGTAAAATGGACAAGGATATGGACAAGGTAGAGTGGGGACAAGTAAAATGGACAAGGTAGATTTGGACATAGATTAGAGTGGACAATTTAAGTGGACAGGTAGAGTGGGAAAAAGTAGAATGGAGAAAGGTAGAGTGGACATGGTAGAGTGGCAAAGTAGAGTGGACAAGGTAGAGTGGACAAGGTAGAGTGGACAAGGTAGAATGGGAAAGGATAGAGGGGCAAAGTAAGTGGGAAAGGGTTGAGTGACAAGGTTAGGGGGCAAGGTAGAGTGGACAAGGGTAGAGTGGAAAAGTAGAAGGGGAAAAAGTAAGTACAAGGAAGATGGACCAAGGAAGTAGAGTGGACAAGTAAAATGGAAAAGGGTAAGTGGGAAAAGTAGAGTGGGAAGTTAGAGTGGACAAGGTAGAGTGGGAAAGTATGAAAAGGTAAGTGGAAAAGGAGAGTGGGCAAACTTAGAGTGGAACAAAGTAGAGTGGACAAGGTAGAGGGGGCAAGGTAGAATGGACAAGTAGAGGGGGCAAGGTAAGTGGCAAAGTAGAGTGGACAAGGTAGAGTGGACAAGATAGAGTGGACAAGGTAGAGTGGACAAGGTAGAGTGGCAAAATTTAAAGGTGGCAAAGGTAGAGTGGACAAGGAAAGTGGACAAGGTAAGTGGCAAAGTAGAGTGGAGCAAGGTAAGTGACAAGGTAGAGGGGGCAAAGTAGATGGAAAAGGGTAGAGTGGCAAATAGAGTGGACAAATGTAGAGTGGACAAGGTAGAGTGGAAAAGGTAAATGAACAAATAAGTGGGCAAGTAAGTGGCAAGGTAGAGTTGGACAAGGTAAGTGGACAAAGTAGAGTGGGCAAATAAGTAGAAAGGACAAAGTGGTGGGACAATGGGAGTAGAGTGGACAAGTAGAATGACAAGGTAGAGTGGACAAAGTAGAGTGGGCAAAGTAGAATGGACAAGGTAGGTGGACAAGGTAGAGGGGCAAAGTAAGTGGCAAGGTAAGTGGACAAGGTAGTGGGCAAGTAGAGTGGGAAAGGTTAGAGTGGACAAGGTAGAGTGGAAAGGTAAGTGGACAAGGTAGAGTGGGAAAGTAGAGTGGAAAGGTAGGTACAAGGTAAGGGCAAGGTAAGTGGACAAGGTAGAGTGGACAAGGTTAGTAAAAGTAGAGTGGGCAAAGTGAGTGGAAAACAGAGTGGACAAGGAATAGTGGACAAGGAGAGTGGACAAGGATAATAGTGACAAGGTAGGTGGCAAGTAGAGTGGAGAAGTAAGGGGACAAGGATATAGGGGAAAGGTAGATGGACAAGGTTAGTGGAACAAGAGAATGGCAAAGTAAGTGAAAAGGAAGAGTGGACAAGGATAAGTGGAAAGGGTAGAGTGGGCAAATTTAAGTGGGAAAGGGTAGAGGGGGCAAGGTAAGTGGCAAGGTAGAGTGGAAAGGATATAGGTGGACAAGGAAGAGTGGGCAAGTAGATTTGGAAAAGGGTAGAGTGGACAAGGATAAGTGGACAAGGTAGAGTGGCAAGGTAAGTGGAAAAGTAGAGTGGCAAGGTAAGTGGAAAAGGGTTTAGATGGAAAGTAGAGGGGGACAAGGAAGAGTGAAAAGGTATAAGGACAAGGTAGAGGGGGGCAAAGTAGGGGGACAAGGTAGTGACAAGGTTAAGGTGACTGGAAGAGTGGACAAGGAAGTGGAAAAGGTATAGTGGAAAGGTAGAGTGGGCAAAGTAGAGGGGGACAAGGTAGATTGAAAAGGATTAGTGGACAAGGTAGAGTGGACAAATAGAGTGGACAAGTAGAGTGGACAAGATATAGTGGACAAGGTAGAGTGGACAAGGATTAGTGGAAAAGGGGAGAGGGGGCAAAGTAGAGTGGAAAAGGTAAGCGACAAGATATAGTGGACAGGGTAAATGGACAAGGAGAGTGGACAAGGTAAGTGGCAAGGTAGAGGACAAGGTAGAGTGGGCAAAGTAGAGGGGAAAGGTAAGTGGACAAGGTAGAGGGGAAAGAAAAATGGACAAGGTAGAGTGGACAAGGTAGTGGACAGGTAGAGGGGGCAAGTAGATGGAAAAGTAAGTGGAGAAGTTTGACAAGGTAGAGTGGACAACGTAGAGGGGGCAAAGTAGAATGGAACAAGGAAGTTAAAGGTAGAGTGGACAAGGTAGAATGGACAAGGTAGAGTGGGCAAAGTAGAGTGGACAAGGAAGAGTGGACAAGGTAGAGTGGACAAGGTAGAGTGGACAGGGTAGAATGGACAAGGTAGAATTTACAACGTAGAATGGACAAGGTAGAATTTACAACGTAGAATGGACAACGTAGAATGGACAAGGTAGAGTGGGCAAAGTAGAGTGGACAAGTTAGAGTGGAGAAGGTAGAGTGGGCAAAGTAGAATGGAGAAGGTAGAGTGGACAAGGTAGAGTGGGCAAAGTAGAGTGGACAAGGTAGAGTGGACAAGGTAGAGTGGACAAGGTAGAATGGATAAGATAGAGTGGGCAAAGTAGAGTGGGCAAAGTACAGTACACAAGTTAGAGTTGACAAGGTAGAGTGGACAAGGTAGAGTGGACAAGGTTGAATGGACAAGATAGAGTGGGCAAAGTAGAGGGGAAAAGGTAGATGGACAAGGTTGAGTGGACAAGGTAAATGACAAGATAGAGTGGGCAAAGTAGAGTGGAAAGGTAGATTGGGACAAGGTAGAGTGGAAAAGTAGAGGGGGCAAAGTAGAGTGGACAAGGTGAGTGGACAAGGTAGGGTGGGCAAAGTAGAGTGGGCAAGTTGAGTGGGAAAAAGTAGAGTGACAAGGTAGAGTGGACAAAGAAAGTGGGAAGTAGAGTGGACAAGGTAGAGTGGACAAGGTAGAGTGGGCAAAGTAGAGTGGCAAGGTAGAGTTACAAGGGTAGAGTGGGCAAGTAAAATGGAAAAGGGGTATAGTGGACAAGGTAGAGTGGGCAAAGTAGAGTGGAAAGGTAGAGTGGACAAGGATATAGTGGACTAGGTAGAGTGGACAAGGTAGAGTGGACAAGGATATAGTGGACAAGGTAGAGTGGGCAAAGTAGAGTGGACAAGGTAGAGTGGACAAGGATATAGTGGACAAGGTAGAGTGGACAAGGATATAGTGGACAAGGTAGAGTGGGCAAAGTAGAGTGGACAAGGTAGAGTGGACAAGGATATAGTGGACAAGGTAGAGTGGACAAGGATATAGTGGACAAGGTAGAGTGACAAAGTAGAGGGGACAAGGTAGAGGTGAACAAGTATTATTGGACAAAGTAGAGTGGGCAAAGTAGAGTGGGCAAAGAAGAGGGGGCAAGGAGAGGGGCGAAGGTAGAGTGGACAAGGATATAGTGGCCCAGGTAATGGGCAAAGTAGGGGTGGACAAGGTAGAGTGGACAAGGATATAGTGGAAAAGGGGTTTAGAGTGGGCAAAGGTAGAGTGGACAAGAAGATTGGACATGGATATAGTGGCAATTTAGAGTGGACAAGGTAGGTGGAGAAGATGTATGGACAGGAAAGTGTGGCAAAGTAGAGGGGACAAGGTAGAGTGGACAAGGATATAGTGGCAAGGTAGAGGGGACAAGGTTGGGGAAAGGGTATCTGGACAAGTAGAGTGGCAAGGAAATAGTGTACAATTTGTAGTGGGCAAAGTAGTGGACAAGGTTATAGTGGCAAAGTAGAGTGGGCAAAGTAGAGTGGGCAAGGTAGAGTGGACAAGGTAGAGTGGATAAGGATTAGTGGACAAGTAGAGAGGAAAAGGATATAGTGGACAGGTAGAGTGGACAAAGTAGAGTGGACAAGGATATAGTGGAAAAGGGTTAGAGTGGAAAGAAGAGGGAAGTAGAGTGGGCAAGGTAAAGTGGACAAGGTAGAGTGGACAAGGATATAGTGGACAAGGTAGAGTGGACAAGGATATAGTGGACAAGGTAGAGTGGACAAAGTAGAGTGGACAAGGTGGAGTGGACAAGGATTTAGTGAAAAGGGTGAGTGGGCATGGACATAGTGGACAAGGTAGATTTGGACAAGGGAGAGTTGTACAAGGTAGAGGTGGGGTTAGAAGCACAAGGCAGAGTGGAGAAGGAGTGGACAGGCGAGTGGACAAGGTAGGTGGACAGGGTAGAATGGACAAGGTAGAATTTACAACGTAGAATGGACAGAAGGAAGAAATGGAAAGGAATAGAGGGGCAAAGTAGAGTGACAAGGTAGATGGACAAGGTAGAGGGGCAAAGTAAGGGGAAAGGTAGAGTGGACAAGGAAGATGGCAAGTAGAGTGGCAAGGTAGAGTGACAAGGTAAGTGGCCAAGGTAGATGGAAAAGGGTAGAGTGGAACAGGTAGATGACAAGGAATTTAAACAAGTAAAATGGACAAGTAAAATGGACAAGAAGAATGGACAAGGTTGAATTTGGAAAAGGTAGAATTTCAAAGTAAAATGGACAAGGTAGAAAATGGACAACGTAGAATGGACAACGTAGAATGGACAAGGTAGAGTGGGCAAAGAAGAGTGGACAAGTTAGAGTGGACAAGGTAGAGTGGGCAAAGTAGAATGGAGAAGGTAGAGTGGACAAGGTAGAGTGGGCGAAGTAGAGTGGACAAGGTAGAGTGGACAAGGTAGAGTGGACAAGGTAGAATGGACAAGATAGAGTGGGCAAGGTAGAGTGGGCAAAGAAGAGTGGACAAGGTAGAGTGGACAGGGTAGAGTGGACAAGGTAGAGTGGACAAGGTAGAGTGGACAAAGTAGAGGGGGCAAAGTAGTGTGGACAAAGGTAGAGTGGACAAGGTAGAGGGGACAAGGTAGAATGGACAAGATAGAGGGGGCAAAGTAGAGTGGACAAGGTAGAATGGACAAGTTTGAGTGGACAAGGTAGAATGAACAAGATAGAGTGGGCAAAGTAGAGTGGACAAGGTAGAGTGAACAAAGTAGAGTGGACAAGGTAGAGTGGACAAGGATATAGTGGACAAGGTAGAGTGGACAAGGATATAGTGGACAAGGTAGAGTGGACAAGGCAGAGTGGACAAGATAGAGTGGACAGGGTAGAATGGACAGGGTAGAATTTACAACGTAGAAGGGGCCCAACTTTAGAATGGACAACTTTAAAATGGACAACGTGAATGGACAAGGTAGAGTGGGCAAAGTAGAGTGGACAAGTTAGAGTGGACAAGGTAGAGTGTGCAAAGTAGAATGGAGAAGGTAGAGTGGACAAGGTAGAGTGGACAAGGTAGAGTGGACAAGGTAGAGTGGACAAAGTAGAGTGGGCAAAGTAGAGTGGACAAGGTAGAGTGGACAAAGTAGAGTGGGCAAAGTAGAGTGGACAAGGTAGAGTGGACAAGGTAGAGTGGACAAGGTAGAATGGACAAGATAGAGTGGGCAAAGTAGAGTGGACAAGGTAGAGTGGACAAGGTAGAGTGGACAAGGTAGAGTGGACGGGGTTTAGAATGGACCAAGGTAAAATTTTACAAGTAGAATGGACAACGGAATGACAAGTAGAATGGACAACGTAGAATGGACAAAGGTAGAGTGGGCAAAGGATACATGTTAGAGGTACAAGGTAGAGGGGGCAAATAGAATGGAGAAGGTAGAGTGGACAAGGTAGAGGGGGCAAAGTAAAAAGTGGACAAGGGTAGAGTGGAAGGTAGAGGGGACAAGGTAGAATGGACAAGATAGAGTGGCAAGGTAGAGTGGGCAATTTAGAGTGGACAAGGTAGAGGGGACAAGGTAAGTGGACAGGTAGAGTGGAAAAGGGTAGAGTGGACAAGTAGAGGGGGCAAAGTAGTGTGGAAAAGGTAGAGTGGAAAAGGGGTAGAGGGGACAAGGTAGAATGGACAAGTAGAGGGGGCAAAGTAATGGACATCGTAGAGTGGAAAAGGTTGAGTGGACAAGGTAGAATGAACAAGATAGAGTGGGCAAAGTAGAGTGGACAAGGTAGAGTTGACAAGGTAGAGTGGACAAAGTAGAGTGGGCAAAGTAGAGTGGACAAGCTAGAGTGGACAAAGTGGGGTGGGCAAAGTAGAGTGGGCAAGGTAGAGTGGACAGAGTAGAGTTGACAAGGTAGAGTGGACAAAGTAAAATTGGGCAAAGTAGAGTGGAAAAGGGTTAGAGTGGAAAAGGGTAGAGTGGGCAAACTAGAGTGGGCAAGGTAGAGTTGACAAGGTAGAGTGGACACAGTAGAGTGGGCAAAGTAGAGTGGACAAGGTAGAGTGGACAAGGTAGAGTGGACAAAGTAGAGTGGGCAAAGTAGAGTGGGCAAGGTAGTGTGGACAAGGTAGAGTGGACAAGGATAAAAGTGGACAAGGTAGGTGGGCAAAGTAGAGTGGAACGGTAGAGTGGAAAAGGGTATAGTGGATAGTAGATGGACAAAGGGTAGATGGAAAAGGGATATAGTGGACAAGGTAGAGTGGACAAAGTAGAGCGGACAAGGTAAGTGGACAGGATATGTGGCAAGGTAGAGTGGGCAAAAAAGTGGACAAGGTAGAGTGGACAAGGATATAGTGGACAAGGTAGACTGGGCAAAGTAGAGTGGACAAGGTAGAGTGGACAAGGATATAGTGGACAAGGTAGAGTGGACAAGGTAGAGTGAGAAGGATTTGTGGACAAGTAAATGGCAAAGTAAGTGGACAAGTTAGAGTGGACAAGGATATAGTGGACAAGGTAGAGTGGACAAGGAGAGTGGACAAGGATACTGGACAAAGTAGAGTGAAAAGGTAGAGTGGACAAGGAAAATAGTGGACAAGGTAAAAGGCAAAGTAGAATGGACAAGGTAGAGTAGAAAAGGGATATATGGAAAAGGTAGAGTGGAAAAAGTAGAGTGGACAAGTAGGGGTGAAAGGATATAGGGGAAAAGGTAGAGTGGACAAGGATATAGTGAACTAAGTAGAGTGGACAAGGTAGAGTGGACAAAGTAGAGTGGGCAAAGTAGAGTGGGCAAGGTAAAGTGGACAAGGTAGAGTGGACAAGGATATAGTGGACAAGGATATAGTGGACAAGGATATAGTGGACAAGGTAGAGTGGAGAAAGTAGAGTGGACAAGGTAGAGTGGACAAGGATATAGTGGACAAGGTAGAGTGGACAAGGATATAGTGGACAAGTTAGAGTGGACAAGGGAGAGTGTACAAGGTAGAGTGGACAGGGTAGAATGGACAAGGTAGAATTTACATCGTAGAATGGACAACGTAGAATGGACAACGTAGAATGGACAACTTAGAATGGACAAGGTAGAGTGGGCAAAGTAGAGTGGACAAGGTAGAGTGGACAAGGTAAGGACAGGGTAGAATGGACAAGGTAGAATTACATCGTAGAAGGGACAACGTAGAATGACCAACGTAGATGGCAACGTAGAATGAAGGTAGAGTGGGCAAAGTAGAGTGGACAAGGTAGAGTGGACATGGTAGAGTGGACAAAGGAGAGTGGACAAGGTAGAGAGGACAAGGTAGAATGGACAAGGTAGAATGGACAAGATAGAGTGGGCAAAGTAGAGTGGACAAGGTAGAGTGGAAAAGAAAGGGGAAGGAAGTGGACAAAAAAGGACGGGTGAGTTACAACGTAGAATGGACAACGTAGAATGGACAACGTAGAATGGACAACTTGGAATGGACAAGGTAGAGTGGGCAAAGTAGAGTGGAGAAGGTAGAGTGGACAAGGTAGAGTGGGCAAAGTAGAGGGGGCAAGGTTTAAGTGGACAAGGTAGAGTGGACAAGGTAAGTGGACAGGTAGAGTGGACAAGGTAGAATGGACAAGATAGAGTGGGCAAAGTAGAGTGGACAAGGTGGAGTGGACAAGGTAGAGTGGATAAGGTAGAGTGGACAGGGTAGAATGGACAAGGTAGAATTTACAACGTAGAGTGGACAACGTAGAATGGACAACGTAGAATGGACAACGTAGATTGGACAAGGTAGAGTGGGCAAAGTAGAGTGGGCAAGTTAGAGTGGACAAGGTAGAGTGGGCAAAGTAGAATGGAGAAGGTAGAGTGGGCAAGGTAGAGTGAGTATGTAGAGTGGACAAGGTAGAGTGGACAAGGTAGAGTGGACAATGTAGAATGGACAAGATAGAGTGGGCAAGGTAGAGTGGGCAAAGTAGAGTGGACAAGGTAGAGTGGAGAAGGTAGAGTGGACAAGGTAGAGTTGACAAGGTAGAGTGGACAAAGTAGAGGGGGCAAAGTAGTGTGGACAAGGTAGAGGGGACAAGGTAGAGGGACAAGGTAAAGGACAAGATAGAGTGGGCAAAGTAGAGTGGAAAAGGGTAGAGTGGGACAAGGTTGAGTGGACAAGGTAGATTGAACAAGATAAGTGGCAAAGTAGAGTGGACAAGGTATTGACAAGGTAGAGTGGAGAAAGTAGAGTGGGCAAAGTAGAGTGGACAAGGTAGAGTGGACAAGGATAAGTGGACAAGGTAAGTGGACAATTATATAGTGGCAAGGTAGAGTGGACAAGGATATAATGGAAAGGTAGAGTGGACAAATATATAGTGGACAAGGTAGGGTGGACAAGGATATAGAAGGACAAGGTAGAGTGGACAAGGATTAGTGGACAAGGTATAGTGGCAAGGATATAGTGGACAAGGAAGTGATCAAGAAAGTGGAACAAGGTAGAGTGGACAAGGATATAGTGGACAAGGTAGAGTGGACAAGGATATAGTGGACAAGGTAGAGTGGACAAGGATATAGTGGACAAGGTAGAGTGGACAAGGATATAGGGACAAGGTAGAGTGGACAAGGATATGGGGTTTACAAGGTAGAGGGGAAACAAGGATATAGTGGACAAGGTAGAGTGGACAAGGATAAGTGGACAAGGTAAAGTGGACAAGGATATAGTGGACAAGGTAAAGTGGACAAGGATATAGTGGACAAGGTAGAGTGGACAAGGATATAGTGGACAAGGTTGAGTGGACAAGGATATAGTGGACAAGGTAGAGTGGACAAGGATATAGTGGACAAGGTAGAGTGGACAAGGATATAGTGGACAAGGTAGAGTGGACAAGGATATAGTGGACAAGGTAGAGTGGACAAGGATATAGTGGACAAGGTAGAAGTGGAAAAGGGGATATAGTGGCCCAAGGTAAGTGGAAAAGGATATAGTGGAAAGGTAGAGTGGACAAGGATATAGTGGACAAGGTAGAGTGGACAAGGATATAGTGGACAAGGTAGAGTGGACAAGGTATAGTGGAATGGAGGAGTGGACAAGGATATAGTGGACAAGGTAGAGTGGACAAGGATATAGTGGACAAGGTAGAGTGGACAAGGATATAGTGGACAAGGATATAGTGGACAAGGATATAGTGGACAAGGATATAGTGGACAAGGATATAGTGGACAAGGATATAGTGGACAAGGTAGAATGGGAAAAACTTTGTAATCTCAATAAAAAACTGAACACAATATTAATTAAAGAAGAGGGTTCTTAAAGCTGACGTAAAGTTAACACTCGTACAATATGGATGAGCATATGAATGGAATGTATTAAATCATCGTAGATGGAAATATTGTACTGGCTTTTCTCTCTCTCTCTCTCTCTCTCTCTCTCTCTCTCTCTCTCTCTCTCTCTCTCTCTCTCTCTCTCTCTCTCTCTAAGTTTAGAGTTCCTGTCATTATTTATCAATATAAAAGAAGTTATTGCGCCTGAGTACAATAATAACGCACAAAATGCTGGTTAAACCATATCATTGTGACGATGTTTCACCGTTCATCTATTCCTTAATCAACGTTGTACTCCAGCATCCCCTCACATTCCAGAGTAACTCATGTCACTTACATTCAACTCAGTCTATTGGTTTTCCTGATATAAGAGAGGAAGCAGCACCTCCCTGGCAAGCAGTACCAAGGTGCTCAACACTGCAGCAGCTTGTTACATTACACTCTACGGAAGTTGATGTCCAAATTTCACTGAATGATTCGTTTTGTTAATATTGTTGTTTGATTTGTGTCTGAAGGTATTTAATTTACAATTCCTGTCCGTTTTGAAGGGTTCATGCACCTAAATCTCTTGAGACAGTTAAAATTGTTGATTTCTATCTCCTGGACCCTTTGAATAATTGCTTCTATTTTTATTGCGGAGTAAATAAATTACACTGGATAGTAAGTGTTCGGAGTTATGAAAAACTGGGGAATGAAAAATAAAACCAGAAACAAAATGCAGATCCTGGAGACAAAACTGCAAGGTAAAGGGCTTCAGGGTAAACATAGTACCGAACATATCGTCTGAGTTACATGCCTTTCGAATAACCTCTGTAACATGCGCATCTGGTAAATTAAAAATTAACTTTCAAGAATATCAACACTTATTCATGCGACTATATACAACATATGTAAGGCCCATCTTGGAGTATGTAGCGCCAGTGTTGAGCAGAAACTTGATAAAGCATGGCAAGAAACTGGAAAAACTGCAGTGGTTTGCAACCAGACTAGTCCAGGAGCTAAGTGCTGTGAGACTGAAGAGAGACTAAAGAAGCTAAATGTGGTGATAATAGAGGACAGAAGGACCAAGGGAGATATGATAACGACGCACAAATTACCCTGTTAGGATAGTCAGAGACAGACTGGTCGAGAGGCAGGAAACGAGTACAAAAGTTACAAAATCAGATAAGACTCAGGGTTGTCAGGAAGTATTTTTTCCAGCGGACAAGAACTGTAAGGAGCGTTACAACGCAGCAGTTGACACAGGATTTATACATAACTTTATGAATGGGTATGACAGGGCTCACGAAGCGAGAGAAGGATCCCATTAGCGGCGAGTTGTAGAGGCAGAGCCAAGAGCTGAGTTCCGACTTCTGCACTCTCAAGTGAGTAGGTGAACATTCAGACACATACAGAATCACTGTCTCCCTCCCTCTCTCTCTCTCTCTCTCTCTCTCTCTCTCTCTCTCTCTCTCTCTCTCTCTCTCTCTCTCTCTCTCTCTCTCTCTCTCTCTCTCTCTCTCTCTCTCTCTGTCTCTCTCTGTCTCTGTCTCTCTCTCTCTCTGTCTCTCTGTCTCTCTGTCTCTCTGTCTGTCTGTCTCTCTCTGTCTCTCTCTGTCTCTCGTCTGTCTCTGTCTGTCTCTGTCTGTCTGTCTGTCTGTCTGTCTGTCTGTCTGTCTGTCTGTCTGTCTGTCTGTCTGTCTGTCTGTGTCTCTCTGTCTTCTGTCTGTCGTCTGTCTGTCTGTCTCTGTCTCTGTCTCTGTCTCTGTCTCTGTCTCTCTCTGTCTCTGTCTCTCTCTCTCTGTCTCTCTCTCTCTCTCTCTCTCTCTCTCTCTCTCTCTCTCTCTCTCTCTCTCTCTCTCTCTCTCTCTCTCTCTCTCTCTCTCTCTCTCCCTCTCTCTCTTTCTCACTCTCTCACTGTCATTTATCATGCTCTTCTTGCCTAGGGGAAGAGAAGGAAGGAATGAGGAAGAGGAGGACTTTAGGAGGTTCTCTGTCACGTACAATGAGGTCCTTAAGTTACTTGAGTGACACAGCGCTCTCCAGTGTGACCTCCACTCCCCACCCCCTCACCCCTCCCCCTCACGAGGTCCTATCATCACCACACGCCCATCCATACCCCACCCCTCCCTTTACCAGGTCCTATCATCACCCCACGCCCCTCCATACCTCACCCCTCCCTTTACGAGGTCCTATCATCACCCCACGCCCCTCTACACCTTACCTCTCCCCTCACGAGCTTCTATCATCACCCCACGCCCCTCCATACCCCACCCCTCCCCTCACGAGGTCCTTTCATCACCCTACGCCTCTCCATTCCTCACCCCCAAATTACTGGGAACGGTTGAAGTCCCTTGATTTGTATTCCCTGGAACGCAGGTGAGAGAGATACATGATAATGTACACTTGGAAAATCGTAGAGGGATTAGTACCAAACTTGCACGCGAAAATCACTCCTTATGAAAGCAAAAGACTCTACAAGAGATGCAACATTCCCTCAATGAAAGGCAGGAGCCCCATGAGTACACTGAGAGACAACACAAGTGTCAGGGGCCCAAGACTATTCAACTGCCTCCCCAGCATACATAAAGAGGGATTACCGATAGATCCCTGACCGTCTTCAAGAAGGCAATGGACAGGCATCTAAAGTCAGTACCTGACCAGCCGGGCTGTGGTTCGTACGTCAGTTTGCGTGCGGCTAGCAGTAACAGCCTGGTTGATCAGGCCCTTATCCACCACGAGGCCTGGTCTCAGACCGGGCCGCGGGGACGTTGACCCCCGTAACCCTTTCCAAGTATACTCCTTTCCTCACGAGGTCCTATCATCACCCTACGCCCCTCCTCTTCTCTTCACCTCATGAGGGCGCACCATCACTCAGTCACTTTCACCCCTTTCCCTTCTACTTCTGCCCCTTACCCTTTCCCCTTCACCCCTCTCCCTTGCCGTCCCTTCACCCCCTCCCTTGTTCCCTCCCCAGGCTCTTCTTCAGGCAGTTTTACAGTGTCTGTTTAAGTGTCTTTGTAAGCGATATTTTCCACAATGTCAACAAGGCGGGAGTAAATGCAGCATCAGTTGGACCATCTTGTCTATGGCGCTCCTTAGTGAGTTAAAAAGAGCCCACATTGTCCCCAGAGTGAGCTGGATGTCCTAGTTTGTGTCAGGGCTTGCACAGAGTGAGCTTGGTCAGCAACCTTGCCCAAAAGGAGCTTCAAAAGACTTCTAGAATAAAGTGGGTACCCAAGACTGTTCAACAGCCTCCCACTGGGCATAAGGGAACTTATCAGTAGATCCCTGGCTGCTGGTTACTAGACAGTTACCTAGAGTCAGTACCCGAATAACCGGGCTGTGGTTCGTATGTTGTACTACGTGAGGTCAGCAGTAATAACCTGGTCGAACAGGCCCTGATCTACCGAGAGGCCTGGTAGGCCGCGATGGCGTTGACCTCCGGAATACATTCCAGGTAGATTCCAGGTAGACCTTGTCCACGGTGGCTCCCAGAGGAACTTAGGTACTCCACCTTGTCTAAAGGCATCCCTAGAAACATTTAGATGACTTACCTTTTCCAAGGGAAGCCCATGAGTGAGTTAGGTGCCTCACAATGCCCTAAAATGCCAGAGTGTAATTTAAGTGTGCCACCCTACCAATAATGGTGATGTTTAAATCAATTGTGTTTGCTCTCTGGCAGGCACAGAAAAAAATTCTGTGTAACTTTAGGAGTCGAGTAAGAGAGAAAAAAAGACCTGCACCTGGATATAACATAACCTGTATTCCGAGGCACAATGGAGTACTATGAGTGGTACACGCTAGCAGGTTGAAGGACAATGGCAAACCAAAGACTTCACTCATTCTACACTGTGGACACTGTCACATAGGTGCACGCAGTTTTTCAGGGGTCCTAGCCAAGTATTCCCAGAAATACATTTTTTTTTTTTTTTTTTTTTTTTTTTTTTTTTTTTTTTTTTTTTTACACAGGGTTTGACAAGGTTAGGTTAATAAGGATCCCTAGCTTTATTGACAAGCTATTTACAGGTTAAGGATTTCTAACTTTATTGGCAAGCTAAGAGCTGTTACCTACATCAGCTCATTTGAAAGCATTTTTATTGTTATGAGACATACAAGTAGGGAACAGGATGAAGTTGGAGCCATCTGTGGGCCAGCATTTTCATCTGATCAACTGACTTTATCTCGTTGACATCATTATGGTGTACGAATGTGTTCCAGACTCGAGTCATCCTGGGGATAAATGATCTCATATGGAGTGATGTTCTGGAGAAGGGTACAGCCAGAGTGAAGTTGCTGCTTTCTGCCCGTCTTGTGGCATAAAAGCTTGTTTCACGCTGTCCTCGAAGTTGATCCAAGTGTTGTACTTTGACAATATTGGCCTTGTACATAACAGTAAGGCCACCCACATCCCTCCTATGTTGAAGGCTCTGCTGAAATGACAGATTTATCCAGGATGGGTCCAGGCGAGAGATGAGACGTCTTGCTCTGTTCTGTACTCTGTCAAGCAGTCGCAGATGAGAGGGGGGGACAGGCAAACCAAGAAAGTGGAGCATACTCAAGGTGTGAGCGTACCTGTGCCTCGTACAGAATCTTGCAACCCCTACTGTCAAGCAGATGCGAGATACGGCGAAGTGCTGTAAGCTTCATGGCTGCCTTGTTTGCAAGATTTACAACATGGTTCTTCATAGTTAGTTTGGAGTCAAATTTCACCCCAAGGATATCAACTTCTTCTCCAGGTGCTAACACCGTCCCATTCATCATTACTACTGCACCAGCATTACCATCATGGTGCCTAGAGATCATCATCATTTGCGTTTTCTCAGGTGCAAATGTTACTTGCCATCTATTTCCCCAAGCTGATATAGCTCTTAGCTGGTGATTGATGTAGCTTAGAGCAGCTGGCATTTCTTCTCTTGGATACATGAATGTCAATGAATATGCATGTGATTCTGGGATGAGATGAAGAAGGTCGTTAAAGTAGACATTCCATAACAATGGTCCCAGCACTCACCCAAGAAAATAGTGAGCGAACTGTGGAATAGGAATAACATTTTCGCCACTGCCTGGGCTTTTCTTAGGAATATGCGTAGACTTAGAGCTGTGTGTTCCGAATGACACAGTGAGACCAGGAACCATTATCATCAACTTTTGTCTTCACCACTAACTCCATCATATAAAGGAATAAAAGAAATTTCAGCTGCCAAATTCCTGTTGCTGAGTTAAGTCCTCAACCTGATCTCTACACTGATGCTCAGACCACTGCCATGTCTTCTACTATCCTCACTCAGCCTTTATATTCCAACGTTGTTCATGTGTCCTGTAGTTCGGATGGTAGCGCACTCAGCTCACACACTGAGTGTCCTTGGTTTGATCCCCGGTACTGGTGGAACTATTGGGCTTGTTTCTTTACACATGCTGCCCCTGTTCACCTAACTTCAAATTAGTACCTGGGTATTAGCCGATTGGTATGGGTCGCATCCCGTGTGGTGGTAGTATACCTCAGATAGGGCTGGGATTTTGAAATGAGCTGAGTAAGGATAACAGCTCTTAACCTGTAAAAATAATTTGTGTAAAAAAATAAACTTGAAGAAAAAAAAACTATACCACGGGTGGGGTTTGAACCCGCGGTCAGAGAGTCTCAAATCTCCAGACCGTCGCATTAGCCACTGGGCCAGCTAGCTTCAATAAGATTCATCCAACTAGGTATATTTCTACACCATAGGAAGGTTAGCATAGGCACCTCTGTGACCACAAATGCAAGTTTTTACAGACGAATCTCCCGCTAGCGTGGCCGTGACGAAGTCTAGCTCAAGTCCCCTCAAAGCCGTCAACATGACTCACGAAATCGTAATGACACGATTGAAGCTAGCTGGCCCAGTGGCTAACGCGACCGTCTGGAGTTTCGAGACTCTCTGACCGCGAGTTCAACCCCACCCGTGGTATGGTTTGTTTGCAATCGTGTCATTACTATTTCGTGAGTCCAACTGGAAGAAGTTGGGTGATATAGACAGTCTTAATAATGTTTTCATTCTGTCTTCGTGCTTTTGTTTTACAACTTGTCGGTATTTTATATTTCTTATGCCCAGTACTGGTGTTGTATTTATGTTAAAAACAACTATTTTGGTTATTATCATTATTAGATCCATTGCATTGTTTTAATTTACGTTAATACTGCCAATGTTGCTATTACAATGACAGTTACTCCCTCTGCATGTGTGTTGCTGCCACTGCTAGGACACCAAAACCTGCTGTGACGGCTGTAACACGTCACCAGTTCTCCAGCAACTCAGAAGTAATAATATAACAGATTTAAAGGTTAATATATTCCTTGAACACACGCTAAACCTGTGTGGGTCACCCAACAGTGTTCTGCAGCAAATCTATACTAAGGTCAGGGATGAGTTGAAATACAACAGGAAAAATGGTTTAATAATAAATTAAGAATTAATGCATAATTTACGTATTTATGAGGGATTATCGTTCTTTAGTAACTGGTCTCGTAACAGATAAATTAAAAGGTAAATGTTCCCCAGAACAATGAATAAAATAATTGAAGTGACCACTCTGATAAGGTATTCTTCACCAGTAGACTTGTAATTAAACCCCTCAGGCTAGTACATTTTAATAGAGTTAATATAACTAATATAATTTAAAAGAGCTCAGAGCTAGATGAATTAGTGAGATTCAACTGAGGTACAGTAGATCACTGAACAACTTAATTAAATGTAATAAAGTATACAGTAGATAAGAGAACTCCCTCTCGTCTCACAACAAGAGACTTGAGTAGGAGCATCATAGGTTATGAGTGTCAGTGTATTTGGTAGGGGATAATCAGAGACCCCTGCCTTGATCTTCAGTAATCTAGACAACAATCTTTCAACCCCAGAATGCACGAGATAACTGCTGTTCTAGGTAGACTGATTAACAACCAGGTATAGTCTAATGGAAAATATACTTGTCTCGTCAATCTCCACATCGTCTGCTACTTGCTTCTGACACCACTCCCCGACTGGCACATTTCTCAGGAAAACAGCACGGCAGTCAAAGGCGACAGGAAGACCCTGGAACGTAGAAACAGTACTCAGGAACTCCGGCAGAAATACTAGATACTCATCCAGAACAGCGAAAAGGAAAAAGCTTGTTCTCCTGCCCTCCCTGATAGCTACCTGCTCACCTTCTAAGCGCCAAACACCAGCCAGTCTGAACCATGAGAGAGATTTGAATGGGACTCAAACTCGAGTTAACAGGATTATCAAAACTTATTTCTTGGGTAACATTGATAAAGAGTTGGACGAATATTTTTGTTTGTGAGTTCTGGTTTGAAAAGGACCTGCCAAGTATAGGCCAGTAGGAAGCTGCAGTGTTCCTACTTTTTTATGATAATAATATTACAGTTGGTGTTGTATTAATATTACAGTTAGTGTTGTATTAATATTACAGTTATTGTTATATAAGTATTCAAGGAGCCACTGTGTATATTAGTATTCATAATACCGCTGTTGTATTTGTGTTAAAACTCCCACTGACTACTTGCCACAGTGCTGTTTTTATTACTTTATCTTATTCTGGGTAATTAGTTTGAAAGTATTTTTATTCTTGCCTTGAAAGTGAGTTAGGTGTCTTTGTTTAGATAACATTATCATTCCATATGTCTCAGCTTCTTGCTTTGTGACTAAACATTAAACACTTGGCTCCTTCTGGCTCATTTTCTTAATCTTCTTTCCTGGTATTTGATTAAAATAGATAAAAATTCTTCCCTAGTACCTACAAACTGGTAATTCTCTGTCTCTCTTTATATGTCTTCTCCAGCTTCGGAGGTGCTGCAGGAGATTCATAATCTCTGATATATTGTACCAATGTATTCATGCTTGTGTTTTCTATCAATGTATTCTGTCTATTAAAAAAGTTTAATATACATGTATATATATATATATATATATATATTTATATATATATATATATATATATATATATATTTATATATATATAATATATATATATATATATATGTCGTGCCGAATATGTTAAAACTGGCCAATTAGCAAGAACTCATTTAAAATTAAGTCCTTTCTAAAATTTTCTCTTATACGTTTAAAGATATATTTTTTTCATTAATGATGATGTAAAAATTTATAATTTTGCACCAAAAGGAACTTAGAAAACTTACCTAACCTTATTATAACAAGAACAATTTATTTTAGCCTAACCCAACTAAATATATTTTAGATTTGTTTACAATAATTTAATACTAAACAAACCCAGTAAAATATATTTTTTTCATTAGGTTCAGAATGATTTTGGCGAAATTATTGCATACACAAATTTTCACTTGTCCTATATGGCAAGATGAGCGTTGCTATTTAAGCCAAGATCGCAAGTTCTGCTATTCGCCACGACATATATTTTATATATATATATATATATATATATATATATATATATATATATATATATATATATATATATATATATTATATATATGTCGTGCCGAATATGTAAAACTGGTCACTTAGCGAGAACTCATTTAAAATTGAGTTCTTTCTAAAATTTTCTCTTATACGTTTAAAGATATATTTTTTTCATTAATGTTAATGTAAAAATTTTTAATTTTGCACCAAAAATATCTTAGAAAACTTACCTAACCTTATTATAACAAGAGCAATTTATTTTAGCCTAATCCAACTAAATATATTTTAAATACGTTTACAGTAATTTAGTACTAAACAAACACAATCAAATATATTTTTTTCGTTAGGTTCAGAATGATTTCGGCGAGATTATTGCATACATAAATTTTCACTTGTCCTATATGGCAAGATGAGCGTTGCTATTTAAGCCAAGATCGCAAGTTCTGCCTATTCGGCACGACATATATATGTATAATATATATATATATATATATATATATATATATATATATATATATATATATATTATATATATATATTATATATATATATATATATATATATATATATATATTGACCATGAACGAGTGGTATTCACCACTAACAACACTGCGACTAGCCGAGGATTCGAACCCATGTCCTTTTGGCCCTGCCTTGTGGTGAGCGTTCTAACTAACGTTCTAACCCACTGGTGCACACAATCCTTGTGTTAAATGTGGTGTATTTCTTATTATGTTTCTGAGAGCTAATTGAGTGTGCCGTCCGCAATTCCTAGAAGAAAGAAATTAGGAAAATATTTGACATTGTCATGAAGCTGCAGGATCCAAAGAACAGAGCCTAGGATAACACCTCAGACCAAGAATGTGCTGGTCATCCCATACAATGAATATTTATCTATCCTGCCAAATGCCCTGAAAAGATTTAAAAAAAATTAAATTTTAAAAATTGATGGACTGTTAGAATTCATCCCAACAGCGTGCTGTTGATGTCTACAGAATTGGTTGCAGCGGTTACAATCTCTCCTATATGGGAGAGACAGGAAAATCTTTAGAAGTTAGAATATCACAACACAGTTATTCGATGCGTATAGCACTGGAGTCGAACGCAATTTTTAACCACATTATAGCTTGTAATAACCCTGCAAACTGGCAGGAAGCCAGAGTCATCTTCCCTTGTTCCTCTTGGCTTAAAAGGAATATTGTAGTATCGGCAATTATTAAGCATGATAAGCATTCTTTATACGATATCAGTGGCGGGTTGCTCAAATTAGATGCATTTTCGGTTGAGGCAATAGTACACAGTCAAAAATTGTACTCTTTACGAATGCACTGGACTGTCATAAATGTAGTGCAACGCTGAGGAATTAGGGCCTATTTTTCCTGCATTGTCTGAAGACTGAACCGGAGTTTGCCTCAGAATCATGTGGGATGAATAACTGTTGCCGTCTTCCTTGTAATTACAGATGCCTCCCTCTCTAAATGAGTTTATTTTAATGAGCGCCGTTTCCTTTGTAAAAGCTATAGAAGTTTCCCCTTTAAATGGTCCTGTTTTCTCGTACCTTTAAATGGATCTGCTTTCCCGTGGATGGTACTCCATAATTGCCAGTGACTTCCATATCACTGGCAATATAATTATGTATGTAAAATTACTTATATCATAGCAGAGTTTGACAGAGTTTTTGATAACTGCCACGTTACTTTCGTTTAGGCTACTATTTCAATATGATCCTTTGTGGAATTTTCTATTGCTATAATATTCAACTTTTCTGGCTATGGGTACTGGTATGCCTGGGGGCATTTTCTGTTCCCTTCTCCCTCTCTCCCTTCCCTCCCTCACTCCAGTGAAAACGTCCTCTGGGATCGTGTTGGCTAGGACACCCTTTTTCTGCAAATTTGCAAGAGCCTGATGATGTGTTGATTGCAACACAAAATCTTAGAGCTAGAGAGAGAGAGAGAGAGAGAGAGAGAGAGAGAGAGAGAGAGAGGGAGAGAGAGAGAGAGAGAGAGAGAGAGAGAGAGAGAGAGAGGAGAGAGAGAGAGAGAGAGAGAGAGAGAGAGAGAGAGAGAGAGAGAGAGAGAGAGAGAAAATTACCAGTTTGTAGTTACTAGAGCAGAATTTTTATCTATTTTATTCAAATGCCAAGAAGAAAAATCAAGAAAATGGACTAGAATGAGCAAAGTGCTTAGTGTTTAGTCACAAAGCAATAACGTGAGACATATATGAAATGATAATGTTATCCAGATAAAGATACATAACTCACGTTGTAGGCAAAAATGAGAATCCTTTGACACTGGCATGAATAGAGTATCTTATTGACTCTATCCCATTGAGAAGTATTTCTAGAACGTAATCACCAAGGAGGCATAGTGCAGAGCCAGCTGTTTCTAGTGCTTGCAGTTTTACCAAGAGTTCTGTCGAAGGCGCTAGCAATGTTCACCGCTATTACTCAGCTGATCTTGGATTCATCCAGTGACTTATGTCACATAGTGGAGATCAGCAGGAGAGTGACACTTTCTGAAGCCTTATTGAGGGTCACAAAGAAGCAAGTGGTATTTAAAAACGCAGTCATCTGCCGTGAGATTATTGTCTCAAGAATCTTGCAAGTGATTAACAGGAATGACACTGTTCTGTAGTGCTGATTTCCGCTCTGCTCTTCTTTTTGTAAACAAGGACTACTTTTGCCTCTTTCCACAGAGAAGGCCGTTTACACTGTGCAGATAGATTCAAGTAAGAGGTGATGCTAGCTGGTTTGCACATCTACTAAACAATCTTTGGCTCACCTTATCTGTGCCCACAGACTTTTCTTAGTCCAGAGATTTAAGAAGATGCACTTCATCCTGATTTATTGTCACTAGTGACAACTTTGACACAGTTCTTGTGGCTTACAAAGAGGTTCTCTTGCTGGATCAGGAACTTGCACCTTGACAGCAAAATTTTCAGGAAAGAGATCAGACTACTGGTAGAGATGGTCCCATCTCTACCAGCAGTCCTTGACCAAGAACCACCAGATTTTGGAGTCCACCATGCCTGATCACAGTATCCATCACAAAGATCACAGTATCCATCACAAACATCACAGTATCCATCACAAAGATCACAGTATCCATCACAAACATCACAGTATCCATCACGAAGATCACAGTATCCATCACAAACATCACAGTATCCATCACGAAGATCACAGTATCCATCACAAACATCACAGTATCCATCACAAAGATCACAGTATCCATCACAAAGATCACAGTATCCATCACAAACATCACAGTATCCATCACAAAGATCACAGTATCCATCACAAAGATCACAGTATCCATCACAAACATCACAGTATCCATCACGAAGATCACAGTATCCATCACGAACATCACAGTATCCATCACAAACATCACAGTATCCATCACAAACATCACAGTATCCATCACAAACATCACAGTATCCATCACAAACATCACAGTATCCATCACAAACATCACAGTATCCATCACAAACATCACAGTATCCATCACAAACATCACAGTATCCATCCAAAACATCACAGTATCCATCACAAACATCACAGTATCCATCACAAACATCACAGTATCCATCACAAACATCACAGTATCCATCACAAACATCACAGTATCCATCACAAACATCACAGTATCCATCACAAAGATCACAGTATCCATCACAAAGATCACAGTATCCATCACAAAGATCACAGTATCCATCACAAAAGATCACAGTATCCATCACAAGATCACAGTATCCATCACAAACATCACAGTATCCATCACAAACATCACAGTATCCATCACAAACATCACAGTATCCATCACAAAGATCACAGTATCCATCACAAACATCACAGTATCCATCACGAAGATCACAGTATCCATCACAAACATCACAGTATCCATCACGAAGATCACAGTATCCATCACAAACATCACAGTATCCATCACAAACATCACAGTATCCATCACAAACATCACAGTATCCATCACAAACATCACAGTATCCATCACAAACATCACAGTATCCATCACAAACATCACAGTATCCATCACAAAGATCACAG
>NC_069403.1:32961049-32971049 GCF_026875155.1 Cherax quadricarinatus | reverse complement strand
AAAGCCAGAGGTTTCATTAAATTTATACACAGAGTTAAACGATTCTCTGTATTGAAGGTTTATTCTGTACCAAGTGTCTCTCTCTCTGCCGTATTTGTTGGCAATACCTGCCATCTTACAACACCTGCCATCCTACAATACCTGCAATCCTACAATACTTGCGATCCTACAATACCTGCCATCTTACAATACCTGCCATCTTATAATACCTGTCATCCTACAATACCTGCCATCCTGCAATACCTGCCATCTTATAATACCTGTCATCCTACAATACCTGCCATCCTGCAATACCTGCCATCTTACAATTCCTGCCAACCTGTTGTATAATGCTTGCCATCCAACAATACCTGCTATCCTGCAATATCTACCACCCTTCAGTACCATTCATCATACAATGCCTGCCTTGCTACAATACCTGCCATCTTACTGTACATTACCCGCCACCTAACTGCACCTTCCACTCAACAATACGTGGCATCCTGCGTAATGTAACAGGATGGTAAACAAAGCGATTCTCCCGACTCTCAATCTTGCTGGTGACGGGATCAACGTCCACCAGGATATATGCCGTAATGACTTCCCTGTATAAGGCTACGGGAGACTGGCTGTGTAACAACAGTGACACTTTAGTTTTCTGTTTCTCGTACGGTATCGATATATTTAATTGCTATAATTTAAACCATAATTTTTAATGGGGATGGACCTGTAAGCCAATGGAAGGCCTCGGCCAGATGACTCTATGCTCCAGCTGCCGGTCATCATATGGCTAAAATCCGCGTCAGAAAGCACTTGTCCTGTTTCCTGACAAACTTTTCTTAATCTAATCTCGCAAGGTAACTAACAAAAGTGATCTGCGTTACTACACCATCACTACACCAGGACCAAGAAGAGAGGTCTTATATTCGACGTTTATTCATCCAAGACCAGTTCCCTCCCTATTTTAGGAATGATTGCGGGTGGAGAGCACAACACATCATGGATACGACAACTTCATGCAGCCCCCATTAAGAGGCTGTCATCCTGTATAAGGGCGTAGCCAGTAACGTTTAGAGTGCCCTAGCAAGTTGCAAGATTAGTTTGGCCACCAGTTCTACCACCGTCAAAGACTTAGGAAGGCCATCACAACACCGACAAACGCTAACGCAGGGGTGTGCGTCATTGCAAGCGGTGGCTGTGACAAATTATAAGTGAGAGAGACAGCAAGATGTTTTGAGTAGCGCCTGATAGAACAAATACCCCTGTAGCCAGGACGACCTGAACAACGCGTTCAGTTTGCATAACCATCTGATGAGGTGGAGCGAAGTCAAGCACGTAATCAAACAGACTGATAATCAGAGAGAAGACGCTGCCTTGAGGTATCAGTGATCGGTGTTCCTAACACTGTAGCTCAGAAATCCGGCAATTTCAACACTTCAAGAGTGTTGCATAACTTGGTGCTGTCTCGCAGCGAGACACGGCAATCAGTGACTTGACCGACAATCTGTCATGCCAGATACTGGACTGACGGAGCTCCCAGGAATGAAATTTTAATAAGATGTCCTAATGTTAAACAAGCGTTTTTCTTGCTCTCCACACCAGCACGGACACCGGGGAGCGCCAGAGAGAATACAGTTGCGAATGATCATGTTTATTTTAATCATGAGAAAGCGAAAAACCCGCTGGAGTGATACAGGGCCTTGGAATAAGTGGTAATCAGCGTTTAATGAAAGGAAGCAAGAGCCCTTCACCAGTTTCAAGCCCCTCCATATTGAATGGAAATAAGAAAAAAAAAAAAAAAAAGAATTTTTGAAGGCCTTTGGATGCTCAGAGACAACAGGTGGGGTCTAATGAAGGTTCTCTGAGCATCTGGGATCACACTATAAGGCTGGCTTTACTGAAATGTTCTTGAACTTGGCCCACTAGAAGCGCTAAGACTCGTTTATGTGAATAGTTTGAGGTTCTGGGATGACAGAGATGCCAGAGACGGATGCTGGGAGCGACAGCGAGCGTCAGCCTCGCCTGCCATGCTTCGTGAAAATATTTCCCTTTTATTAACCTTCCTTGAACTCGAAGAACCACAAAGACGGGCTGCGTGATCGTCGCTACTCTCTCCCTCTCACTCTCACACACAAACTCACTTACTCTCGAACCCATCAACTTAAGAAATAACTACAATACTGTTTTAAAAAAAGGCAACGTGCCACTAATTTTAAATTTTCGTCAATGTATTCTTCACATAAACTTTTTGTCTACAACTTCTATTTTTGTTACATTCCTTTGATGAATTTTATCAATGAATTACCACTCTCAGTCAGTATAATAAAAATCAATGAAACATATCCTCTCTCTCTTTAATCATACACCAATATATTCCCTTACCATTTCTCCTTATAAAAGTCTATTGTCAAAAATGGCTTCCAAACAAGACCATAAATATTGAGTATACAAAATACACAAGTATAAATCACCTTTGCAAGATTTTCAAGCGGCAATTTTGCGTAATTTGCCCTTGTATAATTCCCTTAAACGACACAAGCAGTTAGCTGTATGAATGTGGAAAAATTTGTGCAGGAATTGCTTTTAATAATTTAGTTGTGTATTAATAATAATAATAATAATAATAATAATAATAATAATAATAATAATAATTATTATTATTATTATTATTTTTATTATTATTATTATTATTATTATTACTGTTATTATTATTATTATTATATTATTATTATTATTATTATTATTATTATTATTATTGTTGTTGTTGTTGTTGTTGTTGTTGTTGTTGTTTTCAACATTTAGTTTATCTCCCTCCGAGGTAGGGTGACTCAAAAAAGAGGGGACAAAACATTCACCGTCATTCATTCAATCTTCAGAAGCGCTGACTTCACGCTACTGCAGACCCTCCAAACTGTAACCTCCTCACACTCCTTGAGAACGCAGGCTCATCACCCCTCAAGAGTGCAGGCTCCTCACCCCTCCTTGAGAGTGCAGGCTCCTTACCACTCCTTGAGAAAGCGGGCTCATCACCCCTCTTTGAAAGTGCAGGCTCTGTACTAGGCATCTCTAGATTACAAGTGCGGCTAACTGGTTTCCCTGAATCTCTTCATAAACGTTACCTTGCTCACAGTCCATTAGCACGTCAGGTCAAAAATACCACTTTCCTCCAGTCACTAACATCTAATGCAATCACACAAACCTGTTAGACATTCAAGTCCCTAGAACACAAAACCTCCTTAACCCCTTCCTCCCTCCAACCCCTCCAGGGACCACCCCAACCTCTCCTACCTGCCTGCACTTCATGGGGAATTGGAACATAATTCTCCCTCCGTAAGCCATGCGTGTCGTAAGAGGCGACTAAAATGCCGGGAGCAAGGGGCTAGTAACCCCTTCTTTATTCATTACTAAATTTAAAAAGAAAAACTTTCGTTTTTCTTTTTAGATCACCCTGCCTCGGTGGGATACGGCCAGTGCGTTGAATATATATATATATATATATAATATATATATATATATATATATATATATATATATATATATATATATATATATATATATATATATATATGTATATATATATATATATATGGAAATAATTTTTTAAGTAAGTTGTAACTCTTTGTTAGCTAATATTGACAGACGTAACTATCTTGTAACTTATCTTGTATTAGGAGACGTAACTAAATTGCTTTAGTTATCTTTTTTTCAAGACGAAATTATGATATTATAGTTACCATGTGTTAACAGACGTAACTCTGTTGTTGTAGTTACCATGTATTAACAGATGTAATTATGTTGTCGTAGTTATCTTGTATTAACAGACGTAACTTAGTTGTTGTAGTTACTGTGTATTAACAGACGTCATTATAGTGTTGTAGTTTTCTTGCATTAACAGACGTAACTTTGTTGTTGTAGTTCCCATGTACTAACAGACGTAATTATGTTGTTGTAATTACATCGTATTAACAGACGTAACTTTGTTGTTGTAGTTACCTTTTATTAACAGACGTAACTGTGGCTAATACCGTCACTGAATTCTGGAATCTCTACCAAAAAGTCTCGGACCAACTCCTGCACTAGCGTCATGCTGCCAGGAAATGATCATCGCTTTTTTCAATTACAGTTGCAAGCCATCATCGCTGTACGGAGATGATCAAGCTGTTGTTGGTTTGTCATTACTGTACCTGAGGGCAGAGGACATTTCTTCTCTCGTATATGTGAATGAAGGAGAGTACTAGTCCCACCTATGGAATCTGGATTTGACACTAGTTGGTGTAGACATTCCAGCTCAAGACATTGTCGGTACTATGAGTTAAACTCAGTGGCTTATATCTTCCCTGTATTAGGCTTTATATTTTCGGGTCTTACGGATTGGGTGGTCTATAAACTGGCTTTATTGCAGACTAAGTTGTTTATATACAGGTCTCTCTCTCAGGCTACGAGTCTCCCCTCTCTCAGGCTACGGCTCTCCCCTCTCTCTGACTACAGGTCTCCCCTCTCTCAGGCTACGGGTCTCCCCTTTCTCAGGCTACAAGTGTCCCCTTCCCCAGGCTACAGGTCTATCCTCCCAAGGCTGCAAGTTTCCCCTCTCCCAGGCTACAGGTCTTCTCCCCAGGTTACAGGTTTCCCCTCCTCCAGGCTACAGGTCTCCCCTCCCCCAGGCTACAGGTCTCTCCTGCCCCAGACTATAGGTCATCCCCTCTTCCAGGCTACAGATCTCCCCACCCCAGGTTACAGGTTTCCCCTACCCCAGGCTACAGGTCCCTCCACTCCTCCCACAGGGTATCGTGCCTATCTCATGATTAATTGACGGGGGTTGGAAGCTCCACCGCTCCGTGTGCGCAGTGGCCCACATGGGTTTAGTGCTTCCCATTAAATCCGAGACCGTGGAATGACTCGTCACTATAAACCTTCATGGGCTCAGCTACGTTACACTGTAACAGCGTTACTTTAGCTGTTCAGTTACCAATTTAAGTTTTCAAAGGAGTTTATACATATTGTGTTGATCACATCCCATGTCTCTTTCCCGTTGCCGCAGTGATCCTCACGGGTTTAGTGCCTGATGTAATAATAATAATAATAATAATAATAATAATAATAATAATAATAATAATAATAATAATAATATCAATTAAAATAATCTTTGTCAGCGCTCTATAACACTTGCTTTAAAATAATAATGTTGATTATATATTTTGTTAAATTATTCAATGGTCTCTGTACAGATCAGATGTTTAGTTAAAACTTAGCATTATGTGCCAACATTCCCAAGAAAATAAATATTTTTTTACAGTTTGTTACCGAATAGAAAGAACGTGTTTGATGGTTTTAGCTGTGTTCCAGGGAGGCTGCCTCAGCCTCTGGGGTTTGACTCTCCGTCAGTCTCAGTTTTGTTCTTTGTTTTAAAACCTTTTGTTTTCCGGGTTACATTGACTTGTCTACTGTTGGTTAGACTGGTATCCAAACGGCAGGAGAATGAAATTAGTATCTGAATTTACCACTCCTCGAATATGGCCGGCGTTAGGGAAGGCATGTCTGGTGTTTTCATTGACCACCTAATGTCTTGTGCCATTTTGGCGTAAAGGTCTGGAGCTGCCTAAACGTCTGGTGTAAATTTTGGGACCCATATCCTCGGAGATGTGGATAAAAAGGCTTCAAGGAAGAATATTTGGATTTCTTCCTGAAGCCGTTTGAATATTCCACTTCCCTTACCATCCCATCTTTTCAATCTTTTTTAAAAAAATATACATAAAGAGAAAATTCACACTAATCATGATTGGACAGGTTCCCCAAATAACGCTCTAGACCACTCGGCCACAGATGCCTCAAAAATTATGGAGCCTGTTTAACAAGTCATGTTTCTTCCCATCCTGGGCTGGGAAGAAACAATGGGCTTCAAGCATTGTTTCAAGCTATTTCATTCGCATCCTTTATGTTCCGACCTCTCAAGCGTTTTTCATATCTGTGGCCGAGTGGTCTAAAGAGTCACTTGGGGAACATTGCTCCTCCCTTGACGTGTTTCCAATCCCGCTGACTGTGAGCTTTCTCTGTATATTTGTATATTTCTCTGTATATTTCTCTGTATATTTCATTGTGTTTGTATATTATTAAATTATTGTAAACTTATTTAAAATATATTTAGTTGGATTAGGCTAAATTAAATTGCGCTTGTTATAATAAGGTTAGGTAAGTTTCCCAAGGTTCTTTTAGTACAAAATTATTAATTTTTGCATTAACATAAATGAAAACAAAAATATTAAACTTATAAGAGAAAATTATAGAAAGGACTTAATTTTAAATGTGTTCTTGCTAATTGACCAGTTTTACCTATTCGGCACGACATACATACACACACACACACACACAAACACACACACACACAAACACACACACACACACACACACATACACACACACACACACACACACACACATACATACACACACAAACACACACACACACACACACACACACACATATGGGTGCCTTAGAGGACGGAAAACCAGAGATCTGGTAGACGAACCAGGGAGGAAAGACTGGAGTTAGAGCTCCAAAAAAGGGAGGAAGAGTGGGGAAGGAAGATAGTAGAGCTTGGTAAGAAAATGAAGGAGCGGATAGCTGAAGAGTGCAGGAAGTGGGAAGTACAGGTCTTAGCAGCAGAAGCTAGGTACAGTGCTTAAAGAAAACTGAAAAAGCCTGAAACAGATTAGAGAGACAAATGACAATTCAGATGTGACTCAGGAAATTCAAAGTCAGCGCAGAAAAGGGGGATGGAAAGCAAAAAAGGAACAGCCATACACGAAGGCCCTATCAGACCCCGGGGGGCCAGGGAAAAGACGTGAGAAAACCTAATCAAACGACAGGCCCAAACAATGAAGGGAAAATTCAAAGCAGGTGCAGAAAAGGGGGAGGTAAAACAACGGAGACTGCCGTACACGGGGCCCTATAAACCCCCACGGGGGGCCGGGGAAAAAACAGAGCACACTAAAATAAAGCGACAGGTCCAAGACAATGAAGGTTTTTTATATGAGAGATTTAACAGCCAACTGCATAGAAAGGGCCCAGCTGGTCAGAAAGACATTTCACTGAGAAAAGAGTTTCATATTTTGAAGGGACTAAGGCAAGAACATTAAAGGAAAGGGAAATAAAAGCCTCAGAGGAAGCAGAGGAGACTCAGGGGGGGAGGAAAAGGGCGGGTCTTTTTTTGGTTTTAGGGGCCCTTCCAAGAACCCAAGGGGGGCCAATTTTTGAAGAAATAAAACAGGGGGAAAAAAAAAATGATTGAAGGCATCTGAAAAAATGGGGAGGGCAATATGACCCAGGTACAAATTTTCAGAGAATGGGGGGTTTTGCGGGGGAAGGATACGGCCTGTCAGAGAAAACTTTCAGGAAAAATCATTTCGAACCAGGATTTGCAAGAAAAGCAAGACGGGGGACAAAGGGGGGACCAGAGAGTATACCTCGCCCGCGACAGAACACAAGAAAAAAGGGATACACTGAAAGAGAGGGCAGGCCCAAAGGGGGGAACGAGAAGCAATGAAAATGAGCAGGCCCCGACACGGGGGAAAGGCAAACACCCCCACAGAACCCCCACCAAAGACTCCACCCGCGACATTCCCAAGCAACTGAGCAACCTATACTAAAACCCACTCACTTTTCCCCTCTGCCACCAACCCCCATATCACAAACCTCCCCCCAAACAGCTGTCCCTTATGGGCATCGCCCCCACCCCCTAAACACAAACCCCACCTACACCACAGCCCATATAGGCCCCCCCCAAAGGGCTCTGCTCCCCCAAACCCCCAATATATTGCTGAAAACAATGATAGAAAAGAAAAAAGGTTTGTACACAAACGCGGGTGGGAAAACGAATAAACATGAGGATGGGAAAGAAAGAATCAGTGAAAAAATCCCAGAATCATAGCATCACAGAAAAAAAACTCGCGAACAATAACAGCACAAATTTCCCCAAAAGGGGTTAGATCCGAGGGGAAAAATAAAAGGGAGTAGAGGGGGGGGAGGGGTTTTCAAGCTCTAAAACCCAATGGGGATTTGAGGAAATGGGAAAGGGATGGACATGATTTGGGAAAGAATACATTGTTTGTACAATCAGTCCGGGAACATAAATATCATTTGGGGTGATGTTAACCCACCACAGAACGCGGGGGCCAAGAGAGGGGGAAAGAAAAAAAAACAAAAGGGTGATGGGGACACACTGGGTGAGGTGGAAGAAGGCCACTGAGCAAGCAAAGTTACTGGGAATGGGGGATTTCAACCACAGGGAGATCGACTGGGAAAACCTGGAGCCACATGGGGGGCCCGAAAAATGGAGAGCCAAGATGATGGTGTGGTACTTTAAAACCTCTGCTCAAAAGTCAGGGGGCACAACCCGAGAGAGAGGGGGGGATGAGCCAGCAAGACTGGATCTTGTGTTCACCCTGAGCAGTTCAACATTGGGACATCACTTACAGAGGCCCCCCGGAGCTAGCGATCATGGGTTCTGAGTTTTGACATATGTAGAGTTACAAGTGGAAAAGGTAACAGAACTGGAGGGGACAGGCCCCAAAATAAAAGGGGGGACTACACAGGTATGGGAAAATTCCTGCAGGGGGTTCAGTGGGACAGAGAAATGGGAAAAATCATAAACGAGTATGGGAAAAGTGGCAAAAAATGAAGGAGGGAAGGAAAGTTTTTTGTTCCCAAGGGAAACAGAAATAATAGGAAGACCAAAACGAGTCCTTGGTTTACCCGAAGGTGTAGGGAGGCAAAAACTAAGTGCAACAGAGAATGGAAAAGGTACAGGAGGCATAGGACCCAGGAAAACAAGGAGATTAGTAGAAGAGCCAGAAACGAGTATGCGCAGATAAGGAGGGAGGCCCAGCGACAGTATGAAAACGACATAGCATCGAAAGTCAAATCTGACCCGAAACTGCTGTATAGCCACATTAGGAGGAAGACAACAGTCAAGGACCAGGTGATAAGGCTGAGGAAAGAAGGTGGAGAACTCACAAGAAACGATCAAGAGGTATGTGAGGAGCTCAACACGAGATTTAAGGAAGTATTTACAGTAGAGACAGGAAGGACTCTGGGGGGACAGACCAGATGGGGACACCAACAAGGAATACACCAACAAGTGTTGAACGACATACATACAGATGAGGAGGAGGTGAAGAAACTGCTAAGGGACATCGATACCTCAAAGGCAATGGGACCGGACAACATCTCTCCGTGGGTCCTTAGAGAGGGAGCAGATATGTTGTGCGTACCACTTACCACAATCTTCAACACATCCCTGGAAACTGGGCAACTACCTGAGGTATGGAAGACGGCAAATGTAGTTCCCATTTTCAAAAAAGGAGACAGAAAAGAGGCACTAAACTATAGACCTGTGTCATTGACGTGTATAGTATGCAAAATTATGGAGAAGATTATCAGGAGAAGAGTGGTGGAGCACCTGGAACGGAACAGGAGTATAAATGCCAACCAGCACGGATTCACGGAAGGCAAATCCTGTGTCACAAACCTTCTGGAGTTTTATGATAAAAATAACAGAAGTAAGACAAGAGAGAGAGGGTGGGTTGATTGCATCTTCTTGGACTGCAAGAAGGCCTTTGACACAGTTCCTCACAAGAGATTAGTGCAGAAGCTAGAGCATCAGGCGCATATAACAGGAAGGGCACTGCAATGGATCAGAGAATACCTGACAGGGAGGCAACAACGAGGCATGGTACGTAATGATGTATCACAGTGGGTACCTGTGACGAGCGGGGTCCCACAGGGGTCGGTCCTAGGTACCAGTGCTATTTTTGGTATATGTGAACGACATGACGGAAGGGTTAGACTCAGAAGTGTCCCTGTTATGCAGATGATGTGAAGTTAATGAGGAGAATTAAATCTGATGAGGACCAGGCAGGACTTCAAAGAGACCTGGACAGACTGGACACCTGGTCCAGCAAATGGCTTCTCGAATTTAATCCTGCCAAATGCAAAGTCATGAAGATGGGGGAAGGGCACAGAAGA
>NC_069403.1:32931049-32953549 GCF_026875155.1 Cherax quadricarinatus | reverse complement strand
CATCCATCAACATTTTGGGGAATTCTTTATCAAAAGTTTTTTTACTGTATCAAGATTTTTAAATACAACTTTGATATTAAAAGTCTTAAGAAGAGAAGGCATATCAACCAAGTTTTCATGGTAAGGGAGAACCAACATATTTTTAGTTGAATAAGGCTGGTTGTCCCTTTTTGGATTGTAAAAAGTATTTCTAGCAACTTTAAAAGATTTATCAATTACATTTCTTGGGTATTTCAAATCATTACCTATTTCATAAATTTTGGATATTTCCACATTTATGAACTCTGGACTACAAATACGTAAAGCTCTCAAAAACATTGATGAGAAAACAGACAGTTTGACTCTATCTTGATGGGAAGAATAATAGTGGACATAGGAACAGTTATTTGTAGGTTTTTCTGTAAATTTTAAATTTGAATTCATTATTACCCTTAATAATTAAAACATCTAGATAAGGCAATGAGTTATTTTCTTCAAACTCAACATTGGTTGTTTTGCATATATGTATATATATATATAATATATATTTATATATATATATATATATATATATATATATATATATATATATATATATATTTATATATAATATATATTGGGAAGTACCACCTCTATAGCTGGAATGGGACCCTCATCCTCAGAGAAGACAATAAACGTACCTCAGAGAAAACTCAAGGTTCTCCCCGGAGCTGTTTGAATATTTTCTTTGAATATTTTCTATATATATATTATATATATTATATATTATACAATATTATATATATATATATATATATAATATATATATATATATATATATATATATATATATATATATATATATATACATATAATATATAAACTTTATTTAATATTTCCCATGATTTCTGATAGAAATATTCTATACTATTAAAATAGTTTTCCTGCTCTTTTTTATATTAAATTTCTTTAATAAATTTTAGCGACAAATAATATTGATTAACCTAAATATTTTACTAACGCTTTTCTTTAATGACCATTAATTATGATCATAGATTTTTATCACTAAACAAGACCACTGGTTGACGTGTGTCACTAGTGTTGGACACTGTGTGTCACTAGTGTTGGACACTGTGTGTTACTAGTGTTGGACACTGTGTGTCACTATGTTGGACACTGTGTGTTACTAGTGTTGGACACTGTGTGTCACTAGTGTTGGACACTGTTGTCACTAGTGTTGGACACTGTGTGTTACTAGTGTTGGACACTGTGTGTCACTAGTGTTGGACACTGTGTGTCACTAGTGTTGGACACTGTGTGTTACTAGTGTTGGACACTGTGTGTCACTAGTGTTGGACACTGTGTGTTACTAGTGTTGGACACTGTGTGTTACTAGTGTTGGACACTGTGTGTTTCTAGTGTTGGACACTGTGTGTCACAAGTGTTGGACACTGTGTGTTACTAGTGTTGGACACTGTGTGTTACTAGTGTTGGACACTGTGTGTTACTAGTGTTGGACACTGTGTATCACTAGTGTTGGACACTGTGTGTTACTAGTGTTGGACACTGTGTGTTACTAGTGTTGGACACTGTGTGTCACTAGTGTTGGACACTGTGTGTTACTAGTGTTGGACACTGTGTGTTACTAGTGTTGGACACTGTGTGTTACTAGTGTTGGACACTGTGTGTCACAAGTGTTGGACACTGTGTGTTACTAGTGTTGGACACTGTGTGTTACTAGTGTTGGACACTGTGTGTCACTAGTGTTGGACACTGTGTGTCACTAGTGTTGGACACTGTGTGTCACTAGTGTTGGACACTGTGTGTTACTAGTGTTGGACACTGTGTGTCACTAGTGTTGGACACTGTGTGTCACTAGTGTTGGACACTGTGTGTCACTAGTGTTGGACACTGTGTGTCACTAGTGTTGGACACTGTGTGTTACTAGTGTTGGACACTGTGTGTCACTAGTGTTGGACACTGTGTGTCACTAGTGTTGGACACTGTGTATCACTAGTGTTGGACACTGTGTGTCACTAGTGTTGGACACTGTGTGTCACTAGTGTTGGACACTGTGTGTCACTAGTGTTGGACACTGTGTGTTACTAGTGTTGGACACTGTGTGTCACTAGTGTTGGACACTGTGTGTCACTAGCGTTGGACACTGTGTGTCACAAGTGTTGGACACTGTGTGTGTTACTAGTGTTGGACACTGTGTGTTACTAGTGTTGGACACTGTGTGTTACTAGTGTTGGACACTGTGTGTCACAAGTGTTGGACACTGTGTGTTACTAGTGTTGGACACTGTGTGTCACAAGTGTTGGACACTGTGTGTCACAAGTGTTGGACACTGTGTGTTACTAGTGTTGGACACTGTGTGTTACTAGTGTTGGACACTGTGTGTTACTAGTGTTGGACACTGTGTGTCACTAGTGTTGGACACTGTGTGTCACTAGTGTTGGACACTGTGTGTCACTAGTGTTGGACACTGTGTGTCACTAGTGTTGGACACTGTGTGTTACTAGTGTTGGACACTGTGTGTCACAAGTGTTGGACACTGTGTGTCACTAGTGTTGGACACTGTGTGTCACAAGTGTTGGACACTGTGTGTTACTAGTGTTGGACACTGTGTGTTACTAGTGTTGGACACTGTGTGTTACTAGTGTTGGACACTGTGTGTTACTAGTGTTGGACACTGTGTGTCACAAGTGTTGGACACTGTGTGTCACTAGTGTTGGACACTGTGTGTCACAAGTGTTGGACACTGTGTGTTACTAGTGTTGGACACTGTGTGTTACTAGTGTTGGACACTGGTGTGTTACTAGTGTTGGACACTGTGTGTCACTAGTGTTGGACACTGTGTGTCACTAGTGTTGGACACTGTGTGTCACTAGTGTTGGACACTGTGTGTCACTAGTGTTGGACACTGTGTGTTACTAGTGTTGGACACTGTGTGTCACAAGTGTTGGACACTGTGTGTCACTAGTGTTGGACACTGTGTGTCACAAGTGTTGGACACTGTGTGTTACTAGTGTTGGACACTGTGTGTTACTAGTGTTGGACACTGTGTGTCACAAGTGTTGGACACTGTGTGTCACTAGTGTTGGACACTGTGTGTTACTAGTGTTGGACACTGTGTGTTACTAGTGTTGGACACTGTGTGTCACTAGTGTTGGACACTGTGTGTCACTAGTGTTGGACACTGTGTGTCACTAGTGTTGGACACTGTGTGTTACTAGTGTTGGACACTGTGTGTCACTAGTGTTGGACACTGTGTGTCACTAGTGTTGGACACTGTGTGTTACTAGTGTTGGACACTGTGTGTTACTAGTGTTGGACACTGTGTGTCACTAGTGTTGGACACTGTGTGTTACTAGTGTTGCACACTGTGTGTCACTAGTGTTGGACACTGTGTGTTACTAGTGTTGGACACTGTGTGTCACAAGTGTTGGACACTGTGTGTCACTAGTGTTGGACACTGTGTGTCACAAGTGTTGGACACTGTGTGTCACTAGTGTTGGACACTGTGTTTTACTAGTATTGGACACTGTGTGTTACTAGTGTTGGACACTGTGTGTTACTAGTGTTGGACACTGTGTGTCACTAGTGTTGGACACTGTGTGTCACTAGTGTTGGACACTGTGTGTTACTAGTATTGGACACTGTGTGTCACTAGTGTTGGACACTGTGTGTTACTAGTGTTGGACACTGTGTGTCACAAGTGTTGGACACTGTGTGTCACTAGTGTTGGACACTGTGTGTTACTAGTGTTGGACACTGTGTGTTACTAGTGTTGGACACTGTGTGTCACTAGTGTTGGACACTGTGTGTCACTAGTGTTGGACACTGTGTGTTACTAGTGTTGGACACTGTGTGTCACTAGTGTTGGACACTGTGTGTCACTAGTGTTGGACACTGTGTGTCACTAGTGTTGGACACTGTGTGTTACTAGTGTTGGACACTGTGTGTCACTAGTGTTGGACACTGTGTGTCACTAGTGTTGGACACTGTGTGTCACTAGTGTTGGACACTGTGTGTTACTAGTGTTGGACACTGTGTGTCACAAGTGTTGGACACTGTGTGTCACTAGTGTTGGACACTGTGTGTCACAAGTGTTGGACACTGTGTGTCACTAGTGTTGGACACTGTGTGTCACTAGTGTTGGACACTGTGTGTCACTAGTGTTGGACACTGTGTGTCACTAGTGTTGGACACTGTGTGTCACTAGTGTTGGACACTGTGTGTCACAAGTGTTGGATACTGTGTGTCACAAGTGTTGGACACTGTGTGTCACAAGTGTTGGACACTGTGTGTCACAAGTGTTGGACACTGTGTGTCACAAGTGTTGGACACTGTGTGTCACAAGTGTTGGACACTGTGTGTCACAAGTGTTGGACACTGTGTGTCACAAGTGTTGGACACTGTGTGTCACAAGTGTTGGGCACTGTGTGTCACAAGTGTTGGACACTGTGTGTCACAAGTGTTGGACACTGTGTGTCACTAGTGTTGGACACTGTGTGTCACTAGTGTTGGACACTGTGTGTCACTAGTGTTGGACACTGTGTGTCACTAGTGTTGGACACTGTGTGTCACAAGTGTTGGACACTGTGTGTCACAAGTGTTGGACACTGTGTGTCACAAGTGTTGAACACTGTGTGTCACAAGTGTTGGACACTGTGTGTCACAAGTGTTGGACACTGTGTGTCACAAATGTTGGACACTGTGTGTCACAAGTGTTGGACACTGTGTGTCACTAGTGTTGGACACTGTGTGTCACAAGTGTTGGACACTATGTGTCACTAGTGTTGGACACTGTGTCACTAGTGTTGGACACTGTGTGTCACAAGTGTTGGACACTGTGTGTCACAAGTGTTGGACACTGTGTGTCACTAGTGTTTGACACTGTGTGTCACTAGTGTTGGACACTGTGTGTCACTAGTGTTGGACACTGTGTCACTAGTGTTGGACACTGTGTGTCACTTGTGTTGGACACTGTGTGTCACTAGTGTTGGACACTGTGTGTCACTAGTGTTGGACTCTGTGTGTCACTAGTGTTGGACACTGTCACTAGTGTTGGACACTGTGTCACTAGTGTTGGACACTGTGTGTCACAAGTGTTGGACACTGTGTGTCACTAGTGTTGAACACTGTGTGTCACTAGTGTTGGACACTGTGTGTCACAAGTGTTGGACACTGTGTGTCACTAGTGTTGGACACTGTGTGTCACAAGTGTTGGACACTGTGTGTCACAAGTGTTGGACACTGTGTCACTAGTGTTGGACACTGTGTGTCACAAGTGTTGGACACTGTGTGTCACAAGTGTTGGACACTATGTCACTAGTGTTGGACACTGTGTGTCACTAGTGATGGACACTGTGTGTCACTAGTGTTGGACACTGTGTGTCACTAGTGTTGGACACTGTGTGTCACTAGTGTTGGACACTGTGTCACTAGTGTTGGACACTGTGTGTCACTTGTGTTGGACACTGTGTGTCACTAGTGTTGGACACTGTGTGTCACTAGTGTTGGACTCTGTGTGTCACTAGTGTTGGACACTGTCACTAGTGTTGGACACTGTGTCACTAGTGTTGGACACTGTGTGTCACTAGCGTTGGACACTGTGTGTCACTAGTGTTGGACACTGTGTGTCACTAGTGTTGGACACTGTGTGTCACTAGTGTTGGACACTGTGTGTCACTAGTGTTGGACACTGTGTGTCACAAGTGTTGGACACTGTGTGTCACAAGTGTTGAACACTGTGTGTCACAAGTGTTGGACACTGTGTGTCACAAGTGTTGGACACTGTGTGTCACAAATGTTGGACACTGTGTGTCACAAGTGTTGGACACTGTGTGTCACTAGTGTTGGACACTGTGTGTCACAAGTGTTGGACACTATGTGTCACTAGTGTTGGACACTGTGTCACTAGTGTTGGACACTGTGTGTCACAAGTGTTGGACACTGTGTGTCACAAGTGTTGGACACTGTGTGTCACTAGTGTTTGACACTGTGTGTCACTAGTGTTGGACACTGTGTGTCACTAGTGTTGGACACTGTGTCACTAGTGTTGGACACTGTGTGTCACTTGTGTTGGACACTGTGTGTCACTAGTGTTGGACACTGTGTGTCACTAGTGTTGGACTCTGTGTGTCACTAGTGTTGGACACTGTCACTAGTGTTGGACACTGTGTCACTAGTGTTGGACACTGTGTGTCACAAGTGTTGGACACTGTGTGTCACTAGTGTTGAACACTGTGTGTCACTAGTGTTGGACACTGTGTGTCACAAGTGTTGGACACTGTGTGTCACTAGTGTTGGACACTGTGTGTCACAAGTGTTGGACACTGTGTGTCACAAGTGTTGGACACTGTGTCACTAGTGTTGGACACTGTGTGTCACAAGTGTTGGACACTGTGTGTCACAAGTGTTGGACACTATGTCACTAGTGTTGGACACTGTGTGTCACTAGTGATGGACACTGTGTGTCACTAGTGTTGGACACTGTGTGTCACTAGTGTTGGACACTGTGTGTCACTAGTGTTGGACACTGTGTCACTAGTGTTGGACACTGTGTGTCACTTGTGTTGGACACTGTGTGTCACTAGTGTTGGACACTGTGTGTCACTAGTGTTGGACTCTGTGTGTCACTAGTGTTGGACACTGTCACTAGTGTTGGACACTGTGTCACTAGTGTTGGACACTGTGTGTCACTAGCGTTGGACACTGTGTGTCACTAGTGTTGGACACTGTGTGTCACTAGTGTTGGACACTGTGTGTCACTAGTGTTGGACACTGTGTGTCACTAGTGTTGGACACTGTGTGTCACAAGTGTTGGACACTGTGTGTTACTAGCGTTGGACACTGTGTCACTAGTATTTTACGGTCTTGAGGTGGGTGAGTTGTCCCAGGTCATAGGTCATAGTCAGTTGTCTTTCACACTTCGTGACTTTATCATAGGAACTGTTTATGATGAAGACACATCACAATATTGTTTAGTTTCTACATCTTTGATTGTTTTAAACAGTCAATTAATCCCTCAGACTCGTACAACCATTTTTTGGTAAGTAGCAAAGATTAAAAAATCACCAATTTTCATTACTCAGACAATTTATTATCCATAAACATCTCATTTTAGATCATTGTTCACCTATGATGTTGACTGTTATATACTGTTTTAACTACAGCAGAGACAGTAACAGTGCTTAACTGATAGCTTCCAGAAATTATCATATCAGTCTTTGTGGTTTTTCTAATCGGCTTCATAAAAATCACATTTTGCAACTTCGAGTCGACCCTGAACCCCTTGAGCCCAGCTACCATTCGTCTTTTTTTTTTTCCGTAAGTATACATCAATCTCTGAAGGACTTCTCATATGGTCCATCAGCAGTCCAGCACTGTTCCACTTTACACAACCTCTTTGGACTCTTTGAGTCCGGAGGTAAACATGGCTCACGACAGAAGATGCAATATTCCTCGAAGTGAAATGTGAAGGCGTGCGTGTTTACACTGGCTGCTCACTACCAGATCTTCTCTGTCTTAACGCTGTACATGATGACCAGAGTTGATACATGAATTTTATGACCAAACAGAACATAATCGAGATTACTGGACTACTATTCCTGAAAGCGAATATGCTGCTTTACATCCTGTCACATTATTCTCATTAGTACTATAATTGTTTGTGATGCACATTGTTTAGACAACTGACCAGTTGAAGAATGAGACTCTTGTGAAACATTTGGGAATCTTTATTTGGAAACTTATATTTTGACGAAACTTTTTCCAAAATAAAGATAACCAAACGTTGCACAAAGTGTCTCATTCTATAATTGTCTGAACTTCTTTGGAACAGCAAAATTAACCTGCAATGCAATCAGTGTAATTAATCAGCAGCATAAGAAGTGTAATTAACCTGAATGTCTGCATTCAGTCGCTGGTTTTTGCCTCTATGAGGCGGATATTCGCTAGTTTTTGCCTCTGTGAAGCTGGTTTGTCGCTAGTTTTGGTCTCTGTAAAATGGATTTTTCCTGGGTTTTTTAGCCTCTGCGAGGCTGATATTCGCTGACTTTTTATTTTTGGAAAAAGTTTTGGCGTCTCTCGGGCTTTGTATTCATATTTTTTAATGCATTTTGTGGGAGTATAAATATATTAGAAGAATTTCCATGCAAAACCTTTTACGAAATCTGCCGAGAGAATATAACGATATTGTAACAAAATATTTTAGATTGCCTACACCACCACTACTACTACAACCACGACCACTCTGACCCTCACGCCCTCCACCACTACGACCACCACCACTATGACCCTCACCACCACCACGAACACCACCTCGACTACGACCACTACCACCATTACAACCACCATTGCCTTCACTACGACCCTCACGACCACCACCATTACAACCACCATGGCCTCCATCACTACGACCCCTCACGGCATCCACCACCACCTCGACCCTTACGGTCTCAGCCACCGCTAATTCCATTACCACCATCACTACAACTACCACCGTTACGACGTTACGACCATCACCGCTATGACCACCACCACTACGACGGCCACCACTATGACCAACACAACTACAACCACTACGACAACCACCACTACAATCACCACAGCCACTATCACTGAAGACCACCACCACGACCACCATAACTACGACAACCACCACTACGACCACCACAACCACGACCACAACTACAACCACCACTACGACAACCATCACTACGTTCACGACCACTACAACAATCACCACTAGGACAACCACAATCACCTCCACTACAACAACCACTACTATGACAGCGTTACAAGATGTACGCTCCGACTCTCCGAGGGTAAACACACACTAGCAAAAAACAGTCTAAATAACACGAGAGGAGAACAAAGTTCTCCCAGACAGAGCAGAGAGAAGAGTAGCCCTGAAGAGGAGCCCCGACAGAGCAGCAGATGCGACGGGTGTGATTTCTCGTGTCGTCTCCCGGCTGATCACAAGCACCAGAAATCAAGCAACACAAGTGTGCAACACAAGTGTGCAACACAAGTAGTCTATCAAAACTCTTGTTTAAGTGAACTCTGTTGTTGTTATTTCTAGCTGTATACGTAAGCTAAAGGTATAAGAAAACTAACGATATAAATCATGATATTTTCGCTTTAGCTGTTAACGTACATACCAATAATTAAGAATATAATATTGAATGAGAGAAGAGGTATATACAATAATTATTGTGTTTTTTTATCAGGATGTTTAATTGATGGACGATCAGGTTGTTGTTGATGGTCAGGCATGTTGTTGCTACTGTTGTTGTTGTTGTTGATGGTCAGGCATGTTGTTGCTACTGTTGATGTTGTTGATGGTCAGGCATGTTGCTGCTACTGTTGTTGTTGTTGTTGATGGTCAGGCATGTTGTTGCTACTGTTGATGTTGATGATGGTCAGGCATGTTGTTGCTACTGTTGTTGTTGTTGATGGTCAGGAATGTTGTTGCTACTGTTGTTGTTGTTGATGGTCAGGAATGTTGTTGCTACTGTTTATGTTGTTGATGGTCAAGTATGTTGTTGCTACTCTTGATGTTGATAATGGTCAAACATGTTGTTGCTACTCTTGAAGTTGATGCTGGTCAAGCATGTTGTTGCTACTGTTGTTGTTGTTGATGGTCAAGTATGTTGTTGCTACTGTTGATGTTGATGATGGTCAAGTATGTTGTTGCTACTGTTGATGTTGTTGATGGTCAAGTATGTTGTTGCTACTGTTGATGTTGTTGATGGTCAAGTATGTTGTTGCTACTGTTGATGTTGTTGATGGTCAAGTATGTTGTTGCTACTGTTGATGTTGTTGATGGTCAAGTATGTTGTTGCTACTGTTGATGTTGTTGATGGTCAAGTATGTTGTTGCTACTGTTGATGTTGTTGATGGTCCAAGTATGTTTGTTTAGCTACTGTTGATGTTGATGATGGTCAAGTATGTTGTTGCTACTGTTGATGTTGTTGATGGTCAAGTATGTTGTTGCTACTGTTGATGTTGTTGATGGTCAAGTATGTTGTTGCTACTGTTGATGTTGTTGATGGTCAAGTATGTTGTTGCTACTGTTGATGTTGATGATGGTCAAGTATGTTGTTGCTACTGTTGATGTTGTTGATGGTCAAGTATGTTGTTGCTACTGTTGATGTTGTTGATGGTCAAGTATGTTGTTGCTACTGTTGATGTTGTTGATGGTCAAGTATGTTGTTGCTACTGTTGATGTTGTTGATGGTCAAGTATGTTGTTGCTACTGTTGATGTTGATGATGGTCAAGTATGTTGTTGCTACTGTTGATGTTGATGATGGTCAAGTATGTTGTTGCTACTGTTGATGTTGTTGATGGTCAAGTATGTTGTTGCTACTGTTGATGTTGATGATGGTCAAGTATGTTGTTGCTACTGTTGATGTTGATGATGGTCAAGTATGTTGTTGCTACTGTTGATGTTGTTGATGGTCAAGTATGTTGTTGCTACTGTTGATATTGATGATAGTCAAGCATGTTGTTGCTACTGTTGATATTGATGATGGTCAAGCATATTGTTGCTACTGTTGATATTGATGATAGTCAAGCATGTTGTTGCTACTGTTGATATTGATGATGGTCAAGCATATTGTTGCTACTGTTGATATTGATGATGGTCAAGAATGTTGTTGCTACTGTTGATGTTGATGATGGTCAAGCATGTTGTTGCTACTGTTGATATTGATGATGGACAAGAATGTTGTTGCTACTGTTGATGTTGATGATGGTCAAGCATGTTGTTGCTACTGTTGATATTGATGATGGTCAAGCATGTTGTTGCTACTGTTGATATTGATGATGGACAAGAATGTTGTTGCTACTGTTGATGTTGATGATGGTCAAGCATGTTGTTGCTACTGTTGATATTGATGATGGACAAGAATGTTGTTGCTACTGTTGATGTTGATGATGGTCAAGCATGTTGTTGCTACTGTTGATATTGATGATGGTCAAGAATGTTGTTGCTACTGTTGATATTGATGATGGACAGATGTGTGCATTGATTTGATGGGGTCAACATGTTTGCTTGTGATATTGATGATGGTACAAGCATGTTGTTGCTACTGTTGATATTGATGATGGTCAAGCATGTTGTTGCTACTGTTGATATTGATGATGGTCAAGCATGTTGTTGCTACTGTTGATATTGATGATGGACAAGAATGTTGTTGCTACTGTTGATGTTGATGATGGTCAAGCATGTTGTTGCTACTGTTGATATTGATGATGGTCAAGCATGTTGTTGCTACTGTTGATGTTGATGATGGTCAAGCATGTTGTTGCTACTGTTGATGTTGTTGATGGTCAAGTATGTTGTTGCTACTGTTGATATTGATGATGGACAAGAATGTTGTTGCTACTGTTGATGTTGATGATGGTCAAGCATGTTGTTGCTACTGTGTTGTTGTTGTTGCTGCTGATGGTCAAGTACGTTGTTGCTACTGTTGTTGTTGTTGTTGCTGATGGTCAAGCATGTTGTTGCTACTGTTGTTGTTGTTGTTGCTGATGGTCAAGCATGTTGTTGCTACTGTTGTTGTTGTTGTTGCTGATGGTCAAGCATGTTGTTGCTACTGTTGTTGTTGTTGTTGCTGATGGTCAAGTATGTTGTTGCTACTGTTGTTGTTGTTGTTGCTGATGGTCAAGTATGTTGTTGCTACTGTTGTTGCTGTAGTTGCTGATGGTCAAGCATATTGTTGCTACTGTTGATATTGATGATGGTCAAGCATGTTGTTGCTACTGTGTTGTTGTTGCTGTGATGGTCAAGTACGTTGTTGCTACTGTTGTTGTTGTTGTTGCTGATGGTCAAGCATGTTGTTGCTACTGTTGTTGTTGTTGTTGCTGATGGTCAAGCATGTTGTTGCTACTGTTGTTGTTGTTGTTGCTGATGGTCAAGCATGTTGTTGCTACTGTTGTTGTTGTTGTTGCTGATGGTCAAGTATTTGTTGCTACTGTTGTTGTTGTGTTGCTGATGGTCAAGCATGTTGTTGCTACTGTTGTTGCTGTAGTTGCTGATGGTCAAGCATATTGTTGCTACTGTTGTTGTTGTTGCTGATGGTCAAGCATGTTGTTGCTACTGTTGTTGTTGTTGCTGATGGTCAAGCATGTTGTTGCTACTGTTGTTGTTGTTGTTGCTGATGGTCAAGCATGTTGTTGCTACTGTTGTTGTTGTTGTTGCTGATGGTCAAGCATGTTGTTGCTACTGTTGTTGTTGTTGTTGCTGATGGTCAAGCATGTTGTTGCTACTGTTGTTGTTGTTGCTGATGGTCAAGCATGTTGTTGCTACTGTTGTTGTTGTTGCTGATGGTCAAGCATGTTGTTGCTACTCTTGATGTTGTTGCTGATGGTCAAGCATGTTGTTGCTACTGTTGATGTTGTTGCTGTTGTTACTGATGGTCAAACTTGCTGTTGCTACTGTTGCTACTGTTGTTGTTGTTGTTGTTGCTGGTTTTAATTTTGATAATTCTGTTGCTTTTGCTTATTTACTGTTACTTTTACTGTTGTTCCCTACTTAGGCCACTGTTGTTTCCGTTACCCCCGTTCATTCTTATCTATTGTTGCTGTTACTTCTTCTGCTGTTCGTGTTTGTCTAATATCACTGCTCGTGGTGCGATGCTGTGGCATATTTTTTTGCATTATATCGGTTGTTACTAACAGTCTAACCGATCACAGTGAACGTGGCTGCTATTAGTGAACGGAGGTTCGAGCCTTCATTCTTCATGCACTGAATGTTCCACGCGGTTTCAGCATAGAAATTAAATCGGTATCAAAATGACTGCTTACTGGTTTCTAATTCGTTCTTTCATCATTATTATATATAGGAGAAGGGGAGAAAGCGCTAAACACACAAGGGTCATACAGGATCTCGGGGGGGGGGGCTGGAAGGGGTGGGAAGAGGAGGGAATGAGGTTGGATCCAAGGAAGGAGAGGATAGATTCAAGCACAGGAGGGCCCCACTTCACAGCGTTTCACTACTACAGCGGTTTTCAATTATACTCATTCTTAATTTATTCAGTCTTCCTACAATAAATATATACACTTCTGACTACAAGCTGAGGACGAAAATATTTCAAGATTAGTAATGTGTAAACTGTATACGTATTTTATAGGCCGACTTCTATATGATGGTGTAAACATCTTATCAGGTTTTTTATATGAATTTGAAAGTAAAAAAAAAAAAACCCAAAAGGCTATGTTTCACTTTACAGTGATTTTCGCTTCACAGCCGTAGCCCAGAACCTAACCTGCCGTATATGCGGGACCTTCCTGTACTTGCATCAGGAGCGCCTCAGCGGATAACAGAATGACTTACATGAGCAACGGTGCTAAATTACTTTGGTTACTGTGATAATAATGTAAGTTATTGAGTTAATTGTGATAGGCAATACATTAATCATGTTGCCTACTACGTTAATAATTTAATGTTAATTATATTAGTTATGTTAATTATGTTACGTTAATTATGCTAGTTACTACGATAATTTTATGCATTACTTTGTTATGTGAGTTACTATGTTATTTATGATAGTAACTACGTTAACAATGTTAATTACATAGTTAATTATAATACTGTCAAATATATATTAAGTTACATTAATTATGTTAATTACCACATTAATTTGATAGTTACTATGTTCATTTACCATGTGTGTCAAGGTATTGCCCTCATCACAGACTGGACCATACTGTGTGGCTACTGGTGCAGAAAACACCATTTATGTAGGAAGACACCGGTACAGGAAGACACTGGTACAGGAAGACACTGGTACAGGAAGACACTGGTACAGGAAGACACTGGTACAGGAGACACTGGTACAGGAAGACACCGGTACAGGAAGACACTGGTACAGGAAGACACGGTACAGGAAGACACTGGTACAGGAAGACACTGGTACAGGAAGACACTGGTACAGGAAGACACTGGTACAGGAAGACACTGGTACAGGAAGACACTGGTACAGGAAGACACTGGTACAGGAAGACACTGGTACAGGAAGACACGGTACAGGAAGACACTGGTACAGGAAGACACTGGTACAGGAAACAACTGGTACAGGAAGACACTGTACAGGAAGACACCGGTACAGGAAGACACTGGACAGGAAGACACTGGTACAGGAAGACACTGGTACAGGAAGACACTGTACAGGAAGACACTGGTACAGAAGACACTGGTACAGGAAGACACTGGTACAGGAAGACACTGGTACAGGAAGACACTGGTACAGGAAGACACTGGTTACAGGAAGACACTGGTACAGGAAGACACCGTACAGGAATCACTGGTACAGGAAGACACTGGTACAGGAAGACACTGGTACAGGAAGACACTGGTACAGGAAGACACTGGTACAGGAAGACACTGGTACAGGAAGACACTGGTACAGGAAGACACCGGTACAGGAAGACACTGGTACAGGAAACACTGGTACAGGAAGACACGTACAGGAAGACACTGGTACAGGAAGACACTGGTACAGGAAGACACTGGTACAGGAAGACACTGGTACAGGAAGACACTGGTACAGGAAGACACTGGTACAGGAAGACACTGGTACAGGAAGACACTGGTACAGGAAGACACTGTACAGGAAGACACTGGTACAGGAAGACACCGGTACAGGAAGACACTGTACAGGAAGACACTGGTACAGGAAGACACTGGTACAGGAAGACACTGGTACAGGAAGACACTGGTACAGGAAGACACTGGTACAGGAAGACACTGGTACAGGAAGACACTGGTACAGGAAGACACTGGTACAGGAAGACACTGGTACAGGAAGACACTGGTACAGGAAGACACTGGTACAGGAAGACACTGGTACAGGAAGACACCGGTACAGGAAGACACTGGTACAGGAAGACACTGGTACAGGAAGACACTGGTACAGGAAGACACTGGTACAGGAAGACACTGGTACAGGAAGACACTGGTACAGGAAGACACTGGTACAGGAAGACACTGGTACAGGAAGACACTGGTACAGGAAGACACTGGTACAGGAAGACACCGGTACAGGAAGACACTGGTACAGGAAGACACTGGTACAGGAAGACACTGGTACAGGAAGACACTGGTACAGGAAGACACCGGTACAGGAAGACACTGGTACAGGAAGACACTGGTACAGGAAGACACTGGTACAGGAAGACACTGGTACAGGAAGACACTGGTACAGGAAGACACTGGTACAGGAAGACACTGGTACAGGAAGACACTGGTACAGGAAGACACTGGTACAGGAAGACACTGTACAGGAAGACACTGGTACAGGAAGACACCGGTACAGGAAGACACTGGTACAGGAAGACACTGGTACAGGAAGACACTGGTACAGGAAGACACTGGTACAGGAAGACACTGGTACAGGAAGACACTGGTACAGGAAGACACTGGTACAGGAAGACACCGGTACAGGAAGACACTGGTACAGGAAGACACTGGTACAGGAAGACACTGGTACAGGAAGACACTGGTACAGGAAGACACTGGTACAGGAAGACACTGGTACAGGAAGACACTGGTACAGGAAGACACTGGTACAGGAAGACACTGGTACAGGAAGACACTGGTACAGGAAGACACTGGTACAGGAAGACACTGGTACAGGAAGACACTGGTACAGGAAGACACGGTACAGGAAGACACTGGTACAGGAAGACACTGGTACAGGAAGACACTGGTACAGGAAGACACTGGTACAGGAAGACACTGGTACAGGAAGACACTGGTACAGGAAGACACTGGTACAGGAAGACACTGGTACAGGAAGACACTGGTACAGGAAGACACTGGTACAGGAAGACACTGGTACAGGAAGACACTGGTACAGGAAGACACTGGTACAGGAAGACACTGGTACAGGAAGACACTGGTACAGGAAGACACCGGTACAGGAAGACACTGGTACAGGAAGACACTGGTACAGGAAGACACTGGTACAGGAAGACACTGGTACAGGAAGACACTGGTACAGGAAGACACTGGTACAGGAAGACACTGGTACAGGAAGACACTGGTACAGGAAGACACTGGTACAGGAAGACACCGGTACAGGAAGACACTGGTACAGGAAGACACTGGTACAGGAAGACACTGGTACAGGAAGACACTGGTACAGGAAGACACTGGTACAGGAAGACACCGGTACAGGAAGACACTGGTACAGGAAGACACTGGTACAGGAAGACACCGGTACAGGAAGACACTGGTACAGGAAGACACTGGTACAGGAAGACACTGGTACAGGAAGACACTGGTACAGGAAGACACTGGTACAGGAAGACACTGGTACAGGAAGACACTGGTACTGGAAGACACTGGTACAGGAAGACACTGGTACAGGAAGACACTGGTACAGGAAGACACTGGTACAGGAAGACACTGGTACAGGAAGACACCGGTACAGGAAGACACTGGTACAGGAAGACACCGGTACAGGAAGACACCGGTACAGGAAGACACTGGTACAGGAAGACACTGGTACAGGAAGACACTGGTACAGGAAGACACTGGTACAGGAAGACACTGGTACAGGAAGACACTGGTAAGGAAGAACACGGTACAGGAAGACACTGGTACAGGAAGACACTGGTACAGGAAGACACTGGTACAGGACGGGAACACTGGTACAGGAAGACACGGTACAGGAAGACACTGGTACAGGAAGACACTGGTACAGGAAGACACTGGTACAGGAAGGACACCGGTACAGGAAGACACTGGTACAGGAAGACACTGGTACAGGAAGACACTGGTACAGGAAGACACTGGTACAGGAAGACACTGGTACAGGAAGACACCGGTACAGGAAGACACTGGTACAGGAAGACACTGGTACAGGAAGACACTGGTACAGGAAGACACTGGTAGACAGGAAGACACTGGTACAGGAAGACACGGTACAGGAAGACACTGGTACAGGAAGACACCGGTACAGGAAGACATGGTACAGGAAGACACGGTACAGGAAGACACGGTACAGGAAGACACTGGTACAGGAAGACACTGGTACAGGAAGACACTGGTACAGGAAGACACGGTACAGGAAGACACTGGTACAGGAAGACACTGGTACAGAAAGACACCGGTACAGGAAGACACTGGTACAAGAAGACACCAGTACAGGAAGACACTGGAACAGGAAGACACTGGTACAGGAAGACACCGGTACAGGAAGACACTGGTACAGGAAGACACCGGTACAGAAAGACACTGGTACAGGAAGACACTGGTACAGGAAGACACTGGTACAGGAAGACACCGGTACAGGAAGACACTGGTACAGGAAGACACCGGTACAGGAAGACACTGGTACAGGAAGACACTGGTACAGGAAGACACTGGTACAGGAAGACACCTGGTACAGGAAGACACTGGTACAGGAAGACACGGTACAGGAAGACACTGGTACAGGAAGACACGGTACAGGAAGACACTGGTACAGGAAGACACTGGTACAGGAAGACACTGGTACAGGAAGACACTGGTACAGGAAGACACGGTACAGGAAGACACTGGTACAGGAAGACACTGGTACAGAAGAGACACCGGTACAGGAAGACACTGGTACAGAGAAGACAACCGGTACAGGAAGACACTGGTACAGAACACGGTACAGGAAGACACTGGTACAGGAAGACACCGGTACAGGAAGACACTGGTACAGGAAGACACCGGTACAGGAAGACACTGGTACAGGAAGACACTGGTACAGGAAGACACTGGTACGGAAGACACTGGTACAGGAAGACACTGGTAAAGGAAGACACTGGTACAGGAAGACACTGGTACAGGAAGACACTGGTACATGGAAGACACTGGTACAGGAAGACACGGTACAGGAAGACACTGGTACAGGAAGACACTGGTACAGGAAGACACTGGTACAGGAAGACACTGGTACAGGAAGACACCGGTACAGGAAGACACTGGTACAGGAAGACACCGGTACAGGAGACACGTACAGAACACTGGTACAGGAAGACACTGGTACAGGAAGACACCGGTACAGGAAGACACTGGTACAGGAAGACACCGGTACAGGAAGACACTGGTACAGGAAGACACGGTACAGGAAGACACTGGTACAGGAAGACACTGGTACAGGAAGACACTGGTACAGGAAGACACTGGTACAGGAAGACACTGGTACAGGAAGACACTGGTACAGGAAGACACTGGTACAGAAAGACACGGTACAGGAAGACACTGGTACGGAAGAACTACGGAAGACACGGTACAGGAAGACACTGGTACAGGAAGACACTGGTACAGGAAGACACCGGTACAGGAAGACACTGGTACAGGAAGACACCGGTACAGGAAGACACTGGTACAGGAAGACACTGGTACAGGAAGACACTGGTACGGAAGACACTGGTACTGGAAGACACCGGTACAGGAAGACACTGGTACAGGAAGACACTGGTACAGGAAGACACCGGTACAGGAAGACACTGGTACAGGAAGACACCGGTACAGGAAGACACTGGTACAGGAAGACACTGGTACAGGAAGACACTGGTACTGGAAGACACTGGTACAGGAAGACACCGGTTACAGGAAGACACTGGTACAGGAAGACACTGGTACAGAGAAGTACGGAAGAACGACGGAAGACACCGGTACAGGAAGACACTGGTACAGGAAGACACCGGTACAGGAAGACACTGGTACAGGAAGACACTGGTACAGGAAGACACTGGTACTGGAAGACACTGGTACTGGAAGACACCGGTACAGGAAGACACTGGTACAGGAAGACACCGGTACAGGAAGACACTGGTACAGGAAGACACTGGTACAGGAAGACACTGGTACAGGAAGACACTGGTACTGGAAGACACCGGTACAGGAAGACACTGGTACAGGAAGACACTGGTACAGGAAGACACCGGTACAGGAAGACACTGGTACAGGAAGACACCGGTACAGGAAGACACTGGTACAGGAAGACCATGGTACAGGAAGACACTGGTACAGGAAGAACTGGTACAGGAAGACACCGGTACAGGAAGACACTGGTACAGGAAGACACTGGTACAGGAAGACACCGGTACAGGAAGACACTGGTACAGGAAGACACTGGTACAGGAAGACACCGGTACAGGAAGACACTGGTACAGGAAGACACCGGTACAGGAAGACACTGGTACAGGAAGACACCGGTACAGGAAGACACTGGTACAGGAAGACACTGGTACAGGAAGACACTGGTACTGGAAGACACTGGTACTGGAAGACACCGGTACAGGAAGACACTGGTACAGGAAGACACTGGTACAGAAACGGTACAGAAACACGGTACAGGAAGACACTGGTACAGAAGACACCGGTACAGGAAGACACTGGTACAGGAAGACACTGGTACAGGAAGACACGGTACGAGAAAACCGACAGGAAGACACTGGTACAGGAAGACACCGGTACAGGAAGACACTGGTACAGGAAGACACTGGTACAGGAAGACACTGGTACTGGAAGACACTGGTACTGGAAGACACCGGTACAGGAAGACACTGGTACAGGAAGACACTGGTACAGGAAGACACCGGTACAGGAAGACACTGGTACAGGAAGACGCCGGTACAGGAAGACACTGGTACAGGAAGACACTGGTACAGGAAGACACTGGTACTGGAAGAGACTGGTACTGGAAGACACCGGTACAGGAAGACACTGGTACAGGAAGACACTGGTACAGGAAGACACCGGTACAGGAAGACACTGGTACAGGAAGACACTGGTACAGGAAGACACCGGTACAGGAAGACACTGGTACAGGAAGACACCGGTACAGGAAGACACTGGTACAGGAAGACACCGGTACAGGAAGACACTGGTACAGGAAGACACTGGTACAGGAAGACACTGGTACTGGAAGACACTGGTACTGGAAGACACTGGTACAGGAAGACACTGGTACAGGAAGAGACACTGGTACAGGAAGACACTGGTACAGGAAGACACTGGTACTGGAAGACACCGGTACAGGAAGACACTGGTACAGGAAGACACTGGTACAGGAAGACACGTCAGGAAACTGGTCGGAAGACACTGGTACAGGAAGACACCGGTACAGGAAGACACTGGTACAGGAAGACACTGGTACTGGAAGACACTGGTACAGGAAGACACCGGTACAGGAAGACACTGGTACAGGAAGACACTGGTACTGGAAGACACTGGTACAGGAAGACTGTATAGGAAGACGCCGGTACATGAAACACTTACAGAAGACACTGGTACAGAAGACACGGCGGTGGTCAAGCCTACTGGCTCTGGGCGGTACGGAAGCTGCCTCGACACTGGTGTGGAAGAGCCCGGTACAGGGCTGGTACAGGGACACTCGTCGGAAGATGGTCAAACCCTGGTACAGGGACATGGTCAAGAAGCCTGTACTGGAAGGTCACGCTGACCTCGAACTCTGGTACAGGAGCACCGTCTGGGTGGTCAGAAGACCCGGTACTGGAAGCTGGTCAGAATACCTGTACTGGAAGACACTGGTCAGAGGACACTGTACAGGGAGACACTGGTCAAAGACTAGACCTCGGTACTGGAAGACAGGTACAGGAAGACACTGGCTACAGGAGACACTGGTACAGAAGACACCTCGTACTGGGCGATGGTCAGGAGACACTGCGTCAAGCTACTGGGTAGGAGAACACTGGACCTTGAAGCACTGGTACGGAAGACACTCAGGAACACTGTACAGGTAACGGTACGGAAGACACTGGTACGGAAGCCGTCTGGAGTGGTCAAGCTGCTGACATTACTGGGGTGGTACTGCCTTGCAGGGTGTGGTCAAGCTGCCTCGTTGGGTGGTCAAACTGCCTCGCTCGGGGGCAACTGCCTTGCTCTGGGTGGTCAAGCTCCTCGCTCTGGGTGGTCAACTGCCTCGCTCGGGGTGATCAAACTGCCTGCTCTGGGGTGGTCAAGCTGCCTCGCTCTGGGTGGTACAAGCTACTAGCCCTGCGGGCTGGTCAAGCGCCTCGCTCTAGGGTGGTCAAGCTGCCTCGCTCTAGGGTGGTCAAGCTGCCTCGCTCTGGGGTGGTCACCCTGCCTCGCTCTAGGGTGGTCAAGCTTCCTCGCTCTGGGGTGGTCAAGCTGCCTTGCTCTGGGTGGTCAAAGCTGCCTCGCTCTCGGGTGGTCACGCTGCCTCGCTCTGGGGTGGTCAAGCTACCTCGTTCTGGGGTGGTCAAGCTGCCTTGCTCTGGGGTGGTCAAGCTGCCTCGCTCTAGGGTGGTCAAGCTGCCTCGCTCTGGGGTGGTCAAGCTGCCTCGCTCTGGGGTGGTCAAGCTGCCTCGCTCTGGGGTGGTCAAACTGCCTCGCTCTGGGGTGGTCAAGCTGCCTCGCTCTGGGGTGGTCAAACTGCCTCGCTCTGGGGTGGTCAAACTGCCTCGCTCTGGGGTGGTCAAGCTGCCTCGCTCTGGGGTGGTCAATGCTGCCTGTCGCTCTGGGGGTGGTCAAGCTGCCTCGCTCTGGGGTGGTCAAACTGCCTCGCTCTAGGGTGGTCAAGCTACCTCGCTCTGGGGTGGTCAAACTGCCTTGCTCTGGGGTGGTCAAGCTGCCTCGCTCTGGGGTGGTCAAGCTGCCTTGCTCTGGGGTGGTCAAGCTGCCTCGCTCTCGGGGTGGTCAAACTGCCTCGCTCTGGGGTGGTCAAACTGCCTCGCTCTGGGGTGGTCAAGCTGCCTCGCTCTGGGGTGGTCACCCTGCCTCGCTCTGGGGTGGTCAAGCTGCCTCGCTCTGGGGTGGTCAAGCTGCCTCGCTCTGGGGTGGTCACGCTGCCTCGCTCTGGGGTGGTCACACTGCCTCGCTCTGGGGTGGTCACGCTGCCTCGCTATGGGGTGGTCAAGCTGCCTTGCTCTGGGGTGGTCAAGCTGCCTCCCTCTGGGGTGGTCACGCTGCCTCGCTCTGGGGTGGTCACGCTGCCTCGCTCTGGGGTGGTCACGTTGCCTCGCTCTGGGGTGGTCACGTTGCCTCGCTCTGGGGTGGTCACGCTGCCTCGCTCTGGGGTGGTCACGCTGCCTCGCTCTGGGGTGGTCACGCTGCCTCGCTCTGGGGTGGTCACGCTGCCTCACTCTGGGGTGGTCAAGCTACCTCGCTCTGGGGTGGTCACGCTGCCTCACTCTGGGGTGGTCAAGCTACCTCGCTCTGGGGTGGTCAAGCTGCCTCGCTCTGGGGTGGTCAAGCTACCTCGCTCTGGGGTGGTCAAGCTGCCTCGCTCTGGGGTGGTCAAGCTGCCTCGCTATGGGGTAGTCAAGCTGCCTTGCTCTGGGGTGGTCAAGCTGCCTCCCTCTGGGGTGGTCACGCTGCCTCGCTCTGGGGTGGTCACGCTGCCTCGCTCTGGGGTTGTCAAGCTGCCTCCCTCTGGGGTGGTCAAGCTGCCTCCCTCTGGGGTGGTCAAGCTGCCTCGCTCTGGGGTGGTCAAGCTGCCTCGCTCTGGGGTGGTCATGCTGCCTCACTCTGGGGTGGTCAAGCTGCCTCGCTCTGGGGT
>NC_069403.1:32736049-32928549 GCF_026875155.1 Cherax quadricarinatus | reverse complement strand
TTTTGCATATTCTGAAATCACCTGTTTACTGTGATCTTATTGCATATATATATAATATATATATATATATATATATATATATATATATATATATATATATATTAATATATATATATATATATATGCCTCCGGCGATATGTTTGGTACTATGCGCACCCCTAGGTCTTTCTCCTTGAGTAAGGTCTGCAGTTTCTGTCCCTCGAGCCTATTTTCTCACACGCGTTACCGCGTGACTAAGGCGTAAACAGATGTGATACGAGCAACAAGGAAATCAACAATGGCCGATTAGATAATTTACGAAGACTAGCAGAAAGAAGAATAATGATTCGGATGATTGATGGATTTCCAGAGGTTGACAAGAACTGAATCCACAGATAAGAACATGATATAAAAGATATTATAAGAACAACGGAAAACACAGAAAGAGCACAAAGAGTGGAGGAAAGAAGGACGATCAAACAAATTAACGACGGACAAACACTGCTGTGACAGCCACAGTTATGTAAGATTATTCATGTTGTACAAATATCAAGAGAAACAAGTGTATACTCAGCATATACTCACCTACATGTGGTTGTAGGGGTCGAGTCTTAGCTCCTGGCCCTGCCTCTCAAATTGCTGTTTACCAGATTAATTCTATCCTAGCCCCGTGATTCCTGTCGTTCCTCTTCTTAAAATTATGTGTGGAGTCTGCCTTCACCATTTTTAATCGAGGTGTGTGTGTGTGTGTGTGTGTGTGTGTGTGTGTGTGTGTGTGTGTGTGTGTGTGTGTGTGTGTGTGTGTGTGTGTGTGTGTTTGTGTGTGTGTTTCTCAATAAAGGCAAAAAACATCCCCTTGCGTCCCTAAGTTCTCCTTCTTAACCTAAAACTTGTCTCTCTTGAGAGTTGTGTATCAAGAATAATCTTCATCTGACACTGCTGGTCCCGGAAACATTTCCCAAACTTAAACTTTATTAGTCTTGTTTTCTCCTTTCTTCCTATGTGTTTTTTTTTTTTACAATTCTTCCAAAACATTTACGTCATTTTTTTTTAATTTCTGCAGATTCGATTGTAGTTTAACCTCTGAGTTCACCAATCATCAGCAGTCTCCTCCCCCTCTTAATCCTCCGTCTCTCTCCTCGTCTCCCCAGACGATCTAGTCAGTCATCATTGATTCCTTTCTAGTGTCTCTTATCACCTATTTTTAACAATTTAGTCTCTTATGAACACGTGTGCGAAATTTTTTTTCATCGCTCTCCCAGTCTGGTGCGTCCTCTGCCACTGTCCTTAATCCAGTGTCTCTCAGGTTTCTTATTTCCTCTTCCATTCTCTGAGAACATTGTTCTGCCACCTTCATTCGCAGCTCAGTTTTTTTCCTTTACTTCATAAATCCTTTAGAACCTTTAGTCATTTCCTTCAGATGGCATCTAGTGGCACACTTAATTACTTTATCATTTTTAACCTGATGTTCAGCCAAAAACAGAGCTAGATGTTATCTGCTTTTCCATCTCTTTCTCATTTCTCTTCCATCTCCATTCCCTTGTCTCCTTACCCTTTTTTTTTTTTTTTTTAGAATTTTGTCCCTTTCTTTATCCTGTCTTACACATGTTTTCCTTTTCTTTATTTTTCAAGTTCCCCGTCTCTTTTTCTCTGTTTATATATATATATATATATATATATATATATATATATATATATATATATATATATATATATATATATATATATATATATATATATATATATATATATATATGTCGTGCCGAATAGGCAGAACTTGCGATCTTGGCTTAAATAGCAACGCTCATCTTGCCATATAGGACAAGCGAAAATTTGTGTATGCAATAATTTCGCCAAAATTATTCTGAACCTAACGAAAAAAAAATATTTCACTGTGTTTTTTTAGTATTAAATTATTGTAAACAAATGTAAAATATATTTAGTTGGGTTAGGCTAAAAAAAATTGTTCTTTTTATAATAAGGTTAGGTAAGTTTTCTAAGATTCGTTTGGAGTTAAATTAAAAATTTATACATTAACATTAATGAAAAAATATGTCTTTAAACGTATAAGAGAAAATTTTAGAAAGGACTTAATTTTAAATGAGTTCTTACTAACTGACCAGTTTTACCTATTCGGCACGACATATTCAGGTGGAGGAACAATTATTGTGATGTGATGACTCCAACCTTGAGAGTGAACTCCTCGTAAATGACTGCACCTCGACCCTCCACGGCGAATTGTTCGCTTTACTTTTGTCACTAAAACTAAGACATGTACACAAGACCATCCTTGACACGTTAATCCTGCGTGACACTGACTTTGTTAAGCACTTGAACCTCTTTCAGACATGACTATAACACGTTTAGTAATATGGGTAAAATTATAAGAGAAAGTATTTCTTAGCCCACTGTATGCCGATTCCTTATAGACCTGAGGAGTCATGCAGGGTGTATCCTGCCATGACGTTAGACTGATCATTACTGGCTAGCAGCCAGAGGAAACTAGTATTAGTACTCAAAGTGGACTTCTTAGAGCTGGGAGACAGCGAGTTTGACACATGTCAATCCATTTCATTTCATTTTGTCATGGAAAATGAGTCACAGTCTTTGATGCTTTAACAAGATCAATGCACTTTAGAAAGTGATGTTAATACAGTCCAGCTTAAGATACGCCACAAATATTTCCTAGAGTTTGCGCCCAGCCAGCCCATGTAGACCGTACCAAAGCTTCAGTATATCAGTAGAATTATTCTGACATTCTGCGATATTATGCTAATGAATATAAACATACATGAAAGTCTAGAGTCAGTTCCTTCAGTTTTTTCCGGATACTAAATTCAGAACGTTATTTTGCCCACATTTTTAGTCACTTATCTTAATACGGTCAAGTACATTATGTCACCATTGTAACTTGTGCAGCAAAGAGCTGGATCTAGAAATTTTAAATAGAGGGCAGAAGATGAGCGGTGCAGCGCTGAAGAGTACAGTCACATCAGTCAGTGATTACACGCTGTGCTGCATTTCGTGAGGCTGTAAACCCATATGGGTCATACATCGCCCAGAGTCGCTGCCTGCTCTGTGATCACTCGGGCTGTTGCTGAGGCACCTGTACAAATATATTTCAAGGCTGATCACGATGCATTCTTGTCTGAAGCTGCGGCGGAACACACAGTTTACAGCAGTATACAAGGTCTGTATGCAGCGCTATACAAGGTAAGAATATCGCAGTAGACAAAGACTGCGAGGTATATATGCCGCAGGATACAAGTATGCAGCAGAAAGCTAAATATGCAGCAACAGACAGCAGACACTCCACAGCAGTATAGAGACATTAAGCTGCACTATACTAGCCATGAACAACCCAGGGGTCACAACTGTCAACCCAGGGGTCACAACTATCAACCCAGGGGTCACAACTATCAACCCAGGGGTCACAACTATCACAAACTTTGCACAGCATTGTGTACTGACCAAGACAAAAATTTAAAGCAGAATAACAATCAAAAAAAACAAAAAAAACAAAATAGAAATAAACTAGCTTATTGAGGGTACGGAAAATATGAGAGAGAATATAGCAAGAGTGCGGCAATGAAACTGGCAAGCGAACTATATAATATATTCGGAATATAGCCTCTGAAACAATTCAGCAGAATAATGCGTGGAATACCGTGACTGGAAATACAGTTGGCGGGAAATAACGGAACCCCGCAGATGGTAAGCTGTAAACAGAACCCCGCAGATGGTAAGCTGTAAACAGAACCCCGCAGATGGTAAGCTGTAAACAGAACCCCGCAGATGGTAAGCTGTAAACAGAACCCCGCAGATGGTAAGCTGTAAACAGAACCCCGCAGATGGTAAGCTGTAAACAGAACCCCGCAGATGGTAAGCTGTAAACAGAACCCCGCAGATGGTAAGCTGTAAACAGAACCCCGCAGATGGTAAGCTGCAAACAGAACCCCGCAGATGGTAAGCTGCAAACAGAACCCCGCAGATGGTAAGCTGTAAATAGAACCCCGCAGATGGTAAGCTGTAGATAGGTTGCAAGTGAAAGTATAACAGATTATTTTAGGCGACAGGATACATACAGTGACACAGATAGCAGGATATATACAGTGACACAGATAGCAGAATATATACAGTGACACAAATGGCAGGATATATACAGTAACACAGATGGCAGGATATATACTGTGGCACAGATGACAGGATATATACAGTGACACAGATAGCAGGATATATACAGTGACACAAATGGCAGGATATATACAGTAACACAGATGGCAGGATATATACTGTGGCACAGATGACAGGATATATACAGTGACACAGATAGCAGGATATATACAGTGACACAAATGGCAGGATATATACAGTAACACAGATGGCAGGATATATACAGTGACACAGATAGCAGGATATATACAGTAACACAGATGGCAGGATATATACTGTGGCACAGATGACAGGATATATACAGTGGTACAGATGGTAGGATATATATATATACATTGGCACAGATGGCAGGATATGTACAGTGACACAGATGGTAGGATATATACAGTGACGCAGATGGCAGGATATATACAGTGGCACATATGGCAGGATGTATACATTGGCACAAATGGCAGGTTATATACAGTGTCACAGATGACATGATATATACAATGCACAGATGGCAGGATATATACAGTGGCACAGGTGGCAGGGTATAAACAGTGTCACAGCTGGCAGGTTATAGACAGAGTGGCACAGATAGCAAGGTTTAAACAAAGTGGCACAGATAGCAGGGTTTAAACAGAGTGGCACAGATGGCATGGTCTAAACAGAGTGGTACAAATGGCAAGGTCTAAACAGTGTGGCACATCTGGCAGGCTATTGACAGAGTGGAACAGATGGTAGGGTATAAACAGTGGCACAGGTGGCAGCTTATATACAGAGTGATACAGATGGCAGATTATATGCAGTGGCACAGATAGCAGGGTGTCAACAGAGTGGCACAGACGGCAGGGTATAAACAGAGTGGCACATATGCCAGGGTATAGAATGGCACAGATGGCTAGATGTAAACAGAGTGTCCCAGATGGCAGGGTATAGTCAGATTACCACAGTTGGCAGGGTGTAAACAGAGTGGTACAGATTTCAGGGTATAAACAGAGTGGCACAGGTGGCAGGGTATAAACAGAGTGGCACAGATGGCAGGGTATAAATAGAGTAGCACAGCTGGCAGGGTGTAAACAGAGTGGTACAGATTGCAGTGTATAAACAGAGTGGCACAGGTGGCAGGGTGTAAACAGAGTGCTACAGATTGCAATGTATAAACAGAGTGGCACAGGTGGCAGGGTGTAAACAGAGTGCTACAGATTGCAGTGTATAAACAGAGTGGCACAGGTGGCAGAGTGGCACAGATGGTAGGGTATAAACAGATTAGCACAGCTGGCAGGGTGTAAACAGAGTGGTACAGATTGCAGTGTATAAACAGAGTGGCACAGGTGGCAGGGTGTAAACAGAGTGCTACAGATTGCAATGTATAAACAGAGTGGCACGGGTGGCAGAGTGTAAACAGAGTGGCACAAGTGGCAGGGTATAGAGTGGCACGGATAGCAGGGTTTAAACAGAGTGGCATAGTTGGAAGAGTGTAAACAAGGTGCACAAAGAAATAACTCTGTGACACTTGAGGTAGGCTCAAGGCACATTCCTTTAAGAATAAAGATGTAAACTAGAAAAAGAGAGACACTACCTATACAGGTGAAGGCAAAGAATCACAGAGCTGCTACAAGGGGCCGGTATATTGGAAGTATGAAAGGAGGCACTGGTCAGAGAAATAACAACATCGAACGCAAGCACACTAAATGCGTAATAAAGGAATAACAGGAAAAGTTGGTAAATGGATCTATAACTTCCTAACAGAACACAAAGAGTAATAGTACACAGAGTAAAGTCAAAGGCGGCTGTAGTGAAAAGCTCTGTCCCACAAGGTACAGTACTCCCCATCCTGTTCCTCATCCTCATATCTGACATAGAGATGTAAGTCACAGCAACGTGTCTGCATTTGTGGATGACACCCAGATTTGCATGACAGTGTCATACATCGAAGACACTGCAAGACTCCAAGCATATATCAACCCAATTTTTAAATGGGCCACAGAAAATAGTATGAGATTCAGTGAAGATAAATTTCAATTATTCTGCTATGGAAATCTCAAGGAAATTAAAACTGTATCGGAGTATAAAACAAATTTCAGCAACATAATAGAGCGAGAATCTAATGTGAATGACATGGGAGTGATAATGTTAGAGGATCTCACTTTCAAAGATCACAACATCTGCTCGGAAAATGATAGGATGAATAATGAGAACTTTTAAAACTAGAGATGTCAAGGTCATGATGATTCTCTTCAGATCGCTTGTTCTCTCTAGGCTGGAATATTACTGTACACTAATGACCCCTTTCAAGACAGGCGAAATTACAGATCTGGAATATACAGAAATCTTTCACGGCCCGTATAGGCACGATAAAGCGGTTGAACGGTTGAAGTCTCTTGATTTGTACTCCCTGGAACGTAGGCGAGAAAGATACATGATAATATACACCTGGAAAATCCTAGAGGGACCAGTGCCAAATCTGCATACGAAAGTCACTCCCTACGAAAGCAAAAGCCTTGGCAGGAGATGCAACATCCCACGTTAATAGACAACACAGTAAGTGTGAAGGGCCCAAGACTGTTCAGCTGCCTCCCAGCATTCATAAGGGGGGCTTACCAATAGACTCCTGGTTGTCCTCAAGAAGGCGCTGGACAGGCACCTAAAGTCACTTCCCGATCAGCTGGGCTGTGGCTCATATGTCGGCCCGCAGCAACAGACTGGTTGATCACGCACTGATCTACGAAGAGGCCTGGCCACGAACCGAGCCGCGGGGGCGTTGACCCCTGAACCCCCCTTCAAGTATACTAGGACTACATCTCATCATAGCAACATACCAGACGGTACTTACTAAGAGCAGTACAGTTATTAAATGTGCCCTTTGCACCATATGATTTTATATACAAGATAACTATGATATATAACTATCAAGTCATACTCCAAGAGTTATGTAGGAGCTTATCTCCTTAATTATACCAACTATATTAACTGTAATTATTACCTCTTTGACACCTATGTTATTAAAGACATCAAATTTTATTTGGTTAGTTTGTACTCATCCAGCTGCAGTCCAAAAGTGCTACTGAGAAGCCACTAAATTTTATGGGTTAACTGGACTAGAATATTCTCTGACTGTTACAAAACCAGAAACAGGCTAGATACTAGAGGGGGATCAATAAGTTAACCTTCTAGTATTCTCTGGATATGTCTATAGTTTACAGATGTCTTATTTTGTAATAAGGGTTTAACAGAATAACAACAACAACACAAGAACACAAATGGCATAAAAAGCGAACCGTGTGAGGGACAGTAGGCGCAGTCGTGGTTAGTTGTAGTAGTTGTATTGTATTAGAAGTAATAGTAGTAACGTAGTTGTAGCAATTATTGCAGTAGTAAAGAGTGACTTGTTGTCAAGTGACGTCTTGGTGTTTCGTTTTAAGGAGGATTCGTGATAATATATTAGAGAAGACGAAGGTGCCTTTGTTCTGTATAACTCTATCAGAAATCGAGATAAATGCTGCTTCAAAGCATTTTCGTCTGCAAGTTTCTAATGCTTCAATCTCTAATTGCGTGTCATTCCTTTCCATCAAGTGGCTGATAGTGTTCCAGTGTTGTACACGTTTCATTTCAGGTGTCGCATCTGCTTATGCCAATGTTTTCGTTTAGATATGTCCCTAAATTCCTAGTTATTTTTCCAACGTTTAGCTTGTCACTGTCTCTTCACTTCGGTCCTGGTCAGGTCTTTGATGGATGTGCTGACTGAGATGGTGATTCTAGTTTTCTCTTGTGTGAGTTCTCTGCAGACGTCCAAGGCTCTTGAGAATGATGTCATTGCATGAAAAGTTGAAGGGTTCGTTTCTTGTTGTATTTAGTGAAGAATAAAGAAAAGTGTAGTTCGTTGAAGGTATGTTGTAAGTAGGGGGATTCCTACTTATAAGTTTTCTACTTACAAAATTCCTGACAAGATTAATTGTCAGGAATCTTGGGACTGCGGCTGCGATATGCTCTCGGGAAAAAAACATGTGATGATGCCCGTTTATTATTTTTTAAACTAGAATATAATTGAGTTAATAATTTTTGTATGGAGCTTTTCAATAGATTTGGAATTTTAAGGCGTTCAATTAGTTTATGAATGAGACCGTAGGAAAATGGTAACCTGTTATTGGAATCCCCTTCAAGTGTGAACTGGAATGTTAGTTTAACTTCGTTCAGTCTTCTCTGCATGTTCTGGATGACAGAACGTTTTGTAAACAGTGTCACGTAACGATGCTGGGAAAAATGTTGGTGAAGTATTTAGTTTCCAAGTGTTCCATGTATAGTTTTGCCAAGACAACACTGATGAGGAACCATTGACCTTCCCATACGTTTGTCTCTAAATATTTTTGTTGATAGAGTAACAGTTAATAATTTAATCAGAGCTTAAAACCCAATCTTTTGGAGGTAGAAGAATACGAAAAGTTCCTGGTTGAATCGACAATGGAGGTCTTATGTAGTGAGGGCTTATGTAGCGAACACCTTAAAAAAAATAGTGAAGCAACGTGAAAATCGCTTTCTTTCTTCTTCCAGACAGAGAGGTCACTAATACGGTTAAGGAGTCGTCTGAGTGCTTTAGACTGGGTGATCTGATGGTTTCTAGGAAGCACAAAACGTCTTTGCCTACTCAGGGGAATTACAAACTAAGACTGCGTCATTAGTAAGAATCAAATAGGGAACATATAGGTGGTAATACTCATAAAAAGACTCAAATACTTCAAAATCTGTATCAAAATAACTTTAATAATTGTATATAAAACTACAAATTGCCTACAGAGTATATGTTGAATATAAAAAATAAACATCTCCTTACTGTCAGTACTTGAAGAAATTAAGACACATGTGCAACATCTGGGTATCTTTATTGTAGACGTTTCGCCATCCAGTGGCTTTATCAATACAAATTTCAGGACATAACTTGAAGACAGTAGAACTATGTACAGAAGATGAGGTAATCAGTCCCTCAACCTAGCAGTAGGTGCGAAGAGCACCATAGTCGTGGAGATTCTGAAGCAGAAGAAAGGAGCCTGGCGCTTATATAGTAACGTCAGGTGTAGCAGACGAGGGCATAGTCACTGGTAGGCGGGATTCCCCAGTGGAAGTAGGTCCTTCCCAAAGAGATGGGTTAGTAGTAGTAGTAGTTGTCGTAGTCGTGAAGGTTATGTACATGTCCTCAGAATCAAGATTCCATGATGTTGCAGTGTCTGACAAGTTGTGTAAGAATGGTATATAATACCGACAAGATGAAATTAAGACACATGTGCAACATCTGGATATCTTTATTGTAGACGTTTCGCCATCCAGTCCTAGAATTTGTATTGATAAAGCCACTGGATGGCGAAACGTCTACAATAAAGATACCCAGATGTTGCACATGTGTCTTAATTTCATCTTGTCGGTATTATATACCATTCTTACACAACTGTCAGTACTTAAAAACGCGGAAACGAGGACGTTACTTTTGAAAATAACCGTTTAAATATTCCTTTATCAGCTAACGTGCGGCCAGCAGTAACAGCCTGATTGATCAGCCCCTGATCCACCACGAGGTCTGGTATCAGATCCGGCCACGGGGGCGTTGACCCACTAAACCGTACATGTGTGTGTGTGTGTGTGTAAGTGTGTGTGTGTGTGTGTGTGTGTGTGTGTGTGTGTGTGTGTGTGTGTATGTGTGTGTGTGTGTGTGTGTGTGTGTGTGTGTATAAACACTGACGTAAGTTCAAGAGGCGACCATCTGGATGGGTGACCAGACAAGGACATCACCGTTCACACTTAACCTTCGCTCAACAAACAGTGATGTAACCTCTTTTAGTCCATAAAGGCAAACAATAATGAATCTTAACAAAATATATGTTAATCATGACGGGTATAAACATGTAAGCACGTTATACTTCTGTGTTTTGTGATATAACATTATTGTGTTGTTGTTCAGTCGATTCGTGAAGCATTTATATGTTTTTTTCTGGCTGGCGAGAATAACAAGATGGCTAGAATGAAGAAGAGGAGGAGAAAGAGGAGGCGAAAGTGGTTGAAGAAGAGGATGAGTGAGTGAAAATGGATTGTGAGGAAGAGAAGAAGAAAGTTAAGGAAGCTTGATTGAAGAGTATGAGAAAGATATGGAAAGATATTAGATTTTAATCGAAAAGTAGAAAACACGGAGAGTAGTATGAAGAAAAGGATAAGAAGTGGTAAACCCCAGCAGAGGTCTGAGATGCTCTCACCTGAGATGCTTGCATCATTATATGTGGGGTCAGAGAAAATGAACATTTAACCCTGCTCTTGATCACAACACTTCACAAACACACGCTGGCCAACACACTTCTTGACCAGTGTACGCCCTTGCCAGTGAACGTCTCGACCAGTACACGCCTTTCTAAACATACGTAGTGGTGTCAGTCACCACTACGTATGGACAATACCTGTTGACTATTCACTTGGTAGATCATTTTTTTAATATCTTGTGAACTGGACGTTTATTTTGAGAGGGACTGCCATTAACGGAGAGTGGTTATGCTCACTGGAAGAAGCCTGAGGCTACTAACTAAGGAAAGGGTATAAATGGTGGAGCGGAGCTTCCCACTGTGGAAAGCCGGTCACAACTGGCTAGAATACCCTGGAGGCCTCTCATGCATACTGCGGTGGCTCTCATCCTAGAACTTACAACTAAGACTCATGAGGGATTCACGAAAATGACTCATAATGTACGAAGGGAACTCATAAATATTACATACAACTCAAATTTTGACCTACTGAATCTTTTCAGTTACATAACTTATCTGATCTGGACGAGGTTCACTAGAGAAGCCGGAATATAAGCACGGTGCTGCAGGTGGCAGGATACAAACAAGATGCCGCAGATGGCAGGATATATACAAGTTGCTGCAGCTGGCAGGATTAAACAAGATGCTGCAGATAGCAGGATATAAACAAGATGCTGATGATGGCAGAATATAAACAACATGCTGATAATGGCAGGATATAAACAAGATGCTGATGATGGCAGGATATAAACAAGATGCTGCAGGTTTCAAAATGTAAACAGGGTACCATAGTAAAAATATCAGTATTAAACGAAAAGTCATTAATTATCTATGTATTGTCTACTATACAGGTGTGTATGTGTGTACTCACCTGTATGTGCTCAGTAGAATGTGGTTGCATGGGCAGATTCACGCTCCTGCACCCGCTTCTTCGTTCGTTAGTACTATGTTCACTCACTCCTGATTTCAAGAGCCTTATCGCACCTCTTCTAAGAGATATGTATGGACCCTAACTCCAGCACCTCACTCTCCAGGTCGTTCTACCCACTTCTTGACTACTCTAATTAAGCTGAAGAAATAGTTCCTATCATCCTTATGACTCACCTGAGTTTTCAACTTCCAGATATGCCCTCGTCTTCCTATTTCTCATGAATGTGTGTGTGTATGTGTGTGTGTATGTGTGTGTGTGTGTATGTGTGTGTGTATGTGTGTGTGTATGTGTGTGTGTGTGTGTGTGTGTGTGTGTGTGTGTGTGTGTGTGTTTGTGCGTGTGCGCTCAACTAATTGTACTCACCTAATTGTGGTTTCAGGGGTCGAAACTCAGCTCCTGTCCCCGCCTCTTCGCTGAGTGCTACTAGGTCCTCTCTCTCCCTGCTCTATGAGCTTTATCATACCTCATCTTAAAGCTTTGTATGGTTCCTGCCTCCACTACCCCACTTGCTAGGCTATTCCATTTCCTGACTACTCTATGACTGAAGAAATTCTGCCTAACATGCCTTTGACTCATCTGGGTCTTCAACTTCCAATTGTGACCCCTTGTTTCTGTGTCCCCTCTCTGGAACATCCTGTCTCTGTCCACATTGTCTATTCCACGCAGTATTTTGTATGTCGTTATCATGTCTCCCCTATCCCTCCTGTCCTTCAGTGTCGTCAGGCCGATTTTCCTTAACCTTTCTTCGTAGGACATTTCCCTTAGCTCTGGAACTACCCTTGTCGCAAACCATTGCACTTTCTCTAATTTCTTGACGTGCTTGATCAAGTGTGGGTTCTAAACTGGTGCTGCATACTCCAGTATGGGCCTGACGTACACGGTGTACAGTGTCTTGAACGATTCCTTACTAAGGTATCGAAACGCTATTCTCAGGTTTGCCAGGCGCCCATATGCTGCAGCAGTTATCTGGTTGATGTGTGCTTCCGGAGACGTGCTCGGTGTTATACTCACCCCAAGATCTTTCTCTCTGAGCGAGGTTTGCAGCCTTTGGCCACCTAGCCTATACTCCGTCTGCGGTCTTCTTTGTTCTTCCCTGATCTTCATGACTTTGCATTTGGCGGGGTTAAGTTAGAGAAGCCAGTTGCTGGATCAAGTGTCCAGCCTGTCCAGGTCCTTTGAAGTCCTACCTGATCCTCATCTGATTTAATTCTCTTCAATAACTTCACATCATCTGCGAACAGGGACATTTATGAGTCTAACCCTTCCATCATGTCATTCACATATACCAGAAATACCACTGGTCTTAGGACCGACCCCTGTAGGACCCCGCTCGTCACAGGTGCCCACTGTGATACCTCATCATGTACCATGACTCGTTGTTGCCTCCCTGTCAGGTATTCTCTGACCCATTGCAGTGCCCTCCCTGTTATACACGCCTGATCCTCTAGCTTCTGCACCAATTTCCTGTGAGGAACTGTGTCGAAGGCCTTCTAGCAGTCCAAGAAGATGTAATCAACCCACCCCTCTCTCCCGTGTCTTACTTCTGTTACTTTATCATAAAACTCCATTAGGTTTGTGACACAGGATTTGGCTTCCATAAATCTGTGCTGGTTTTCGTTTATACTCTTGTTCCGTTCCAGGTGCTCCACCACTCTCCTGATAAATCTCTGCTTGACTTTGCATACTATACACGTCAGTGACACTGGTCTATAGTTCAGTTCCTCTTTTTTGTCTCCTTTTTTAAATATGGGTACTACATTTACCGTCTTCCATACCTCAGGTAGTTGCCCAGTTTCAAGGGAAGTGTTGAAGATTGTGGTTAATGACACACACAGCATTTCTGCTCCCTCTCTAAGGACCCACGTGGAGATGTTGTCTGATCCCATTGCCTTTGAGGTATCAAGGTCCCTTAGCAGCTTCTTCACCTCCTCCTCAGTTATGTGTATGTCATCCAACACTTGTTGAGATATTCCTTGTTGGCGTCCCCCTCTGTTCTGTCCACCCAGAGGCCTTTCTGTCTCCACTGTAAATTCTTCCTTAAATCTCTTACTGAGCTCCTCACATACCATTTGATCGCTTCTGGTGAGTTCCCCACCTTCTTTCCTCAGCCTGATCACCTGGTCTTTGACTGTTGTCTTTCTCCTAATGTGGCTATACAGCAGTTTCGGGTCAGACTTGGCTTTCGATGCTATGTCGTTTTCGTACTGTCGTTGGGCCTCCCTCCTTATCTGTGCAGACTCGTTCCTGGCTCTTCGACTAGTCTCTATATTTTCCTGGGCCCTATGCCTCCTGTACCTTTCCATTCTCTGGTGCTCTTAGTTTTTGCCTCCCTACACCTTCGGGTAAATCAAGGACTCGCTTTGGTCTTCCCATTATTTCTTTTGCCCTTGGGAACAAACCTTTGCTCTGCCTCCCTTCATTTTGTTGTTACGTATACCATCATTTCATTTGCTGACTTTCCTGCCAATTCTTTGTTCCACTGAACCTCTTTCAGGTAGCTCTTTATACCTGTGTAGTTCCCCCTTTTATAGTTTGGCTTTTCCCATCCATCTCCTGTTAGCCTCTCTCGACTTGTAACTCTACTATGTATTCAAAACACAGAACCATGTGATCACTAGCTCCAAGGGGCCTCTCATATGTGATGTCCTCAGTGTGTGTGAGTGTGTGTGTGTGTGTGTGTGTGTGTGTGTGTGTGTATGTGTGTGTGTGTGTGTGTGTGTGTGTGTGTGTGTGTGTGTGTGTGTGTGTGTATGTGTGTGTGTGTGTGTATAATTCTTCCTCCGTAACCCGTGCGTGTCGTAAGAGGAGAGAGCAAGGGGCTAGTAACCCCGTCTCCTGTATAAAATAATAAATTTAAAAAGAGTAGCTTTCTTTTTTCTTTTTAGATCAAACTGTCTTAGTGGGATAGGTGGGATATGGCCGGTTCGTTAATATATTATATATATATATATATATATATATATATATATATATTATATATATATATATATATATATATATATAAATTTGTAAGCTTATCTAAAATATATTTAGCTGAATTAGGCTAAATTAAATTGTGCTTATTATAATAAAGTTAGGTAAGTTTTCTAAGGTTGTATCAAGCAAGTCCATGGTCGACAGGAATATAATCGAATCTTGTTTCATAAAAAGCAGTTTTGACAATAATATGAGTATTTTTCTTGATTCATATAAATTAGATCCATTTATAATTAATAGAATTTAATAATACATTGGACAAATAATAAATTTTAAAATTCTTAATTCTTGGGTAGAATAGTTTGTTCGTGGGTTGTGTGAAGGACGTGTCTAGTTGGGCCAGCGGGCCTGCTGCAGTGTTCCCTTTCTTATGAGTCGCGCGTCAGATGTTGCTTTGCTGTGGGATGTGATAACGAGGTGTGGTCTAGATCCTTTATATACCTTCCTTTGATGCATTACTTTTATTGTTCCTTGATAATGTGAGTAGTCACGAAAGCACTTGGAACTTCTCTATTCTTTCACAGTGGTTGTTTTGCATATTCTGAAATCACCTGTTTACTGTGATCTTATTGCATATATATAATATAATATATATATATATATATATATATATATATATATATATTATATATATATATATATATATATATATATATTTCGGGCCACCTGTGTTAATAATAGTATATATATATATATATATATATATATATATATATATATTATATATATATATAATATATATATATATATATATATATATATATATATATATATATATATATATAGAAGCATCAGGGAAGAGAGAGGTGAAGGTTTATAAACTAAAAGAGGAGGCAGTTAGGGTAAGATATAAACAGCTATTGGAGGATAGATGGGCTAATGAGAGCATAGGCAATGGGGTCGAAGAGGTATGGGGTAGGTTTAAAAATGTAGTGTTAGAGTGTTCAGCAGAAGTTTGTGGTTACAGGAAAGTGGGTGCAGGAGGGAAGAGGAGCGATTGGTGGAATGATGATGTAAAGAGAGTAGTAAGGGAGAAAAAGTTAGCATATGAGAAGTTTTTACAAAGTAGAAGTGATGCAAGGAGGGAAGAGTATATGGAGAAAAAGAGAGAAGTTAAGAGAGTGGTGAAGCAATGTAAAAAGAGAGCAAATGAGAGAGTGGGTGAGATGTTATCAACAAATTTTGTTGAAAATAAGAAAAAGTTTTGGAGTGAGATTAACAAGTTAAGAAAGCCTAGAGAACAAATGGATTTGTCAGTTAAAAATAGGAGAGGAGAGTTATTAAATGGAGAGGTAGAGGTATTGGGAAGATGGAAGGAATATTTTGAGGAATTGTTAAATGTTGATGAAGATAGGGAAGCTGTGATTTCGTGTATAGGGCAAGGAGGAATAACATCTTGTAGGAGTGAGGAAGAGCCAGTTGTGAGTGTGGGGGAAGTTCGTGAGGCAGTAGGTAAAATGAAAGGGGGTAAGGCAGCCGGGATTGATGGGATAAAGATAGAAATGTTAAAAGCAGGTGGGGATATAGTTTTGGAGTGGTTGGTGCAATTATTTAATAAATGTATGGAAGAGGGTAAGGTACCTAGGGATTGGCAGAGAGCATGCATAGTTCCTTTGTATAAAGGCAAAGGGGATAAAAGAGAGTGCAAAAATTATAGGGGGATAAGTCTGTTGAGTGTACCTGGTAAAGTGTATGGTAGAGTTATAATTGAAAGAATTAAGAGTAAGACGGAGAATAGGATAGCAGATGAACAAGGAGGCTTTAGGAAAGGTAGGGGGTGTGTGGACCAGGTGTTTACAGTGAAACATATAAGTGAACAGTATTTAGATAAGGCTAAAGAGGTCTTTGTGGCATTTATGGATTTGGAAAAGGCGTATGACAGGGTGGATAGGGGGGCAATGTGGCAGATGTTGCAAGTGTATGGTGTAGGAGGTAGGTTACTGAAAGCAGTGAAGAGTTTTTACGAGGATAGTGAGGCTCAAGTTAGAGTATGTAGGAAAGAGGGAAATTTTTTCCCAGTAAAAGTAGGCCTTAGACAAGGATGTGTGATGTCACCGTGGTTGTTTAATATATTTATAGATGGGGTTGTAAGAGAAGTAAATGCGAGGGTCTTGGCAAGAGGCGTGGAGTTAAAAGATAAAGAATCACACACAAAGTGGGAGTTGTCACAGCTGCTCTTTGCCGATGACACTGTGCTCTTGGGAGATTCTGAAGAGAAGTTGCAGAGATTGGTGGATGAATTTGGTAGGGTGTGCAAAAGAAGAAAATTAAAGGTGAATACAGGAAAGAGTAAGGTTATGAGGATAACAAAAAGATTAGGTGATGAAAGATTGAATATCAGATTGGAGGGAGAGAGTATGGAGGAGGTGAACGTATTCAGATATTTGGGAGTGGACGTGTCAGCGGATGGGTCTATGAAAGATGAGGTGAATCATAGAATTGATGAGGGAAAAAGAGTGAGTGGTGCACTTAGGAGTCTGTGGAGACAAAGAACTTTGTCCTTGGAGGCAAAGAGGGGAATGTATGAGAGTATAGTTTTACCAACGCTCTTATATGGGTGTGAAGCGTGGGTGATGAATGTTGCAGCGAGGAGAAGGCTGGAGGCAGTGGAGATGTCATGTCTGAGGGCAATGTGTGGTGTGAATATAATGCAGAGAATTCGTAGTTTGGAAGTTAGGAGGAGGTGCGGGATTACCAAAACTGTTGTCCAGAGGGCTGAGGAAGGGTTGTTGAGGTGGTTCGGACATGTAGAGAGAATGGAGCGAAACAGAATGACTTCAAGAGTGTATCAGTCTGTAGTGGAAGGAAGGCGGGGTAGGGGTCGGCCTAGGAAGGGTTGGAGGGAGGGGGTAAAGGAGGTTTTGTGTGCGAGGGGCTTGGACTTCCAGCAGGCATGCGTGAGCGTGTTTGATAGGAGTGAATGGAGACAAATGGTTTTTAATACTTGACGTGCTGTTGGAGTGTGAGCAAAGTAACATTTATGAAGGGATTCAGGGAAACCGGCAGGCCGGACTTGAGTCCTGGAGATGGGAAGTACAGTGCCTGCACTCTGAAGGAGGGGTGTTAATGTTGCAGTTTAAAAACTGTAGTGTAAAGCACCCTTCTGGCAAGACAGTGATGGAGTGAATGATGGTGAAAGTTTTTCTTTTTCGGGCCACCCTGCCTTGGTGGGAATCGGCCGGTGTGATAATAAATAAAAAAAAATATATATATATATATATACATATATATGTATATATTATATATATATATATATATATATATATATATATATATATATATATATATATATATATATATATATATATATATATATATATATTATATATTCTATTATTAACACAGGTGGCCCGAAAAAAGAAAAACTTTCACCATCATTCACTTTATCACTGTCTTGGGAGAGGCGTTCTTGCACTAAAATTATAAAACTGCAACACTCCTTCAGAGTGCAGACACTGTACTTCACATCTCCTGAACTGAAGTCCGGTCTGCCGGTTTCCTTGAACCCCTTCATAAATATTACCCTGCTTACACTCCAACAACACATGAAGTCCTAAAAACCATTTGTCTCCATTCGCTCCTAACGCACTCACGCATGCTTGCTGGAAGTCCAAGCCCCTCGCACACAAAACCTCCTTTACCCCCTCCCTCCATGCTTTCCTAGGTAGACCTCTACGCCCCCCTTCCCTTCACTATGGTTTAATGCTCTCTCGAAGTCATTCTACTTTGTTCTATCTGTCTACATGTCCGAACCACCTCAACAACCCCTCCTCAGCCCTCTGGATAATAGTTTTGGTAATCAGACACCTCCTAATTTCCAGACTACGAATTCTCTGCATCATATTCACACCACACATTGCCCTCAGACGCGATATCTCCAGCCTTCTTGTTGCAACATTCACCACCCATGTTTTGCACCCATATGAGAGCAATGGTATAACTATACTCTCATAAATTCCCCTCTTTGCTTCCATGGACAAAGTTCTTTGCCTCTATAGACTCCTCAATGCGCCACTCACCTTTTTTTCCCTTGTCTCTGCCATGATTCACTTTATCTTTCGTAGACCCATCTGTTGACACGTCCACTCCTAAATATCTGAATACATTCACCTCCATACTTTCTCCCTCCAATCTGATATCCACTCTTTCGTTACCTAATTTTTTTGTTATCCTCATCACCTTACTCTTTCCTATATTCACTTTTAATTTTCCTCTTTTATATACTCTACCTAACTCATCCACCAACGTCTGCAACTTCACTTCAGAATCTCCCAAAAACACAGTGTCATCAGCCAAGAGCAACTGTCACAACTCCCACTTTCTGTTAGATTCCTTATCTTTTAACCCCACACCTCTTGCTAAGACCCGAGCATTCACTTCTCTTACAACTCCATGTATAAATATATTGAATTACCATAGTAACATCACACATTCTTGTCTAAGGACTACTTTTACTGTGAAATAATCTCCCTCTCTCCTACATACTCTATTAGAGTTGTGCCTACCAACATACGCAAATAAATAACAAAAAGGCACAATACCGTGACTGGAACGATACACAAATAACCCGCACATAAAAGACAGAAGCTTACGACGACGTTTCGGTCCGACTTGGACCATTGACAAAGTCACGTGACTTTGTCAATGGTCCAAGTCGGACCGAAACGTCGTCGTAAGCTTCTGTCTTTTATGTGCGGGTTATTTGTGTGTAACATACGCAAACCTAACTATCAACTCAATCTAGTTACCAGGAACCATAGACACAGTGACAGCAACTTCCAGAAGGGTTATATACAGGGCCTTCTCACTTCAGCTTTATGTGAACCTTCTTCTTCTAATCTTCCTAGACGATACATCACTGCCCTTAAGGACCTCGCCAACGACCCCAACATTATCGTCACCACCGCCGACAAAGGAGGTGGAGTCGTCATACTCAACACCAGAGACTACAACACTAAGATGATGGACCTTTCGAGTGATCAGTCTACATACGAACTCATCAGCATTCAACAGTGGGAGACACTCACCAAAAATTTTCTATAGAAAACTCGAAAAATACTCAAACGCACTAGAGAAGGGAAGAAACTTCTGTACTTGTTACCAAGCAACCCTAAACCAGCACACATGTATGGTTTACCCAAGACCCATAAACACAATATTCCTCTCAGACCAATCACGTCAGGTATAGGCAGTGCTCCACACAAACTAGCCGGAGTTCTTGCCAAACATCTTTCCTGCCTTCTGGGGACCATCAGCCCCGCTCATCTTAAACACTCAGGCGACCCTCTCAACCGCATCCGCAACCTCTCCATCCCTAACAAGAAACTTAGCAGTTTGGACGTGACTTCCCTCTTCACAAAAGTACCTACCACAAAAGCCATCGAGGTTCTACGACGTAAAGTCAATCAGGACCTTAATCTTCCTCTACCTCCCGGAGATTTTGTTGACTTGATTGAACTCTGTGTTAATTTCAACTGTTTTTCTTTCAACAACAAGCTCTACAAACAAACCTACGGCATGGGAGTGGGGTCCCCCATAAGTGCCGTCCTAGCCAACTTATACATGGAACACCTAGAGTCCGAACACTTCGCCAACATCATCCCTTCAAGCCTCACTTGATTACGTTACGTGGACGACGTCCTCGTAATAACTCCCTAACGTTTTGATGTACGGAATCTTCAGGCAAGGCTCAACGCAGTTGAACCGGCAATCCAGTTTATACTAGAAGAAGAGCCCAATGACAAGCTACCTTTCCTCGACGTCCTCATTCACAAAGTAGACAACAACCTAAGATTTCAAGTTTATCGGAAACCCACCAATGAAAATGATCTCACACACTTCTATTCCAGTCAAGATACCAAGACCAAAAGAGGCATCATCATCGGGTTTTTCCTAAGAGCATACCGAATTTGTAGTCCTGAGTTTCTTGACGAGGAATGTACATACATTCACCAAACATTCACTGAGTTACATTTTCCTTCCTTTTTCATCAAAGACTGCAAGAAAAGAGCTCTTCAGATCATTAATTCTCCACGCACCAACAACACTCCCAACAAAATTATAATTCTTCCCAACAGCCAGGTTGCACTGAACGTTTCTAAAGTACTTTCACAAGCTAACACCAGAGTCCCCATCGCTTCTAGCACTTCAATAAAGGATCTAATCAGGACAAAATCAAAGCACCACGAACCAGTCAATGCAGGAGTTTACACTATACCCTGTGGAGGCTGTGACAAGATTTATGTAGGTGAAACAGCAAGAAACCTCGACACCCGCCTCAATGAACACATTTACGCATGTAGGAACGATAACTTGAACAACGCTTGTGTACAACACCGAAATTCCACCAATCATCTCATGAAATTCAGAGACGCCCAATTAGTGATCAAAGAAACTAATTTCAGCAGACGCAAGTGCCTCGAATCACCACTGATCGCTGTTTCGAATACAATCAAACAAAACAACGGCAGCTTCACCATCTCTGAAGTCTTAGCGAGAATCCTCCTGGAAACAGTAAACCCTGCCATCACATAGTCTCTCCTGTTATACTACACAAAGCACATTACAGAGAGTGAACACTGAAAAAGGCTGCCTCTATACAGTCTACATTTGTCCAACCTATTTTTATGTTACCCAAGTAATAGCTTTTATATCCTTTTACTCATGTACGAATTAATTGCTTTTGTCACTACCACTACTACTACTACTACTACCACTTGTGAACATCGAAATGGTACCTCACTAGTATTGCACCTCACTCTGAGCCTTTATATACCCTCTGTGTCCATATACTGCTTGTATAGGCTTGACAAAGCTCCTGGAGAGCGAAACGTTGCCACAATAAAATGTCACATTAGTTGCACTTGTGTCCTTTTACTTTACATACTCTAACCTGAGCCTCACTATCCTCGTAAAAACTTACCACTGCTTTCAATAACTTACCCTCTATTCCATACATTCGCAACATCTGCCACATTGCTTCCTTGTCCACCCTGTCTTATGCCTTTTCCAAATACATAAATGCCATAAAAATCTCTTTACCCTTATCTAAATACTATTCACTTATGTTTCACTGTAAACACTTGGTGTACACACCCTCTATCCTGCTCTCCGTCTTACTCTTAATTCTTTCAATAATAACTCTACCATACTCTTTACCAGGTATGCTCAACAGACTTATTCCCCTATAATTTTTGCACTCTCTTTTGTCCCCTTTGCCTTTATACGAAGGAACTATGCATGTTCATTGCTAATCCCTAGGTACCTTACCTTTTTCCATACATTTATTAAATAAAAGCACCAACCACTCCATAAATATATCCCCACCTGCTTTTAACATTTCTGTCTTTATCCCATCAATCCCACCTACCTACCCCCTTTCATATATATATATATATATATATATATATATATATATATATATATATATATATATATATATATATATATATATATATTCACCCAACTCCAGTGAACTATATACACAATATGCAATACACAAGTGCCTCACAACAGGCCAGAATATCAAAATTAACAGCAGTAAAGTGAACCAGTGAACTGAGGTCCCACTGGAGTGTAGCCGGTCTGCGGCTAACACAAATCTAGTCAGCTGAAGCTATTGCCATAGTTGAGGTAGTGTTACATGCTTCGCTACATGGTACCAGCGATTGTGCACTTTGCCACTGGCAGAGAACAACAGGCTCCAGTGGGAAGTATTGTGGTCGTTGAATAATAGATATGTACTCGCTGCACGCAACACGCTAGTGTATTTTATGAGGCTGTGTGTACTTTATACACGTGCATATGTGTATTTCATAGACGTGCATATATGTATCTTATACAGCTGCGCGTGTCTTATACACCTGCATATGTATCTTATACTGGTGTGTGTTTATGCTGTTCAGATGTCTGTGCATTATATACAGGCGTTTATACAACTTATATACATGTGTGTGTATCATGTACATGTCTTTATGTTTTACACACATGTGCACCCGTACCTTATACAGTTGTATCTGTATCTCATGCAGGTGTGAGTATTTCATAGAGACACATACAGGCGAGTCAAACACCAGCGCGTCGGTATCTCATCTCCTTCACTGACATCGTGTTTCTGCTGTAAACGATCAACAGTTACAACACTCATCTTAACTACTGAATATCATGTTATCAAGTGAGAGTTGACCAATCATTTGAAATTCTCATCAGTATTATTACTGCCCCCAAGACTGTTCAATTGCCTCCCAGCATACATTAGGGGGATTACCAATAGACCCCTGGTTGTCTTCAAGAAGGCACTGGACAAGCACCTAAAGTCGGTACCTGATCAACCGGGCTGTGGTTCGTACGCCGGGTTGCGTGTGGCCTACAGTAACAGCCTGGTTGATCAGGCCCTGATCCACCATGAGGCCTGGTCACAGACCGGGCCGCGGGGGCGTTGACCCCCGAAACCCTCTCCAGGTATACTCCAGGCACTGCATTTTTAATTCTGCTAGAGGGAGACAATCAACTCCCTCAGATATGAAGTCTATTAAGATTGTTATGAATATTGCGCAGGATAATGCAAGAAAGTCAGCGTATAATGATACGAACAGCAGTGAGCTAAGTAATTTTATAATGTCTGCAACAATTATTAAATACATATTGCCTGTAAGATCAATAACGAGTAATTAACCAGACAATATAGTCTGCCATAAGAGGCGATTAACTCTCCCGTGCGATACTGGCAAGCATCTTTGGAAACAGATTTCGCAGATTTATGGTCAGTACACATCGTACGTTGCAAGAGAAGTAGTCCAGGGAATATATTTTTGGAATATAATTAATTCTATTTTTGCCTTGCGTTACTAGAAATTAACTCTGGGAATATATTCTGTTGGTGTATAATTAGTCCTGTTTACGTTACAGGGAAATAACCCTGGGGATTTATTTGTTACGATAACAGGTTGGCTAGTATTTTATCACATATCAGCTGAGATTACGATAATAGGTATAACACAGTATATTTATTTGGCTTTCTCTGTCATTGAACTGAATCAGACATATGTGGCTTTTTCTCATTGTTCTGTATGTTCAATATTCGGAAGATATTGGAACTCTGAGAGTTGCTCAGCCTGTAAGAAACACTCAGGACCTGCAAGGAGTGAGGTTAAAGACTACAGTGAGGTAAAGAACTCAAGTGAGGCTTAAAGAACTACAAGTGTGGCTAAGGAATTACATGAGGCTAAGGACATAAAGTGAGGTAAATAACTAAAAGTTTGAGGCTAATGAACTACAATTGGTTTAAATGAACTACTGTGAGTTCATATAAGAAACTACAAGTGAGGCTAAAGAACTACAATTGAGTCTAAAAAACTACAAGTGAGTCTAAAGAACTACAAGTGAGTCTAAAGAACTACAATTGAGTCTAAAGAACTACAAGTGAGTCTAAAGAACTACAAGTGAGGCTAAATAACTAAAAGTGAGGCTAAAGAACTACAATTGAGTCTAAAGAACTACAATTGAGTCTAAAGAACTACAATTGAGTCTAAAGAACTACAAGTGAGTCTAAAGAACTACAAGTGAGGCTAAAGAACTACAATTGAGTCTAAAGAACTACAATTGAGTCTAAAGAACTACAATTGAGTCTAAAGAACTACAAGTGAGGCTAAAGAACTACAATTGAGTCTAAAGAACTACAATTGAGTCTAAAGAACTACATTGAGTCTAAAGAACTACAAGTGAGGCTAAAGAACTACAATTGAGTCTAAAGAACTACAATTGAGTCTAAAGAACTACAATTGAGTCTAAAGAACTACAAGTGAGGCTAAAGAACTACAATTGAGTCTAAAGAACTACAATTGAGTCTAAAGAACTACAAGTGAGGCTAAATAACTACAATTGAGTCTAAAGAACTACAATTGAGTCTAAAGAACTACAAGTGAGGCTAAGGAACTACAAGTGAGGCTAAGGAACTACAAGTGAGGCTAAAGAACTACAAGGGAGACTAATGAACTACAAGGGAGACTAAGGAACTACAAGGGAGACTTAGGAACTACAAGGGAGACTAATGAACTACAAGGGAGACTAAGGAACTACAAGGGAGACTAAGGAACTACAAGTGAGGCTAAAGAACTACAATTGAGTCTAAAGAACTACAGTTGAGTCTAAAGAACTACATTGAGTCTAAAGAACTACAAGTGAGGCTAAAGAACTACAATTGAGTCTAAAGAACTACAATTGAGTACTAAGAACTACAAGTGAGCTAAGAACTACAAGTGAGGCTAAAGAACTACAATTGAGTCTAAAGAACTACGATTGAGTCTAAAGAACTACAAGTGAGGCTAAATAACTACAATTGAGTCTAAAGAACTACAATTGAGTCTAAAGAACTACAAGTGAGGCTAAGGAACTACAAGTGAGGCTAAAGAACTACAAGGGAGACTAATGAACTACAAGGGAGACTAAGGGAACTACAAGGGGACTAGGAAACTACAAGGGAGACTAATGAACTACAAGGGAGACTAAGGAACTACAAGGGAGACTAAGGAACTACAAGTGAGGCTAAAGAACTACAAGTGAGACTAAGGAACTACAAGTGAGACTAAGGAACTACAAGGGAGACTAATGAACTACAAGGGAGACTAAGGAACTACAAGGAGGACTTAGGAACTACAAGAGAGACTAAGAATCTACAAGGGAGACTAAGGAACTACAAGTGAGACTAAAGAACTACAAGGGAGACTAATGAACTACAAGGGAGACTAAGGAACTACAAGGGAGACTTAGGAACTACAAGAGAGACTAAGAACTTACAAGGGAGACTAAGGAACTACAAGGGAGACTAAGGAACTACAAGGGAGACTTAGGAACTACAAGGGAGACTAAGAAACTACAAGGGAGACTAAGAAATTACAAGGGAGACTAAAGAACTACAAGGGAGACTTAGGAACTACAAGGGAGACTTAGGAACTACAAGGAAGACTAAGGAACTAAAAGGGAGACTAAGGAACTACAAGGGAGACTAAGGAACTACAAGGGAGACTAAGGAGCTACAAGGGAGACTAAGGAACTACAAGGGAGACTAAGAAACTACAAGGGAGACTAAGGAACTACAAGGGAGACTAAATAACTATAAGGGAGACTAAGGAACTACAAGGGAGACGTAGGAACTACAAGGGAGACTTAGGAACTACAAGGGAGACTAAGGAACTACAAGGGAGACTAAGGAACTGCTAGGGAGACTAAGGAACTACAAGGGAGACTTAAGAACTACAAGGGAGACTAAGAAACTACATGGGAGACTAAGGAACTACAAGGGAGACTTAGGAACTACAAGGGAGACTTAGGAACTACAAGGGAGACTAAGGAACTACAAGGGACTAGGGACTACAGGAATTAACTACAAGGGAGACTAAGGAACTACAAGGGAGACTAAGGAACTACAAGGGAAAAGAATAAGGATAAACTACAAGGGAGACTAGACTAGGAAAACTACAAGGGGACTTAGGAACTACAAGGGAGACTAAGGAACTACAAGGGAGAGTAAGGAACTACAAGGGAGACTTAGGAACTACAAGGGAGACTATGAAACTACAAGGGAAACTAAGGAACTACAAGGGAGACTAAGGAACTACAAGGGAGACTAAGGAACTACAAGGGAGATTAAGGAACTACAAGGGAGAGTAAGGAACTACAAGGGAGACTTAGGAACTACAAGGGAGACTTAGGAACTACAAGGGAGACTAAGGAACTACAAGAGAGACTTAGGAACTACAAGGGAGACTAAGAAACTACAAGGGAGACTTTGGAACTACAAGGGAGACTAAGGAACTACGAGGGAGACTAAGGAACTACAAGAGAGACTAAGGAACTACAAGGGAGACTAAGGAACTACTAGGGAGACTTAGGAACTACAAGGGAGACTAAGGAACTACAAGGGAGACTAAGGAACTACAAGCGAGACTAAGGAACTACAAGGGAGACTAAGGAAGTACAAGAGAGACTAAGGAACTACAAGGGAGACTAAGGAACTAGAAGCGAGACTAAGGAACTACAAGGGAGACTAAGGAACTACAAGGGAGACTAAGGAACTACAAGGGAGACAAAGGAACTACAAGGGAGACCTAGGAAATACAAGGGAGACTAAGGATCTTCAAGGGAGACTAAGAAACTACAAGGGAGACTAAGGAACTACAAGGAAAACTAAGGAACTACAAGGGAGACTAAGGAACTACAAGGGAGACTAAGGAACTACAAGGGAGACTTAGGAACTACAAGGGAGACTAAGGAACTACAAGGGAGGCTAAGGAACTACAAGGGAGACTAAGGAACTACAAGGGAGACTAAGGAACTACAAGGGAGACTAAGGTACTACAAAGGAGACTAAGGAACTACAAGGGAGACTAAGGAACTACAAGGGAGACTAAGGAACTACAAGGGAAACTAAGGAACTACAAGGGAGACTAAGGAACTACAAGGGAGACTAAGGAACTACAAGGGAGACTAAGGAACTACAAGGGAGACTAAGGAACTACAAGGGAGACTAAGGAACTACAAGGGAAACCTAGGAACTACAAGGGAGACTAAGGACCTACAAGGGAGAATAAGAAACTGCAAGGGAGACTTAGGAACTACAAGGGAGACTAAGGACCTACAAGGGAGACTAAGGAACTACAAGGGAGATTGAGGAACTACAAGGGAGACTAAGGAACTACAAGGGAGACTAAGGAACTACAAAGGAGACTAAGGAACTACAAGGGAGACTAAGAAACTACAAGGGAGACTAAGGAACTACAAGGGAGACTAAGGAACTACAAGGGAGACTAAGGAACTACAAGGGAGACTAAGGAACTACAAGGGAGACTAAGGAACTACAAGGGAGACTAAGGAACTACAAGGGAGACTAAGGAACTACAAGGGAGACTAAGGATCTGCAAGGGAGACTTTGGGACTACAAGGGAGACTAAGGAACTACTAGGGAGACTAAGGAACTACAAGCGAGACTAAGGAACTACAAGGGAGACTAAGGAACTACAAGGGAGACTAAGGAACTACAAGGGAGACTAAGGAACTACAAGGGAGACTAGGGAACTACAAGGGAGACTAAGGAACTACAAGGGAGACTAAGGAACTACAAGGGAGACTAAGGAACTACAAGGGAGACCTAGGAACTACAAGGGAGACTAAGAAACTACAAGGGAGACTAAGGAACTACAAGGGAGACTAAAGAACTACAAGGGAGACTAAGGAACTACAAGGGAGACTAAGGAACTACAAGGGAGACTAAGGAACTACAAGGGAGACTAAGGAACTACAAGGGAGACTAAGGAACTACAAGGGAGACTAAGGAACTACAAGGGAGACTAAGGAACTACAAGGGAGACTAAGGAACTACAAGGGAGACTAAGGAACTACAAGGGAGACTAAGGAACTACAAGGGAGACTAAGGAACTACAAGGGAGACTAAGGAACTACAAGGGAGACTAAGGAACTACAAGGGAGACTAAGGAACTACAAGGGAGACTAAGGAACTACAAGGGAGACTAAGGAACTACAAGGGAGACTAAGGAACTACAAGGGAGACTAAGGAACTACAAGGGAGACTAAGGAACTACAAAGGAGACTAAGGAACTACAAGGGAGACTAAGGAACTACAAGGGAGACTAAGGAACTACAAGGGAGACTAAGGAACTACAAGGGAGACAAATTATCACCTTGGGAGACTGCAAACTTTATTTTTAGAAGAAATGTTTTATCATTCTTTTCCCTTTCAAAGTTTATCACATTCTCTCTATCCCTCATCCTCGTTGTATATTCTGTCTTCCAGTCTTTTCTAAATTTTCCTGTTTTAGAATTTGATTCGTTAGTAAGAGCAGGTTCCTCTCCTTCCCAGCACCAAACCCATCATGGGACAGCCTCTTCAGTTAAAATTAGACACTCTCACTTCCTTCATCATAAGGTGTCCCGTTGCTCCGTTGGTAGCGCACTCAGCTTACACATTGAGGTCTGTGGTTCGATCCGTGGTACGGATGAAAACATTTGCGTGTTTCTTTAAGGCACCTGTTGTCCCTGTTCACCTAGCAGTAAAATAGGTACCTGAGTGTTAGCTGACTGGTGTGTTTCGCGTCCAGGGAACAAAATTAACATAATTTGCCTTAAATGCTCTGCATAATAAATGGCTTTCTATATAGTATGTTAGTGATATCAGCTAGGTCTATGTACGTTGTACATGTACTTGTTCAAATAGATTATTATTATTATTATTATTATTATTATTATTAAAACTAACACTACTTCTCCAGTGAGATTCGGGCAAGAAAGATATAAGTTGCTACATTAATAAACTTCTTCCAATAATTAGACATAAAAACAGAAATTATTAACACAGCGCTTGCTAAATAAATTAAAGGGAAATAAAGAAACATGTTCTCCTCTCCAGTTCCTTAGAAAAAAAAAGCACTCGAAAGAACTTTCGAACTTTGTAATAGCTTAATTTGAAAAAAAAAAAAGTATGTATTGTAAGCTCAGTCTTGCAGTGCCCAGTCCAGGTGTTTGTGTGGAAGCGCTCACTCAACACTAGTGGCCAACACTTGGATGGGTGACCAGACAGGGTAAGAACCGTCCACCTTCAACACTCGCTCAACAGTATATTCTGTCTGAATTGTGACAGTATATAATGACAGTATATAATGAAGCTGAAAATAGAGGCAGGTTGTGAACCAGATAAGTGTGATTTATTTCTGTGTTGTATGAGATACCATTATAATCTTGTGGTTCAGCCGACTCGTAAAGTGCTTTGGTGTTTATGATGGTTGGGGAGAGTAGGAACACAGCTAGAAGAGGAACAGTAAAAGGAAGAGGAGTAAAATGTAGATAAAGAGAAGAAAAAGAGGAGGGGGATAGGAGGCAAAGGATGAAGAGATTTATGAGGATTTGGGAAGTACGAGGAGGAGAAGGATGAGTATCAGTACAGCTCCTGGCTAGTACATATCCTGGCTGTACACGTCATGACCAGTACAGATCCTGGCTGTACTCGTCATGACCAGTACTGATCCTGGCCAGTACACGTCATGAGCGGTACAGGTCCTGACAGTACACGTTATGACCAATAGAGGTCCTGGTCAGTACACATCGTGACAAGCACAGGTCCTGTCCAGTACCCGTCGTGACCAGTGCACGTCATGACTGGTACACGTCATGTCCGGTACATGTCTTGGTCAGTACACGTCATGATCAGTACAGGTCCTTATCAGTACACGACATGACCAGTACAGGCCCTGGCCTGTACACGTCGTGACCAGTACAGGTCCTGGCAGTACACGTCGTGACCAGTACAGGTCCTGGCAGTACACGTCATGACCAGTACAGGTCCTGGACAGTACACGTCATGACCAATACAGATCCTGGCCAGTACACGTCATGAGCAGCACAGGTCCTGACGGTACACATCATGACCAGTACAGGTCCTGGCCAGTACAAGGAGTGGTTTCAGCCGCCTGGTGTGCACAAAACAGCAACACTTGTTGAAGGTTTTATAGAATTTGTCACCGAAGCGGCTACTTTGTGTACCCCATACCCATCCTGTTCGCGGTAGTGAAAGAGCATGTAGACACATAAAAAGCCTAGGAACTAGGCCCCATAAGGGTTAACAGGAGTACATCTGGATTTATATCTATGGTTCACCAACAAATTTAGGAAATTTGCTTAATATATCTGGTATTTTATTTTCATTAATAAGATATATTGACATGTTACGTAAGTTATTATACTGTCTCTCTTTATATTCTTCAATAAGCGAACAATTTAACACACAGTGTTCAAGATAGTGACCATAGAGCTGGCCACATACTTTCCATTGGGTTTGATCATCATCTGAAGTACTTGTAATCAAGCCTAAGTCTGGCCACTACAACATCAGTCAGTCTGTTCACATTGCAAGTTGCCCCATGAACGCACTTATCAACGTTCATGTTATCATAGTGGGTTATAGATCTGCTCAGGCTTCTATATATTATTATATACTCTTCTATATACTCAGGCTTCTAATTGTATTCCTATAACATTCAGTTTTTAAAGTTATATTCTACATTCTCCTTCAAGGTATTCTTCTTGGCTAACGTATCAACTTTATCATGAAGGAGTTATCAAATGTGTGATGGAAACCATTGAAATTGTATATTAATTCCTTTTTCCTTCTTTTCTGTGTATCTATATCTGGCTTCTCCAAACTTGTTGAAGATACACCACGAAAAAAAATACATATTCAATTATGACTCACGAAGTCATAATAACACGAAGTACGGTACGGGTGGGGTTTGAACCCATGGCGAGTGAATTTTACGACTCGCTCGCCATGGGTTCTAACCTCACCCGTACCGTGGTTTGCTCTATTTTAGGGGAAGACCCACTGGAGAGGGATGGAAGGCTGTACCTGAGGGGAGGTAGTGACTGCTGTCTGGAATTCCCCGATACACTTCCTGGGGACCTCATCATCATCATCGAATAATATTATTAGTGTATCAGTCCGAAATGTTTGTCTATCTTATCTCAAGCTTATGTGAGACTCCCAAGAAAGACTCATAGAAGAGATTCATCTGGATTTACTGACTGAAAATGTCTCATTCTCAGCACCCACCTGACTTGGGAAAGAGTCGCTGTTCTACGAAAAAAAACAAAAATAGAAAAAATGGCCATAAGCCATAGCTGATTTTTTTTTCAAATATGTGACCAATTCTCAAAATTAGTGTGTAAAACTACAATGGAAAGTAAGTGATACATCCGTTCATGTAGATCTAAGCATTTGACAGCCAATTTTCGCTTTGTCAATAGGCAAATAAAATAACCCAACAGACAAGGATTTCAAAAGCTTTTTTTTTTATTGACTACCATGGAGATAAATGGTATAAAATATCGACACGACGGAAAAATTGGACACAAATACAGCATAATACGATCCTTTATTGACAACTTTTCGCCCACACAGAGGATTTTATCAAGTCACAAACAGATCTGTTTGTAATTGATAAAGTCCACTGTTAATAAAAGATTGCCTTATATTTGACTGCCACATCAAATACAATACCAGGTACCAACACTTGCAAGTACCAAGCAGCCAGAGTTATGAGACAAGCGGAGGGCGTGAATTTTAATATTATATATCACATTGAACTATAATAATAACTCTCTTCTGGAAATAATATAATATTTAAAATTAATTTCCAGAGACTCAAAGGCAAGTGTAAACATTAAGAAATCTATTACATTTATTTAATGTGGAGAGACAACACAAAAAGTTCACAAGAGACTGTAATTCTATAATTACTTTATGACAGTAACTGCGGATGAAGCCGCTAATTATCGTATATTTAAATGGTAGAATTACGTTATGTAAAACTTTACATGAAATTGATCCATCCCGGAATAACTGGGCATCTAATTATTTCCCCCAAGTGGTGTTAGCTAGCAGTGTCTAGCAGACTACGTAATTTTATGTGTAAACAATCACCATCCTGAGAAGAGAGTTTTAGTTGAACCTTTCCTAGTTTTTTTACTTTATCTCTGACTTGTCGTGTAGAGTTTACATTCACGTGATTCGATCAGCTGTTTCCATCGCCTTGCCAATCATTTATTAGCCTTTGTGTGTGATATGTCTAAAACAATGTAGGCCAGGCATAGCACTGATCACTCAAGACACTGGGCGAAACAAAAAAATTGTGAAATGTACACAGAAGGTGACAACTTTCGAGTGCACGTGATCTGTACACAACCTCGTATGATTTCTTTACTCCACTGAAACTGGCAGAGAAACTTTAATGTTTAGAGCATAAATGTTTCCCAGGTGGCTGAGTGATGCCACGATGTGAGTACTGTTTTGGATATCTAAACTTTTATACATTTATATTATTTATATTTATAATAATGAAATAAACAAGCTGGCTATATTAATAATTTAAACTATAAACATGTAATGCTGGGTCTAAAGCATAAATGAATATTTAACGTCATACATTTCACTAATATATTTTGTATATATTAGTTAAACCTGGATGATAGTGTCATTCACTGAACCTGAGTGACACTCCCATACATCCACCGGTGGTCTTGGGAAGGTCTGCTCTCTCATGGGCTGCACTGCAGTTAATGTTGCTGAGAAACTGAAATCTGTGATGTTCTGCACTAAAGTAAGTTATGTTCATGGAAAGAACCAAGCCAAGGATCAGTCAGGAGAATGGAATATAGTAACGCAACAAATGTATATATCAGTTTCTCAGAAAACAAGGGACGTAACATTAACTTAACACACTATATCCACATGCAACTCCCATTTGTTTTTTAGTTTTTATGTCATAGGAAACACTAAACTCGTATGGTTCATACGGTATCTTGGGGATGGAGACAATTAAATTAGATCCATGGAAAGTGAAGGTAGCTTTATTCTTTTTGATGAAGAGCCATGGAAGGTACGGCAACTCTCGGAGTCCCTCCACTGATCACAGCAGCGCCACTCAGTGCCTGACCATATCTCCAGGCAGGCATACGTTTAAAAAGACACACCTTTCCTCTACCCTCTTCTGTGAAATATCCCACAGCTCAGAGTCTCTCAGGAACCTCAAAATCCTTCGTCTAAGCCACACATTACAGGTAAATACACTATCACTAACGCACTTGACTGGCAATATGGTGGACGCCTCGCCTCGGGAAGTCACGAGCAAACAATCAACTGATGAGGTTATGATGAGCAGGAAGTCGATTCCTGATGTAAGCAGTGAGGTTCAATCCTTGATACATTGATCTCGGATCCCATTTTGACATATATTAAGGAGAAATTTTGCAGGACTCGATTCGCGACCTCACTGATGCCATTGGCCACTGATGTTCTATGTCACATTGTAAATGGCTGGTCGGATCATTGTGTTATAATGCTCTGTTGGTGCAATAGTAACGTTAGAGTCGTTAAAATCTTCATACGAACACACACACACACACACACACACACACACACACACACACACACACACACACACACACACACATACACACACACATACACTATCTATCCATCTTTTTGTCTGTCTGTCTTTGTCTCCGTCTCTGTCTCTCTCTTCCTCCCTATGTTGAGAAGAACCAAGAGGGTCATTTGTCACTGTTGTTGTGACACCACGAAGAGATCCAACAACAAAGAGACAGTTGTTTGTCTTATCTCTAATTCCATATTGTGAGGGCAATTCTTTATTGTTCCTGCAACCATTACTTTATACAACGTGATACATCTCTATACAGTGTGATATATCTTTACACAGCGTGACATATTTTTATACTGCATGACGCATCCTTATACAACGTAATACATCATTTATACACTCCAGCGTCAGTTGATAGATTCTAATGTAACTGATCCATCGAAAACCATTGCCATAAATAGTAGCATTAGCTTCAGTTTTGACAAGTACGTACTGATAAACACAGCATAATACATTCTGATGTATCTTCATAATGCCAGATGAACGGTAATTCAGCATGACACAGTTACATACAGCACAGCATAACAAGATTAAGATCAATGTTTTTTCACACGGGAAAATACTGCTGGATATCACCTGATATACTTGCAAGTTATAATCTAGTACCGTTAAAGTAACTAGCCTAATTAGTTGCGCTTGAATATGATATGATTGCGTGTGGAAAACAGCAGCATGATACAGCTAGATATATTATTATGTATCCTGATGCAGTTAATCAAAGATTCGTCAACTGAAGCGAGACACATATTGATAACTTTTAATACCTGATAAATTTAATAATTCATTAATTACTGTGTTATTTAGGAAGTAGGTTGGTAGACAGCAACCGCCCAGGGAGGTACTACCGTCCTGCCAAGTGAGTGTAAACCGAAAGCCTGTAATTGTTTTACATGATGGTAGGATTGCTGGTGTCCATTTTTCTGTCTCATAAACATGCAAGATTTCAGGTACGTCTTGCTACTTCTACTTACACTTAGGTCACACAACACATACATGTACAAGCATATATATACACGCCCCTCTGGGTTTTCTGCTATTTTCTTTCTAGTTCTTGTTCTTGTTTATTTCCTCTTATCTCCATGGGAAAGTGGAACAGAATTCTTCCTCCGTAATCCATGCGTGTTGTAAGAGGCGACTAAAATGCCAGGAGCAAGGGACTAGTAACCCCTTCTCCTGTATATAATACTAAATTTAAAAGGAGAAACTTTCATTTTTTCTTTTGGGCCACCCCGCCTCGGTGGGATACGGCCGGTGTGTTGAAAGAAAGAATTACTGTGTTTATTATTATTGTTATTATTATTATTATTATTATTATTATTATTATTATTATTATTATTATTATTATTATTATTATTTATAATATTCATGGATAGCCCTAAACCTGTATCGGGTATTAACACTTTAAGTTCAAGTTAACACTGGTGTACTCTGACACACTGTTAATAATGACTGACTACACTGAAACTAGGTAATACAGCCCAATAAGGTCAGGCATTTTATTGTAAAACCTTGAAGTATATTGTACTACCAGTAAGGTCTAATAAAACCGGACATTGTTAGATATGTAACTGTATATTTCAAAGTCTGACTTGACGTGAACTATTGCCTCAAGATTTTATTGCAATTACGTTTTTCTCTCATGAATTGATACAACGCAGCTCTGGGCGAGAAGTTGTCCCAGTGAAAAATTGTTCCTCATATTGTGTTCGTACACCTATACTCATTGAGTTGTACTCGGAGTGTACAACCCACCGAGTACAACACAGTGCAACTTACTACAACTTAGTACAACTCAGTGGGTTGTACCACCGAGTTGTACTAAATTGTACTCATAGAGTTATGAGTCTGAAGATCAAGTAGCAGCTCTTGGTCCTTCCTCTTAGCAATCAGTAAGTAACTGTATGAATTATAAACAAAATGAGACAAAGGCGAAAATGCAGTTACGATGGAAGCTTTATTGAAGACCTCTCGCCCTCGCTTGTGGCTTGGTGAGGCTCTAGACCATTAACCAATAGTAGTTGATTCCTGGCTTTCTGGTCATCTGATGTCCAGGAAGCACAAGATAAACACCGAAAGGTGTTTATATACTGATATATACACCGAGAAAAGTACATCTCTCAGCGTATACAGGGATTAAAGTGTTCTTGTCTGGTGAGAAAAAGTTACGTGCAGCCTTAATGACCCTAGTGTAGTCAACTGCCTTTAAACTACAATAGAAGCAAACTTTAATTTCGGACACAGGTGAGTTGAAAACATTCACCTATGAGCGAGGCTGTGTGCTGCTGTGAGTGTATTTGTGAGCCACGACTGTCTGCATCGTTTACCAGCCTTCATGTTAGTCCAGGCAGTCTGTGCTCAAACATTGGCAAGCCCAAAATAAATTTCAATAGTTTCCAAACCTGTTTTTGTACTGATTGCTTAGGCATCTGGGAATTTCATTTTCATGATAGAGGGAATTTAATAAGTGAAATATGTATTTTAAGGGAAGATTTACCCTTACCCACTTGAACTTGACAACTCTGATTTGTTGATAGTGAGAATCACCATAAGTTCGTCCAATTTTTGCAGCTATCCACTGGCTCCTTTATATGAGTTTGCGCCCTTATACCTCTGCTTTAGGCTAGAGGACTGAGCACTTTCCGTCAAGACTAAGGGACTGGAGAACTTAATCAAGCCTAAGGGACTTGTAACCTTCTACTAAGGCAAGGAGCTGAACACGTTCTATCAAGGCTAAGGGACTGAACGCCTGAGAATTACATCTCCACAGTCCTCTCCACTTTTACAATCGCCTCTGTACTCGACTGAACAAGTTGGATGCACATGCAAAACGTTTTGGAAATAAGTATACCTAAGTATCTTATTGAAAGGATCTACGCTCACTACTTCATCTCTGACCTTCTCTCATCCTTTTGTATCTCACGTTACAGCTTTATTTTTCTTTCAGAATGTGTAGTCAACAGCTTTTGTGAGTGTCGTTGACTGAAAAATCTCCAAATCTATTTGTTTGGCAATGCCAGAGTTCAGAGCAGCAAATAAAATTACATCAGTTGCAATATTTCTCAGAGTCTTTGAACAATGCTTAAAGGGTTTCTGTTGCACCAGGTACTGCTGGGATGCAGGATGTTTTTGAGATTCACTGATGTCTTTCACCATTCTGACATTACTGGTCTTCATATATTGTTCAGTGATGGTGAAGGTCACTGCAGTAAATACCTGCTATGTGCTATTGTTCTCTGCAGAGAACCAAGATGACGCGGTGGAACCTACACCTCCTGTTAGAAACATAATGTTTGCTAAATTCACCTCAGAACGTTACTACTTGCATATCACTACTTAGGTATATCACTTCACGGGTATATCACAAGTCATGTATATAACTTCACAGGTATATCATTGCAGAGGCATATCACTTCACAAGTATATCACTTCACAGGTATATCACTTCACAAGTATATAACTACACAGGTATACACTACAGAGGTATATCACTAGGCAGGTATATCACTTCACAGGTATATCCCTTCACAGAAATATTCCTTCACACGTATATCACTTCACAGGTATATCACTACACAGGTATATTCCTTCACAGGCATATCACTTCACAGATATACCACTACACAGGCATATTCCTTCACAGGTATATCACTACACAGGAATATCCTATCGCAAGTATATCCCTTCACAGATATATCCCTTCACAAGTATATCAACATGCAGGTATATCATTTCACCTGTATATCACTACGTAGGTATATCACTACACAGGTATATCACAACACAGGTATTTCACTATACTGGAATGTCACTACACAGGCATATCACTACACAGGTATAACACTTCACAGGTATATCCCCTTACAGGTAAATTACTACACAGGTAAATTAGTACACAGGTATATCACTTTACAGTTATATCACTTCACAAGCATATCACTACACAGGTATATCACTTCACACGTATATCATTCACAGGTATATCACTTCACAGGTATCTTCCTTCACAGGCATATCACTAGACAGGTATATTCCTTCACAGGTATATCACTGCACAGGTACATCATTACACAGGTATATCCCTTCACTGTTATATCATTGCACAGGTATATCACTACACAGGTATACCCCTTCACAGGTGTGTCACTACACAGGTATATCACTACACAGGTATATTGCTACACAGATATACCAATTCACAGGTATTTCACTACACAGGCATATCATTTCACTGGTACATAACTGCACAGGTATACCATTATACATGTATATCATTACACAGGTATATCACTACACAGGTATATCCCTCCACAGGTATATTCCATCACAGGTTTGTCACTACACAGGTATATCCCTAAGCAGGCATATCCCTAAGCAGGTATATCACTTCAGTGGTAAATCATTACACAGGTATATTCCTTCACAGGTATATCACTTCACACGTATATCATTACATAGGTACATCCCTTCACAGGTATATCATTACACAGGTATATCATTTCACAGGTATATCAGTGCACAGGCATATTCCTTCACAACTATATCACTACACAGGTATAACACTTCACAGGTATATCCCCTAACAGGTAAATTACTACACAGGTATATCACTGCACAGGTACATTACTTCACAGGTATATCCTTTCACAGCTATATCACTACACAGGTATATCCCTTCACAGGTGTGTCACTACACCGGTATGTCACTACTCAAGTATATCACTACGCAGGTAAATCATTGCACAAGTATATCACTGCACAGGTATATCACTTCACAGATATATCATTACATATGTATATCACTTCATAGGTATATCACTACACAGGTATATTATTACACAGGTGCATCATAACACAGGTATATCACTTCACAGGTATATCACAGCACAGGTATATCACTTCACAGATATATCATTACACAGGTATATCATAACACAGGTATATCACTTCACAGGTATATCACAGCACAGGTATATCACTTCACAGATATATCATTACACAGGTATATCATAACACAGGTATATCACTTCACAGGTACGTCACATCACAGGTATATCACTATACAGATATATCACTCTATAGGTATATAGCTGCCTAAAGACTCAATTATCAGGATACAATCAGAATCCTTGTATATCACTGTAACAATTAACTATTTTTCAATGGCTTTGTCAAAATACATAATCGTCCACCATGTTATGTATCTTCATTTACTTTAGAGTTATGACAATCTGTAACTGAGGATTTTAGAAGTTATCTCAGTCATTCCAGGATGCTGGAACTGGGTTCAATAACCCTGTCACAGAGCACGTGAACATTCCAGTTATTCCTAGACTCTTATCCTCGTGAACTTGTACAAGTGTCGAAAATTTGAAGCCGACTGGATGAACCGTTTCGAGTTATGAGTAAATTAACTACAAAATAAGTAATCAGGCAGCGTCTGAAAGGTCCTCCTTCGGGGACAAATAATAATAATGATAATAATGATGATGATGATAATAATAATAATAATAATAATAATAATAATAATAATAATAATAATAATAATAATAATAATAATAATAATAATAATAAAATACTACTAATAATAGAAATAATAATAATAATAATAATAGCAACAATAATAATAATAACAATAACAACACAGCATATTATAGTGACCACGCTGCTTCAGTCTGTTTGGATTCAGAAGTGATAATGGAAAGACATGTAGCACAGATCGTAGACATGATCAACATTCTCGCTTCATAACAATTCAGTACAAAAACATCAAACAAGTAAAGAACAATAGTTTTTCTTGACAACGTTGTATAGAACTTGTTGCTGATACACAAAACAAGATTAATATACAGAAATATATTTACCCACACACAATATTTATAGAACAAATATCTCCCCGAAACAGAGATAAAAACACATAAATATTAATATTTCTGTATATTAATCTTGTTTTATGTATCAGCAACAAGTTCTATACAACGTTGTCAAGAAAAACTATTGTTCTTTACTTGTTTGATGTTTTTGTACTGAATTGTTATGAAGCGAGAATGTTGATCATGTCTACGATCTGTGCTACATGTCTTTCCATTATCACTTCTGAATCCAAACAGACTGAAGCAGCGTGGTCACTATAATATGCTGTGTTGTTATTGTTATTATTATTATTGTTGTTATTATTATTATTATTATTATTATTTCTATTATTAGTAGTATTTTATTATTATTATTATTATTATTATTATTATTATTATTATTATTATTATTATTATTATTATCATCATCATTATTATCATTATTATTATTTGTCCCCGAAGGAGGGCCTTTCAGACGCTGCCTGATTACTTATTTTGTAGTTAATTTACTCATAACTCGAAACGGTTCATCCAGTCGGCTTCAAATTTTCGACACTTGTACAAGTTCACGAGGATGAGAGTCTAGGAATAACTGGAATGTTCACGTGCTCTGTGACAGGGTTATTGAACCCAGTTCCAGCATCCTGGAATGACTGAGATAACTTCTAAAATCCTCAGTAGCGGAGCTTCACACCGCCACTAAAGGTCCCAAAAATATGACGATGGTGGAGAGGGAAATTCAGATGTGTTGGTGAAGACTTGACGATTTTATGTGTAAAATAGTGTGAAATTTTTCTTCCCGTTAAAACACGTTAAATAAATATCAGTTTACCTCTTCTGAACAACTTCAATTTTAATGACTGATTCATCTTAGAGCCAGGAGAGTAACTGTTAAGTTTCGCTAGCATGCTGCCAAATTTATTAAAGCAATAAAATAGTGAATAAAACTTGGAACCGTTGGAGTTCGTGCTATGACTGGAGAATCACTCATCTGATCGGCTTCAAATTTTCACCACTGGTGTGGTGTCCAGAACACAAGGTTCACACTGCCATTGGTTGGCATAACTCCAAATTTGCCAATTTGATTAAATTCATTGTGAAATAATTTTTTTATTCAATAACTAAGGAATGGTTCTTCTGATTGATTTCAAAATATTACTAACGATGCCGTCTATAATATGGATGACAACATCTCATTGGTCAAAAGGATAATAAAGATAAAACATCTCGTTGGTCAAAAGAGAGGCATACACAGGTCTATCAAAAGAAGGGATGGGCGGTTAAGAAATCAATATATTCAATTAAAGAGTGCAATAAAAAAAGGAATAAGAAAAGCAAAAAGGGATTATGAGGCTAAAGTCGCAAGGGGTTCGAAGACTAACCCAAAAGGGTTCTTTCAGGTATACAGAAGTAAGATTAGCGACAAGATAGACCCACTTAAGAGTAACTCAGGTCAGATCACTGACAGTGATAAGGAAATGTGTGAACTTTTCAACACTTACTTCCTGTCAGTTTTTACTCAGGAAAATACTAGCGAAATTTCAGATATAATAAATTATGTAGAACAGGACGATAATAAACTATGCACGATTCAGTAACTAGTGATATGGTCCTCAAACAAATAGAGAAATTAAAACCTAACAAATCCCCAGGCCCTGATGAACTGTTTGCAAGGGTGTTAAAGGAATGTAAAGAGGAACTTAGCAGACGTTTGGCTAATCTTTTCAATATATCACTACAAACTGGCATACTGCCAGACAAGTGGAAAATGGCAAATGTAATACCTATTTACAAAGCAGGTGACAGGTCCTTAGCTTCGAACTATAGACCAGTAAGACTTACCTCCATAGTGGGAAAATTTATGGAATCTATAAATGCCGAGACAATTCGTAGCCACCTTGAAAGGCATAAATTGATTAATGAATGTCATCACGGTTTTACAAAGGGGTGTTCCTGTCTTACGAATTTACGAACTTTTTTCACTAAGGTGTTTGAGGAGGTAGATCATGGTATTGAATATGATATTGTATATATGGACTTCAGTAAGGCTTCTGATAGAGTTCCACAACAGAGGCTATTGAGGAAACTTAAGGCACACGGAATAGGAGGGAAATTTTTTCCTGGGTTGAGGCATGGTTGACAAATAGGCAGCAGAGAGTTTGCATAAATGGGGAGAAATCAGAATGGGGGAATTGTTACAAGCGGTGTTCCACAGGGGTCAGTGTTGGGATGCTCGTTGTTCACAATTTACATAAACGACATAGATGTGTAAGCACGTCACAAGTGGTGTTCCACAGGGGTCAGTTTTGTGCCCTTTGTTGTTCACAATTTACATAACCGACATAGATGAGGGAATAAATAGCGACATTAGCAAATTTGCTATGACACCAAAATAGGCCGGCCAATTCATTCTAATGAGGACACTCCAGGATGATTTGAATAGACTGATGCAATGGTTGGAGAAGTGGCAGATGCAGTTTAATATAGACAAATGCAAAGTTCTAAATGTTGGACAGGAAAATAACCATGCCACATATAAACTAAATAATGTAGTTCTTACTACTATCGATTGCGAAAAGGATTTAGGAGTTCTAGTTAGCAGTAATCTAAAACCAAGACATCAGTGCATTAGTGTTTGCAATAAAGCTAACAGAATCCTTAGCTTCATATCTAGAAGTATAAATAATAGAAGTCCTCAGGTTGTTCTTCAACTCTATATATCTTTGGTTAGGCCTCATTGAGATTATGCTGCACCGTTCTGGTCACCGTATTACAGAATGGATATAAATGCTCTGGTAAACGTACAGAGGAGGATGACAAAGTTGATCCCATGTATCAGAAATCTTCCCCATGCGGACAGACCGAGGGCCCTGTATCTGCACTCTCTAGAAGGCGTAGAATTAGGAAGGGGGGATATGAGTGAGGTGTATCAATGGAAAACAAGAATAAATAAAGGGGATGTAAATAATGTGCTAAAAATATCTAGCCTAGACAGGACTCGCAGTAATGGTTTTAAGTTGGAAAAATTCAGATTCAGGAAGGTTTGGCAATAGAGTTGTGGATGAGTGGAACAAACTCCCGAGTGCAGTTATAGAAGCTAAGACGTTGTGTAGCTTTAAAAATAGGTTAGATTAATGTATGAGTGGATGTGGGTGGGTGTGAGTTGGACCTGACTAGCTTGAGCTACTAGGTCAGATGCCGTGCTCCTTCCTTAAGTGAATGTGACCTGACCGGACTAGGTTAGGGCATTGGCTTAAACCGGTAGGGGACTTGGACCTACCTCACATGGGCCAGTAGGCCTGCTGCAGTGTTCCTTATGTCTTATGTTTTTATAAGTTTAGTGCTACAATTTACAACTTTGAAATTTTACTAAAATAGTTAAGAAAAGAGGATTCATTGATATCAGGTCAATTACTGAAGAATGCCTTTTCTGATCCGCTTCAAACTTTTACCATTGGTGTTCTTTATTAAATCACAGCTTGTCACTCACTTTGACCTGTGTGAATTTCAATTTGCAAGTTTTACTAGCAAATTGTATCCCATGTAATAACTAGAGAATGCCTCTTCGAATCAGCTTCAAACCCTAAACACTGGTGTATCTTAATACAAAATATTTCTGTGTTAATTGCGAGTTGTGTGGCTGCTAATTTGTCTTTCTTTTCCTTTTTTTAAATTTGTTTTTCTCAGGAAAACATAAATTTAATATTTTCCTTTATGGGATTATATTGAATTTTAACTAGAACGTAAATATGAAAAGAAAACTTGAAGGAAAACTAAAAATCCACAGATTTATGGATTTTTTTTTAATTTAACGAGCAGAGATTTTCCTATTTTTGGGAGCATTGTAAGGAATATTTTCGTTTACTTTATCATAAATTTTCTTTTCTTACTCGAGAATGCTTTATTCAATCGGCTTCAGAATTTCAACTCTTGTGTAACGTATCTTGGGCAGGATTTCTGGGACTCTCATCATGCCTGGGTGACCTATACACATTGCTGTATAGGTCAGTCCTAGCATACCTGGGTGACCTATACACATTGCTGTATAGGTCAGTCCTAGCATGCCTGGGTGACCTATACACATTGCTGTTTAGGTCAGTCCTAGCATACCTGGGTGACCTATACACATTGCTGTATACGTCAGTCCTAGCATACCTGGGTGACCTATACACATTGCTGTATAGGTCAGTCCTAGCATGCCTGGGTGACCTATACACACTGCTGTTTAGGTCAGTCCTAGCATACCTGGGTGACCTATACACATTGCTGTATAGGTCAGTCCTGGGATACCTGGGTGACCTATACACATTGCTGTATAGGTCAGTCCTAGCATACCTGGGTGACCTATACACATTGCTGTATAGGTCAGTCCTAGCATGCCTGGGTGACCTATACACATTGCTGTTTAGGTCAGTCCTAGCATACCTGGGTGACCTATACACATTGCTGTATACGTCAGTCCTAGCATACCTGGGTGACCTATACACATTGCTGTATAGGTCAGTCCTAGCATGCCTGGGTGACCTATACACACTGCTGTTTAGGTCAGTCCTAGCATACCTGGGTGACCTATACACATTGCTGTATAGGTCAGTCCTGGGATACCTGGGTGACCTATACACATTGCTGTATAGGTCAGTCCTAGCATACCTGGGTGACCTATACACATTGCTGTATAGGTCAGTCCTAGCATACCTGGGTGACCTATACACAATGCTGTATAGGTCAGTCCTAGCATGCCTGGGTGACCTATACACATTGCTGTATAGGTCAGTCCTAGCATACCTGGGTGACCTATACACATTGCTGTATAGGTCAGTCCTAGCATACCTGGGTGACCTATACACACTGATGTATAGGTCAGTCCTAGCATACCTGAGTGACCTATACACACTGCTGTATAGGTCAGTCCTAGCATGCCTGGGTGACCTATACACATTGCTGTATAGGTCAGTCCTAGCATACCTGGTTGACCTATACACACTGCTGTATAGGTCAGTCCTAGCATACCTGGGTGACCTATACACATTGCTTTATAGGTCAGTCCTAGCATGCCTGGGTGACCTATACACATTGCTGTATAGGTCAGTCCTAGCATACCTGGTTGACCTATACACACTGCTATATAGGTCAGTCCTAGCATACCTGGGTGACCTATACACATTGCTTTATAGGTCAGTCCTAGCATGCCTGGGTGACCTATACACATTGCTGTATAGGTCAGTCCTAGCATACCTGGGTGACCTATACACATTGCTGTATAGGTCAGTCCTAGCATACGTGGGTGACCTATACACACTGCTGTATAGGTCAGTCCTAGCATGCCTGGGTGACCTATACACACTGCTATAAAGGTCAGTCCTAGCATGCCTGGGTGACCTATACACACTGCTGTATAGGTCAGTCCTAGCATGCCTGGGTGACCTATACACACTGCTGTATAGGTCAGTCCTAGCATGCCTGGGTGACCTATACACACTGCTGTATAGGTCAGTGTCATAGATTCAGTTACCATGTTATTACTGTAGACAAGTTCCTCTTGTCGGTCATTTTCTCACTCACAACTTCGGATTAATAACCTCGGATTAATAACCTCGGATTAATAACCTCGGATTAATAACCTCGGATTAATAACCTCGGATTAATAACCTCGGATTAATAACCTCGGATTAATAACCTCGGATTAATAACCTCGGATTAATAACCTCGGATTAATAACCTCGGATTAATAACCTCGGATTAATAACCTCGGATTAATAACCCCGGATTAATAACCCCGGATTAATAACCTCGGATTAATAACCCCGGATTAATAACCCCGGATTAATAACCTCGGATTAATAACCTCTGATTAATAACCTTGGATTAATAACCTCGGATTAATAACCTCGGATTAATAACCCCGGATTAATAACCCCGGATTAATAACCCCGGATTAATAACCTTGGATTAATAACCCCGGATTAATAACCCCGGATTAATAACCCCGGATTAATAACCCCGGATTAATAACCCCGGATTAATAACCTTGGATTAATAACCCCGGATTAATAACCCCGGATTAATAACCCCGGATCAATAACCCCGGATTAATAACCTTGGATTAATAACCCCGGATTAATAACCCCGGATTAATAACCTCGGATTAATAACCCCGGATTAATAACCCCGGATTAATAACCTCGGATTAATAACCCCGGATTAATAACCTCGGATTAATAACCCAGGATTAATAACCTCGGATTAATAACCCCGGATTAATAACCCCGGATTAATAACCTCGGATTAATAACCCCGGATTAATAACCCCGGATTAATAACCCCGGATTAATAACCCCGGATTAATAACCTCGGATTAATAACCCCGGATTAATAACCCCAGATTAATAACCTCGGATTAATAACCCCGGATTAATAACCTCGGATTAATAACCCCGGATTAATAACCCCGGATTAATAACCTCGGATTAATAACCCCGGATTAATAACCCCGGATTAATAACCTCGGATTAATATACATTATTTTACATCATTGTATTATTTTTTCTTTGATGCTGGTGAGGGGCTCTTGATCCAAGGAACTGGACCTATTTTACCCTTGCTTGAATTGAATTTGAATGCCTCCCAGTCTGTACATGTTCTATGACCCTTACGGGTTTGACGCTTTCTTATTATGACAATATAACAATTGTCAGCGTCATCAATTTTCACTGGTTGATGAATCGTATGAAATGGATGGATTGTTTCATGGGTCGAGGCTGTGTTGGCACAAATTTTGATGGATTATGTGTTATAACTGGAAAATGCATCTCCTGGTCGGCTTGAAACTTTTAGTGCTGATATGTTTTCCTCATGGGAAACAATCTCTTGATGTTAGGTTGTGTGAGTTATCACGTGCCAGTTTTATTAACCAAACTGGTTTTTATGAAAAAAAAGATGATTTTTTTTCTTATAAAAATAAATCACAGAGTTTGATTTGAGGCTAAATTAGTTTAATGTTCTTTTATGTGTGTATAACATCTGAGGCCGTCAAGATTATTCTTAAATGTATGTATGTATGTTTTTTTTACACTAGGCTTACATAAAACATACTTTCTTAAAAGCTGGTCAGTCTTAAATAGAGAAAAGTTTGAATGAGTTAGAGTAAAGGCGTCTTCTTCCTTGTCTGGTCACTCTACCTTAGTGGGAGATGCTCCGAGTGCTAAAAAAAAATTTGGAATATATTTTAAGCTTTTCTAGTCACATGAGGCTCCGCTTCTTTAAACTTTCCTCGCAGAACACTTATTTCAGCTCCCGGATTACTGTTGTAACTACTCCAGACTTTGTCGCTACAAGAGCTTCAGAAATATGTGTATAACAGGAGCTAGAGGAATAAGCTGCAGCAGCTACAAACACTACAGGAGCAACATTGACTTCATGAGCAACATGAGTTATAAAAACTGCAGGTACTACGTGATTTACAGTAGCAACAAAATCTACAGGACCTGGAAAAGCTACAGGAGCAGCAAGAGCTACGAAACCTACTGGAAGTACTAAAGCTGTAAAGTAAAAGGACACAAGTGCAACTAATGTGACATTTTATTGTGGCAACGTTCTCCAGCAGCTTTATCAAGCCATTAATGGCTTGATAAAGCTTCTGGAGAGCGAAACGTTGCCACAATAAAATGTCACATTAGTTGCACTTGTGTCCTTTTATTTTACATACTGTCGGTAATTCTACCAACTTTATTACAAGTACTAAAGCTATTGGAACTACAGGAGCTCACCAGATGGACCATGAACACAAAAGGCACCACCAGCTTTGTGCAGAAGCAAGAGAAAAAATGTCTTTAAGAAATCCTTGTTTTCCCGAAGCGTCTTTGGGGGCTCACTGAAGGATGCTCAAGACAGTCCATTAGTCGGAAAGACGTCCTAGAAAGAGTGTTCTATAAATCTTTGAAACTTGTACTGATTCAGGAAGATTGTGGCGAAGCTGCTGCTTCCTTGGTAAACTGAGTTGTTTACCTGGCTGGCGGGCCGGAGCTTTGTCAAAGTTTTTCGAATCTCTGTTCCCATCTTAAAGGGATCATAGAGGATGTCAGAACCCATGAAGATGGAGTGTATGCGGTTTCTGCATCCTGGAATGGTTGGATGGTACATAGGTTTAGGTGAGAGACTATATATGAATGTTCCTAACTTATTCTACGTGTGAGTATTGAACTGGATATAAATATAGGAACATGCATGCATAAATATACATATATCGTGCCTAATAGGTAAAACTTACGATTTTAGCTTAAATAGCAACGCTCTATTTGCCGAATAAGGCAAGCGAAAATTTGCATATACTACAATAATTTCGAAAAATCATTCTGAAGCTAACGAAAAGAAATATATTTCATTGTGTTTGTTTATTATTAAATTATTGTAAACTTATCTAAAATACATTTAGGTGAATTAGGCTAAATTAAATTGAGCTTGTTATAATAAGGTTAGGTAAGTTTTCTAAGGTGCTTTAAGGTGCTTTAAGGTGCTTTAAGGTGCTTTAAGGTGCTTTTGGTACAAACTTATTAATTTTTACATTAAAATAAATAAAAAATGTCTTTAAACGTATAAGAGTAAATATCAGAAAGGATTTAATTTTAAATGAGTTCTTGCTAATTGACCAGTTTTACATATTCGGCACGACAATATATATATATATATATATATATATAATATATATATATATATATATATATATATATATATATATATATATATATATATATATATATATATATATATATATATATATATAATCATGTTCAAAGTCCTGTGCAAGTTAGCCTTGCCTTCTAATCTGTGTCACAGAAGAGAGCGCCGACCCTTCGCTAGACCTCTCTGTGCCACCTGTCATATAAGGAGACTCACTGACGGGAAGAGTGTGCGGGGAAGCTCAACTGCGTCTTGAACGTCTCCCCGTCGAATAAGGACGCCCGTGTACCTCTCACTCTCCCACAACAATAATAGGAACAGGAAACGCATGTATTTGTACTTTTTCAGTGATAGAAGGATATAAGAGAAGATAAGAGACAAGAAAAAATAAGGTGCAGCAAGATAAGAAGAAACAAGAGAAAACGAAAGAAGAATCGTATGATATATTTATTCTAGGTATTTTGTACTGATTCATCCTTCATCCTGTCCTCGTCTATCCTGTCGTTGTTCAATTTATCATTGTCCATCCTGTTCTTGTCCATCCTATTCTTGTCTATCCTATCCTTGTCATCATATTCTTGTCTATCCTGTCTTTGTCTATTTTATTCTCGTGCATCCTGTCCTTGTTTATCCTGTTCTCGTCCATCGTGTCCTTGTCCATCCTATCCTCGTCCATCCCGTCCTTATTCATCCTTTTCTTGTCTATCCTATCCTTGTCCATTCTGTAATTGTCCACTCTGTCCTCGTTCATCCGGCCGTCATCCACCTGGTCCTCGTTCATCCGGCCGCCATCCACTTGGTCCTCTCGTTTATCTGGCCGTTATCCACCCGGTCCTCGTTCAAACGGCTGTCATCCACCTAGTTCTCGTTCATCCGGCGGTTATCCACTTGGTCCTCGTTCATCCGGCCGTCATCCACTTGATCCTCGTTTATCCGGACGTCATTCACCTGGTAATCATTCATCTGGCGGTCATCCACTTGGTCCTCACTCATCCAGTGGTCATCCACCTGGTCCTCGTTCCTCTGGTTTCCGTCCACCGCCGTCACAAGTGTGCGTTGATTTTTGTTATAAAGAAAGATTTGTTGAAACGCAGATTTGTGTTTTATTTTGATTCATGTGCGTCGCTGAAAAGGGATTTCAGATTTATGTTGATTAATGTGTAGCTGCGCGCTCTCTCTCTCCCTGGGAGGGATAGAGAACAGGGCTAGGGGCGTTGTATTTCCTCATCCTGGGAGGGATAGAGGGAGAGAGAACTGAGGGACTTTATGCGTCTACTACATGGTTAATGTCTACATGGTAAATGTCTACATGGTAAATGTCTACATGGTTAATGTCTACATGGTTAATGTCTACATGGTAAATGTCTACATGGTTAATGTCTACATGAGTCGATTGGGAAAGGCCAAACTATAAAAGGGGGGACTACACAGATATGAGGAACTTCCTGCGGGAGGTTCAGTGGGCCAGAGAGCTGGTAAGAAAGTCAGTGAACGAAATGATGGAATATGTAACAACAAAATGCAAGGAGGCAGAGGAAAGGTTTATTTCCAAGGGCAACGGAATTAATGGGAAGACCAAAGTGACTCCTTGGTTTACCAAAAGGTGTAGGGAGGCTAAACTAAGTGTATTAGAGAATGAAAGAGGTACAGAAGGCAAAGGACCCAGGAAAATAAGGAGGTCAGTCGAAGAACCAGAAACGAGTATGCACAGATAAGGAGGGAGGCCCAGCGACAGTACGAAAATGACATAGCATCAAAAGTCAAATCTGAACCGAAACTGCTGTATAGCCACATTAGGAGAAAGACAACAGCCAAAGACCAGGTGATCAGGCTGAGGAAAGAAGGTGGGGAACTCACACGAAACGATCAAGAGGTATGTGAGGAGCTCTAGAGATTTAAGGAAGTATTCGCAGTGAAGGAGGTGAAGAAGCTGCTAAGTGACCTTGATACCTCAAAGGCAATGGGACTGGACATCTCCCCGTGGGTCCTTAGAGAGAGAGCAGAAATGCTGTGTGTCCCATTTACCACAATCTTCAACACATCCCTTGAAACTGGGCCACTACCTGAGGTATGGAAGACGGCAAATGTAGTTCCCATTTTTAAAAAAGGAGACAGAAAAGAGGCACTGAACTACAGACCAGTGTCACTGACGTGTATAGTATGCAGTCATGGAGAAGATTAACAGGAAGAGAGTGGTGGAGCACCTGGAACGGAACAAAAGTATAAATGACAACCGGCATGGTTTCATGGAAGGCAAAATCCTGTGTCACAAACCTTCTAGAGTTTTATGATAAAGTAACAGAAGTAAGAGATGAGAGAGAGGAGTGGGTTGATTATATCTTCTTGGACTACAAGAAGGCCTTCGACACTGTTCCTCACAAGAGATTAGTACAGAAACTAGAGGATCAGGCGCGTATAACGTGAAAGGCACTTCAATGGATCAGAGAATACCTGACAGGGAGGCAACAACGAGTCATAGCATGTGACGAGGTATTACAGTGGGCACCTGTGATGAGCGGGGTCCCACAGGGGTCGGTCTTAGGACCAGTGCTATTTTTGGTATATGTGAATGACATGATGAAAGGGATAGACTCAAAAGTGTCCCTGTTCGCAGATGATGTGAAGTTAATGAGGAGAATTAAATCAGATGAGGATCAGGCAGGCCTTCAAAGAGACCTGGAGAGGCTGGACACGTGGTCTAGCAACTGGCTTCTCGAATTCAACCCTGCCAAATGCAAAGTCATGAAAATCGGAGAAGGGCAAAGAAGGCCACAAACAAAGTATAGGCTAGGTGGCCAACGACTGCAAACCTCGCTCAAGGAGAAAGATCTTGGCGTGAGTATAACACCGAACACGTCTCCGGAAGCATACATCACTCAGATAACTGCTGCAGCATATGGGCGCCTGGCAAACCTGAGATTAGCATTCCGATACCTAAGTAAGGAATCTTTCAAGTCACTGTGCACCGTGTACGTCAGGCCCATACTGGAGTATGCAGCACCAGTTTGGAACCAGCACCGGGTCAAGCACGTTAAGAAATTGGAGAAAGTGCAAAGGTTTGCGACAAGGTTAGTTCCAGAGCTAAAGGGAATGTCCTATGAAGAAAGGTTGAAGGAAGTCGGCCTGACAACACTGGAGGACAGGAGGGATAGGAGAGACATGATAGCGACATACAAAATACTGCGTGGAATAGACAAGGTGGACAGAGACAAGATGTTCCAGAGAGGGGACACAGAAACAAGGGGTCGCTCTTGGAAGTTGAAGACTCAAATGAGCCACAGGGATGCTAGGAAGCATTTCTTCAGTCATAGAGTGGTCAGGAAGTGGAACAGTCTGGCGAGCGATGTAGTGGAGGCAGGAACTATACATAGCTTTAAGATGTGGCGTGGTAAAACTCATGGAGCAGGGAGAGAGAGGACCTAGTAGCACTCAGTGAAGAGGCGGGGCCAGGAGCTGAGTCTCGACCCATGCAACTGCAATTAGGTGAGTACAATTAGGTGAGTAAACACACACACACACACACACACACACACACACACACACACACACACACACACACACACACAGAGTAGTCAGTAAGTGGAATAGTTTGGGAAGCGATGTAGTGGAGGCAGGATCCATACATAGCTTTAAGCAGAGGTATGATAAAGCTCACGGTTCAGGGAGAGTGACCTAGTAGCGACCAGTGAAGAGGCGGGGCCAGGAGCTCGGACTCGACCCCCGCAACCTCAACTAGGTGAGTACAACTAGGTGAGTACACACACACACACACACACACACACACACACACAGGTGTACGAGGTGTACGAGTCATCGTACAGCGAGCAGCGTACAGCGAGCATCATACATCAGGCATCTGGATGGACGTCCCCTCTGAGTAACGTACAAATCACTTGTTTGTGGTGGCGGGAAGTCTGAGGGTAGAGCCGGCCCGGCGGACACTGGTAGCTGGCTATCTTAACCCTGCTCAAGAGCGATTATCATACACACAACACCTAGCAGTAGTAGGAAGATAAAATTTGTAGGAGCAAGGACTAATGGGACTACAGCCCTGACAACAGTTTCGAGAGATAATGTTTTAGGACACAAAGACAGTACAATCTGAGAAGCAAGTATTGGGTACACATGTAGTAAAAAGGTAGTGCATAACTGGGTGAAAGAGTGACTTGTTAACACACGCTAGTATTATAATTATTAGAACTACTCTCAGTGTTAATGGTATCTCATTAGTATTACGGGTACACAGAAGTGAGTTGTATTTCTGGGACATATAAACAACTGACGTGCTCACACACACGAACGCGCGCACACACATACACACTGGGGGCCGGGAGCTGGGTCTCGACCCCTGAAACCACAACTGGGTGAGTGCACACAGCTGATCCTTGGAATTTGACCGCCTCACCCACGGACCCCCCACAGACCCTCACTCCCTACCTTTTCCTCCCTCGCTCATAACCTTCCCTCCCCCTACTCGCTCACTCACTCACTCTCTCTCTCTCTCTCTCTCTCTCTCTCTCTCTCTCTCTCTCTCTCTCTCTCTCTCTCTCTCTCTCTCTCTCTCCCTCTCTCTCCCTCTCTCTCCCTCTCCTCTCCTCTCTCTCCCTCTCTCTCTCTCTCTCCCTCTCTCTCTCTCTCTCTCTCCTCTCCTCTCTCTCTCTCTCTCTCTCTCTCTCTCTCTCCTCCCTCTCTCTCTCTCTCCCTCTCTCTCTCCCTCTCTCCTCTCCCTCTCTCCTCTCTCCTCTCTCTCTCTCTCTCTCTCTCTCTCCTCTTCTCTTCCTCTCTCTCTCTCTCTCTCTCCTCTCATCTCTCTCTCTCTCACTCTCTCTCTCTCCTCTCCTCTCCTCTCACTCCTCTCTCTCTCTCCCCCTCTCTCCTCTCTCTCCCTCTCTCTCCTCTCTCTCCCCTCTCATCCCTCTCTCTCCTCCTCTCTCCCTCTCTCCTCCCCTCTATCTCTCCCCTCATCTCTCCCTCTCTCTCCCTCTCTCTCTCTAATCTCCTCCCTCTCTCTCCTCTATCCCTCTCTCTCCTCACTCCCATCTCTCTCTCTCCTCTCCCTCTCTCTCTCTCTCTCTCTTCTCTCCTCCTCTCTCCCTCATCTCCTCTCATCTCTCTCTCTCTCTCTCTCTCTCGTCATCCTCTCTCTCTCTACTCTCTCCCTCTCTCCTCTCCTCTCATCCTCTCCCTCCCTCTCCCCCTCCTCTCTCCTCCTCTCTCCCTCTCCCCCCCCCTCTCTCCTCCCCCCCCTCTCCCCCTCTCCCTCCTCTCTCTCCCCTCCCTCTCCCTCCTCTCTCCCTCCTCTCTCCCTCTCCCCCCCTCTCCTCATCTCTCTCTCCTCTCCTCACTCCCCCCCACTTCCCCCTTTTCCCCCTCTCCTCACCTCTCCCTCTCTCCTCCCCCTCTCTCCCTCTCCCTCTCTCCCCCTCTCTCTCCCTCTCTCTCTCCCTCTCCTCTCCCCTCTCTCTCCCTCTCTCTCTCCTCCTCTCCCTCCTCTCCCCCCCCTCCCTCTCTCCCTCTCTCCTCCCTCCTTTCTCTCCCTCTCCCCTCTCCCTCTCTCCCTCCTTCTCTCCCCTCTCTCTCCCCAAACTCTCCCCCTCTCCCCCTCACTCTCCCCTCTCTCCCCCCCTCTCTCTCCCTCCCTCTCCCTCACTCTCTCCCCCTCTCTCCCCTTCCCCTCCCTCCTCCCTCTTCCCTCTCTCCTCCCCTCTCTTTTCCTCCCCTCTCTCTCTCCCCTCTCTCTCCCCCCCTCTCCTCCTTTTCCCCCTCCTCCCCTTCCCTCCTTCCCTCTCCTCTCTCTCCCTCCTCTCCTCCCTCCTCCCCCTCTCCTCTATTCCTCTCTCCTCTTCCTCCCTCCTCTTCCCTCTCTCTCTCCCTCTCTCTCCCCCTCTCTCTCTCCTCTCCCCTCTCCCTCTCTCCCCTCCCTCTCATCCCCCTTCCTCTCTTCTCTCCCTCTCTCTCTCCCTCTCTCCCCTCACTAAATCCCAAAACCCAACTCTCCCCCCTCCTCTCTCTCATAGGCTCCTCTCTCCATCTCTCCATTTTTTTCTCTCTCATACCCTTTTTTCCCCCTCGCCCTCCTTTCTCCTCTCTCTCCTTTCTCCTCCCTCTCCCTCTCTCTACCCTTTCTCTCCCCCCTCACTTTTCCCTCTCTCTCCCCCTTGATTTATCTCTCACCCCCAATACCCCTCTCCTCTCTCTCCCTCTTTCTAACCCTTTCTCTATCCCTCTCTCCCTCTTTCTACCCTTTCTCTCTCTCCCCTTTCACTCTCTACCCTTTTCCCTCCCCTCCCCCCCCCCCCCCACCCCCCCTCCTCCGCTAGCCTTTCTGTCTGGGGAATAAAAAAAAAAAAAAAAAAAAAAAAAAAAAAAAAAAAAAAAAAGAAATATGGGTGGCCTTAGAGGACGGAAAACCAGAGATCTGGTAGACGAACCAGGGAGGAAAGACTGGGAGTTAGAGCTCCAAAAAAGGGAGGAAGAGTGGGGAAGGAAGATAGTGGAGCTTGGTAAGAAAATGGAGGAGCGGATAGCTGAAGAGTGCAGGAAGTGGGAAGTACAGGTCTTAGCAGCAGAAGCTAGGATACAGTGCTTAGAAGAGAAACTGCAAAGCCTGAAACAGATTAGAGAGATAAATGACAATTCAGATGTGACATCAGGAAATTCAAAGTCAGGCACAGACAAGGGGATGGTAAGCAACAACGGAGACATACCGTACACGAAGGCCCTATCAGACCCACGTGGGGCCAGGGAAAAGACGATGAGCACACTGAGATCAAGTGACAGGTCTGAAGACAATGATGGAAATTCAAAGTCAGGCGCAGACAAGGGGATGGTAAGCAACAACGGAGACATGCCGTACACAAAGGCCCTATCAGACCCACGTGGGGCCAGGGAAAAGACGATGAGCACACTAAGATCAAGCGACAGGTCCGAAGACAATGAAGGTTTGTTATATGCAGAGATTCTAACAGCCAACTGCAGTAGCAAGGGACAGCTGGCCAGGAAAGACAGTCCACTGAGAATAGAAGTTTCAGATATGACAGGGACTGAAGGCAAGAACATGTCAATGGAAGGAAATAAAATGCCTCAGAGGAAGCAGATGGAGACTCAGTGGGAGGAGGAAAGGGCGAGGTCAGTCTTTGTGTACGGGCTCCAAGAAGCCAAGGGGGCCAACTTTGAAGAAATAAAACAGAGTAGAAAAAAATGATTGAAGGCATCATGAAACAATAGGGGAGGGCAATATGACACAGGTGACAAATTTTCAGAGAATTGGGTGGTTTTGCGAGTGGAAGGATACGGCCTGTCAGAGTAAACTTCAAGGAAGAATCAGTTCGAATCAGGATTCTGCAAGAGAAAGCAAGACTGAGGGACAAAGAGGGGTACCAGAGAGTATACCTCGACCGCGACAGAACACAAGAAGAAAGGACTACACTGAAAGAGAGGTACAGAGACGCAAAGAGGAACGAGAAGCAATGAAAATGAGCAGGACCCAGACACAGGAGGAAGGGCAAACACACCCCACAGAATCTCCCACCAAAAGACCCCACCCGCAACATTCCCAACGCAACTGAGCAACCTATACTACAACCCACTCACTGTTCCCTCTGCCACCAACCCCCATATCACAAACCTCACCCCAACAGCTGTCCCTTATGGGCATTCTGACCCCACCCCCATCAACACATACCCCACCTACACCACAGCCCCATATAGGCCCCCACCAAGGCTCTCGCTCCCCCAACCCCAATATACTTGCATGACCACAATGATAGAAAAGAAACTAAAGGTTTGGTACACAAACGCGGATGGAATAACGAATAAACATGAGGAGTGGAATGAAAGAATCAGTGAAAAATCCCCAGACATCATAGCAGTCACAGAAACAAAACTTGCTGAGACAATAACAGACACAATCTTCCCAACAGGATATCAGATCCTGAGGAAAGATAGAAGGAGTAGAGGGGGAGGAGGGGTTGCACTGCTCATAAAACACCAATGGGGATTTGAGGAAATGGAAGGCATGGACATGATTGGAGAAAGAGACTACATTGTAGTGACAATTCAGTCCGGAGAACATAAAGTAGTCATTGGGGTGATGTATAACCCACCACAGAACTGCAGGAGGCCAAGAGAGGAGTACGAAGAAAACAACAGGGTGATGGTGGACACACTGGCTGAGGTGGCAAGAAGAGCTCACTCGAGCAGAGCAAAGTCACTGGTAATGGGCGATTTCAACCACAGGGAGATCGACTGGGAAAACCTGGAGCCACATGGGGGTCCCGAAACATGGAGAGCCAAGATGTTGGATGTGGTACTTGAAAACCTCATGCATCAACATGTCAGGGACACAACCAGAGAGAGAGGGAGGATGAGCCAGCAAGACTGGATCTTGTGTTCACCCTGAGCAGTTCAGACATCGAGGACATCACTTACGAGAGGCCCCTTGGAGCTAGCGATCATGTGGTTCTGAGTTTTGACTATATAGTAGAGTTACAAGTGGAGAAGGTAACAGGAACTGAAGGGGACAGGCCAAACTATAAAAGGGGGGACTACACAGGTATGAGAAACTTCCTGCAGGAGGTTCAGTGGGACAGAGAAATGGTAGGAAAATCAGTAAACGAGATGATGGAATATGTGGCAACAAAGTGCAAGGAGGCAGAGGAAAGTTTTGTTCCCAAGGGAAACAGAAATAATAGGAAGACAAAACGAGTCCTTGGTTTACCCGAAGGTGTAGGGAGGCAAAAACTAAGTGCAACAGAGAATGGAAAAGGTACAGGAGGCATAGGACCCAGGAAAACAAGGAGATTAGTAGAAGAGCCAGAAACGAGTATGCGCAGATAAGGAGGGAGGCCCAGCGACAGTATGAAAACGACATAGCATCGAAAGTCAAATCTGACCCGAAACTGCTGTATAGCCACATTAGGAGGAAGACAACAGTCAAGGACCAGGTGATAAGGCTGAGGAAAGAAGGTGGAGAACTCACAAGAAACGATCAAGAGGTATGTGAGGAGCTCAACACGAGATTTAAGGAAGTATTTACAGTAGAGACAGGAAGGACTCTGGGGGACAGACCAGATGGGGACACCAACAAGGAATACACCAACAAGTGTTGGACGACATACATACAGATGAGGAGGAGGTGAAGAAACTGCTAAGGGACATCGATACCTCAAAGGCAATGGACCGGACAACATCTCTCCATGGTCCTTAGAGAGGGAGCAGATATGTTGTGCGTACCACTTACCACAATCTTCAACACATCCCTGGAAACTGGGCAACTACCTGAGGTATGGAAGACGGCAAATGTAGTTCCCATTTTCAAAAAAGGAGACAGAAAAGAGGCACTAAACTATAGACCTGTGTCATTGACGTGTATAGTATGCAAAATTATGGAGAAGATTATCAGGAGGAGAGTGGTGGAGCACCTGGAACGGAACAGGAGTATAAATGCCAACCAGCACGGATTCACGGAAGGCAAATCCTGTGTCACAAACCTTCTGGAGTTTTATGATAAAATAACAGAAGTAAGACAAGAGAGAGAGGGGTGGGTTGATTGCATCTTCTTGGACTGCAAGAAGGCTTTTGACACAGTTCCTCACAAGAGATTAGTGCAGAAGCTAGAGCATCAGGCGCATATAACAGGAAGGGCACTGCAATGGATCAGAGAATACCTGACAGGGAGGCAACAACGAGTCATGGTACGTAATGATGTATCACAGTGGGCACCTGTGACGAGCGGGGTCCCACAGGGGTCGGTCCTAGGACCAGTGCTATTTTTGGTATATGTGAACGACATGACGGAAGGGTTAGACTCAGAAGTGTCCCTGTTGCAGATGATGTGAAGTTAATGAGGAGAATTAAATCTGATGAGGACCAGGCAGGACTTCAAAGAGACCTGGACAGACTGGAACACCTGTCCAGCAAATGGCTTCTCGAATTTAATCCTGCCAAATGCAAAGTCATGAAGATAGGGGAAGGGCACAGAAGACCACAGACAGAGTAATAGGCTAGGGGGCCAAAGACTGCAAACCTCACTCAAGGAGAAAGATCTTTGGGGTGAGTATAACACCGAGCATGTCTCTGGAAGCACACATCAATCAGATAACTGCTGCAGCATATGGGCGCCTGGCAAACCTGAGAACAGCATTCCGACACCTTAGTAAGGAATCATTCAAGACACTGTACACCGTGTATGTCAGGCCCATACTGGAGTATGCAGCACCTGTTTGGAACCCGCACTTGATAAAGCACGTCAAGAAACTAGAGAAAGTACAAAGGTTTGCAAAAAAGGTTAGTTCCAGAGCTAAGGGGAATGTCCTAAAGAAGAAAGATTAAGGGAAATCGGCCTGACGACACTGGAGGACAGGAGGGTCAGGGGAGACATGATAACGACATATAAAATACTGCGTGGAATAGACAAGGTGGACAAGGACAGGATGTTCCAGGGAGGGACACAGAAACAAGAGGCCACAATTGGAAGTTGAAGACACAAATGAGTCAGAGAGATAGTAGGAAGTATTTCTTCAGTCATAGAGTTGTAAGGCAGTGGAATAGCCTAGAAAATGACGTAGTGGAGGCAGGAACCATATACAGTTTTAAGACGAGGTTTGATAAAGCTCATGGAGCGGGGAGAGAGAGGGTCTAGTAGCAACCGGTGAAGAGGCGGGCCAGGAGCTAGGACTCGACCCCTGCAACCACAAATAGGTGAGTACAAATAGGTGAGTACACACACACAAACACACACACACACACACACACACACACACACACACACACACACACACACACACACACACCCACACACACACACACACACACACACACACACACACACAGGTACAAGCAGGTCAAGATTATCCACTGGAAAATCTAACATAAATCTTCGTGGGAAAAGCAGAAACACTTTTATTTTATCTGAAGAATTTACATATCAGTAACGGAGGCTGCGAGAGAGAGAGAGAGAGAGAGAGAGAGAGAGAGAGAGAGAGAGAGAGAGAGAGAGAGAGAGAGAGAGAGAGAGAGAGAGAGAGAGAGAGAGAGAGAGAGTGAATGAATGAATGAAAATGAGAAAGAATTCGAACTCACAATCATTCACCATTTAAACTGGAAGGAAAATCAACATTGCATAAAAACTCATTTAAGTCAGGAGTTGACCTGCTTGTTGACTCACCGGGAAACACCACCCATATGTTAATATGTTAATATGTTAATATGTTAATATGTTAACATGTTAATATGTTAATATGTTAATATGTTAATATGTTAATATGTTAATATGTTAATATGTTAATATGTTAATATGTTAACATGTTAATATGTTAATATGTTAATATGCTAATATGTTAATATGTTAACATGTTAATATGTTAATATGTTAATATGTTAATATGTTAACATGTTAATATGTTAATATGTTAATATGCTAATATGTTAATATGTTAATATGTTAATATGTTAATATGTTAATATGTTAATATGTTAATATGTTAACATGTTAATATGCTAATATGTTAATATGTTAATATGTTAATATGTTAATATGTTAATATGTTAATATGTTAATATGTAATATGTTAATATGTTAATATGTTAATATGTTAATATGTTAATATGTTAATATGTTAATATGTTAATGTGTTAATATGTTAATATGTTAATATGTTAATATGCTAATATGTTAATATGTTAATATGTTAATATGTAATATGTTAATATGTTAATATGTTAATATGTTAATATGTTAATATGTTAATATGTTAATGTGTTAATATGTTAATATGTTAATATGTTAATATGTTAATATGTTAATATGTTAATATGTTAATTTGTTAATATGTTAATGTGTTAATGTGTTAATATGTTAATATGCTAATATGTTAATATGTTAATATGTTAATATGTTAATATGTTAATATGTTAATATGTTAATATGTTAATATGTTAATATGGTAATATGCTAATATGTTAATATGTTAATATGTTAATATGCTAATATGTTAATATGTTAATATGTTAATATGTTAATATGCTAATATGTTAATATGCTAATATGTTAATATGTTAATATGCTAATATGCTAATATGTTAATATGCTAATATGTTAATATCACTCAAGATACAAATATATTTTCATCAAAACTTATTTTTTATTGATTGTATTAATTATTCACTCAATGTGTTTGTTAAGTCAACTATGTTTCGAATATTAAGTAAGGGGGGGAGGAAATCATCATGACCCATACGGGTTTAACGCTTAGTTTTGGACATTAGCAGTCACGTCAATAGTGAGTCTCCATTTGTTTACCTAAAAATTGATGATAAGTTGATGAGTTAATTGTTGACTGCTCAAGTTATGTCTTTATTTTAAAACATCGGAATATTATGTCAGTTTCTTGTGTTATGGCAGAGTACCTTACTCTCTTACTCTCTTACTCTCTTACTCTCTTACTCTCTTACTCTCTTACTCTCTTACTCTCTTACTCTCTTACTCTCTTACTCTCTTACTCTCTTACTCTCTTACTCTCTTACTCTCTTACTCTCTTACTCTCTTACTCTCTTACTCTCTTACTCTCTTACTTTCTTACTCTCTTACTCTCTTACTCTCTTACTCTCTTACTCTCTTACTCTCTTACTTTCTTACTCTCTTACTCTCTTACTCTCTTACTCTCTTACTTCTTACTCTCTTACTCTCTTACTCTCTTACTCTCTTACTCTCTTACTTTCTTACTCTCTTACTCTCCTTACTCTCTTACTCTCTTACTCTCTTACTCTCTTACTCTCTTACTCTCTTTACTCTCTTACTCTCTTTACTCTCTTACTCTCTCACTCTCTTACTCTCTTACTCTCTTACTCTCTTACTCTCTTACTCTCTTACTCCTTTACTCTCTTACTCTTTTACTCTCTTACTCCCTTACTCTCTTACTCTCTCACTCTCTCACTCTCTTACTCTCTTACTCTCTCACTCTCTTACTCTCTTACTCTCTTACTCTCTTACTCTCTTACTCTCTTACTCCTACTTTACTCTCTTACTCTTTTACTCTCTTACTCCCTTACTCGCTTACTCTCTCACTCTCTCACTCTCTTACTCTCTTACTCTCTTACTCTCTTACTCTCTTACTCTCTTACTCTCTTACTCTCTTACTCTCTTACTCTCTTACTCTCTTACTCCCTTACTCTCTTACTCTTTTACTCTCTTACTCTCTTACTCTCTTACTCTCTTACTCTCTTACTCTCTTACTCTCTTACTCTCTTACTCTCTTACTCTCTTACTCTCTTACTTTCTTACTCTCTTACTCTCTTACTCTCTTCACTCTCTTACTCCCTTACTCTCTTACTCTTTTACTCTCTTACTCTCTTACTCTCTTACTCTCTTACTCTCTTACTCTCTCACTCTCTCACTCTCTTACTCTCTTACTCTCTTACTCTCTTACTCTCTTACTCTCTTACTCTCTTACTCTCTTACTCTCTTACTCTCTTACTCTTTTACTCTCTTACTCCCTTACTCTCTTACTCTTTTACTCTCTTACTCTCTTACTCTCTTACTCTCTTACTCTCTTACTCTCTTACTCTCTTACTCTCTTACTCTCTTACTCTGTGTTTGTTAAATAATACCAGTAGTGGTAAGGTGATGTTGTATCTATATTGTGCTATAACCCTGGCAGGCAGGTCATGAGGTCACACTGGTCTGTTATAACCCTGCCAGGCAGGTCATGAGGTCACACTGCTCTGTTATAACCCTGGCAGGCAGGTCACGAGGTCACACTGCTCTGTTATAACCCTGCCAGGCAGGTCATGAGGTCACACTGGTCTGTTATAACCCTGCCAGGCAGGTCATGAGGTCACACTGGTCTGTTATAACTCTGCCAGGCAGGTCACGAGGTCACACTAGTCTGTTATAACCCTGCCAGGCAGGTCATGAGGTCACACTGCTCTGTTATAACCCTGACAGGCAGGTCATGAGGTCACACTGCTCTGTTACAACTCTGCCAGGCAGGTCACGAGGTCACACTAGTCTGTTATAACCCTGGCAGGCAGGTCATGAGGTCACACTGCTCTGTTAGTATTCAGTGTGTCCAAGGTCACTAATTCCGCTAATATTTAATTTGTCAGACTCGTGCTGCATGACGACAACCAATATCAACAGCCTGGGAGTGTGAACGTCGTGTTCATCTGTTAGTACAGAGCTAAAATCTGTACTGAGTATTGATCAGTACAGATTTTAGCTGCTGTTATCGCTAGTTAAGGGTTCTGTTGTTGTCTTTCTTTTTTTATCCCCTAACTTATTTGATTTTTGGGGGGAGGGGGGAGAGGGTTACGTTCGTTGTTGTATGCAATTTGGATTTCAAATTTGCGTTTATTTCAAAATTTTTTCTTGTTTTCCCTCTGTAGCTGTTCGTATTTAGCATGATCTTCAAGCATGCCAGTCATTTTAAATTTCTTATATGCTTTAAGTTTTCTGCCTGTAATCTGAGCTCGATGTCACCCAGTCTGGTTTTGTTTTATCCTTTTTCACATTGCGTTATTCTTTATATGTTATCCCTCTCTATATTTAGAGATTTTATTTTAAATCTGCTCAATGTTTCCTTTATATTATTTGTATTTTAGGTAAAAGGACACAAGTGCAACTAATGTGACATTTTATTGTAGCAACGTTTCGTTCTCCAGGAGCTTTATCAAGCTGTTACGGCTTGATAAAGCTCCTGGAGAGCGAAACGTTGTCACAGCAAAATGTCACATTAGTTACACTTGTGTCCTTTTACCCAATATATTGTCGGTAATTCTACCAGCATTAATACTGTTTGTATTTTGTAGTTTTATCCAGTTTATGTTATTGACATCTCGGCACATCTTATAGAAATTTGCTGTTCTGTAGTTGGAAACCATCTTAGTTTGATTTTGAATCGAATGATTCAAGACAAACACTTCACGTGTGTGGCTAAGTGTTAGGGAAAAGCTCGTTAGATAAGAGTGGAAGCATGAATGAATGGTGGAGGTACTATAAATGGTTGAATGTTAGCTGGGTATTGGGTATGCATCGTTACCTCTATACAACCCCCTTCCTTTCTCCACCCGGTCGGTGTTAACGTGGGACCCTCCTGTCATATTGGACATTCCTTGACTTCCTGCTCCCACCACTCTTATTTCTTTTGATATTATGAGTATGGGTTTATTTTATCGTTAGTATAACCGAACCTGATTTGACTTGTATATATTTTAACTTAATTTTTCATAGTCCTCACCATTTCTTTTGAAGGCCTTTTGCCTAACATGTGAGTGACTGGTTATCCTGGTTTATATATATATTTTTTTTTTGTTATATTTTAACCTTGTTGAATCACTCGACACCAGCAAGACACTTCACGAAATTAATTTATGTATAATATGCCATTATTTCTTTAAGAAATTTCAAATTTGATTGTTTTGCATTTATATAATTACGTTTTTGTATATTTTCAGTCAAAGAGCTATGTTATAATTTATTATTCTATATTTTCTTTTCATAAGAAAGGTCTGAAAGGGTTGTTACACCTTCACATCTGTGCCGGTGTTGAGTGACCCAGTTCGATCAACAAGGCTAAAAGACAAAAAATAACAAATTACAAACTCGGACAAGCAGTCATTCACATAAAAGAAATATTGAGCACTAAGAAAAAATACGTTAAATACGTAAGTCCAATCAGGTCCAGTTACACGAACAAAAACAAAAATCAGCATCCATAATATTAAAAGAAATAAGAGTGGGAACCATATTTACAAACTTGGAAGTCAAGTAATGTCCAATATGCCACGAGGGTCCCATGTTAACTCTGACCGGGTGGAGACAGGAAGAGTGGTTGTCGAGAGGTAACGATGCACACCCAATACCCAACAAATATTCATCCATTTATACTACTTCCACCATTCGTTCCTGCTTCTACTCTTATCTAATGAACTTTTCCATCACACTAAGGTTACAGTCTGTTGTCAGATTAAGATCTGTTATGTTGCTACCAACAATAGCCAACATGACAACATGTGTTAGAAAGCGATCTTCAGTATTATTGACAAGTCTGAAAGCGTCGTTGATTGTTCTTGTTTATGATAATAACATTAAAGTCAAAGACATTTATCGTCTCTTTATTTTAACTCATTACTTTGATATTGGGACGATGTACCACACTGAGAATATTTGTTTCTTTCTCATTATCTTAATTTTAACGTATAAGACACAAATGTAACACCCAGATATCTTAATTGACAAAACGTTTCACTTGCCCAGCAGACATTATCAGTCGTTTACAGAGGGAATTTCAAGTCAGAGAAAGTGGAAAAAGTGAAGAAATAATCTTGAGGTTCTCAGTTACTCAGCCTCTGAAGCAATCAGAGATCAGATTCCCATCATCGTCTGCGATTCAGGCCCGATTCCCTAGCGAATAGTTTGGCTTCTTATAACTTCATGAGATGACTGTGGTTGCTGTGGTGTATGGTGGAGGCAGTGCTTAGGTCGGCTCTTTCACCAGCACATTTATGTTTACTGATGCCTTATTTTAGGAAGATAGACATTTTCCCCCTCTTCTAGGTTATCACATCCCCCACTTGAAATGGTGTAGCTATCAGAGTTGGGTTCAATGCTGTGTGTTTCTCTTTGTAGGAAGGAAGTAATGCTGACTATGTAGGTATTGTCTTAAGCAATAAGGTTGTGGGAATTCTCCGAAATCGACCTTGCTGGGAGCACAATGGAGTCCCGAGCCTGATCTTGTCCACTGATTTGAAAGATTTTAGAAGCCTTTCTTTTGCAGTCGTTAATAAAACAGCTCATCTTAACATAAGAATTTCATTATTTCTAAGACAGTCAAATGAGTGACTGTTTAACTACCCCTAAGCAGTGATTATCAGTGGCTTTCATTGTACATTTAATAAAATGTATATCACACATTGTAACCTTTGCTAAGAAACAAAAATTGTATTGTATTCTAGTTTGCACCGTGGGACTCGTTTTCTGTTTTCAGGTTAGAAATTTACATGACCTTTATATTACATTTCATTTATTGTTGTTGTATGTTATAAATGACTTACTGAAGTTCATTAAGGGCAATTTATCCTAAAATAAACGTAACATAATGTAATCTAACCCAGGCTAACCTTAATAACTTAGAGAAAGTTGCCGCAAACGATATGTGAGAACTCCACATAGTATTTACGAGGATGTGATAAAACGTGCTGAATATTTCAGCTTGAAAAACATATTATGTGTAAAACTGCGTTATTCCTCGAGGAACACAGGACGCGAGATTCTGGAAGCTCAAATAAAACTGTGTGAAGACTTCTCTCTTAGTGTGAGCATCGTGGTGTGATCAGTCATTAAAAACTCGAGCCTGGGAGAGGAAATCATGACGATGTTTCGGTCGATCCCTTAACCATTGTCAAGTCACAATGGTCTAACGAAGGTATTGTGAACTTGTATTCCATATGGAGTGATAAGTAGTGTAGTTGGTCATCTTTTATCGGGAGTTTTCTGTAAACTACAAAATTCAATTTCTGTTTGGTCCTTATTGTAAATTACTACACCAAGAGATGGTATGTCAATTAGTCTGTTCTTCCTCCATATTGAATTTAATGGAGGGCTTCACAGTGTTGTTGTTGTGACGTGCGCTGGTCACTAAAGGTCAGAGCATGATTACCAGGATATCATCCATACGTGGTAGCCTGGTTACAACTCTGGGGACGTATGATTACAGTCTTTCAGGCTAATGGCAGAGAAGACGGCAGGCAGGCTGGAAGGCAGGCTGATAAGCAAACAGGCAGTGAGACAGGCTGGTAGGCAAACAGGCAGTGAGGCAAGCTGGCAGGCAGGAAGCAGGCTGCTAGGCAGGCAGGCTGGCTGGCAGGCAGGCAGGTTGGCAGTCAGGGTGGCAGGCAAGCAAGCAGGCTGGCTGGCAAGAAGGCACGCAGGCAGGCAGGCAGGGAGGCAGGCTGCCATGTAGGCAGGCAGGCAGGCTGCCAGGCAAGAAGACTGGCAGACAGGAAGGCAAGCTGGCAGGCAGGCTGGTAGGCAGACAGACAGTGAGGCAGGCTAGTAGACAGGAGGCAGGCTACCAGGTAGGCAGGCTACCAGGCAGGCAGGCTACCAGGCAGGCTGGCAAGCAGGAAGCAGGGTACCAGGCAGGCAGGCTGGCAGGCAGGCAGGTAGGCTGGCAGGCAGGCATGCTGGCAGGCAGGCTGGTAGGCAGGCAGGCAAGCAGGCAGGCAGGGAGGTAGGCAGGCTGGCTGGCAGGTAGGCTGGCAGACAGGAAGGCAGGCAGGAAGGCAAGCAGGAAGACAGGCTGTTAAGTGCTCTCTAGAATATTCTGTCTCAGCCGTTCTGCAGCTGCAGAACGGCTTTTCCGATGTGAAACTGCTATTCTCCACCCCGGAGCTGATGAAGGATAAGTAAGCATAAGTACATAATTGCCCCAAAGGAGCGTATATTTCAGCATCTCACTTGAACGTAATGCTGAATGAAAGACTTACCTGTTTGGGCTCAATGGCCCGTGGATAAGGGGGTGTATTGGTAAATCTAGACACAATACGACCTAACTATCTGCTGCAGCCGACCTAACTAGGTGCGTGACTGTCTAGACTTACCAGGGTATTTGTGTCGGACCCGCAAGTTTTTCCCTGGCTTGTGGTAGGGAAAATTACCCCGATATCGTTGTCTTGATCGAGGTGTTAGTGTCTCACGTTGCACTGTCTCTCTCTCAAGATTGTTCGCAACACATACTGTTATATTACACTAGGATCAAGATTAGTTTTTGTTTCACGGTATTTCACAATAGGAAGACCTATCCCACTTCACTGTGTCATTAGTTCTACCGTGAATTGTTGAGACTGTCACCAAACGAGGAATAAAAAACGCGCTTATCACTAGTGTTCTTTGTTTGTTCTCCCCGCGTGAAGCACTTTTCCTCTTCCGTTTCTTAAAGCAATCTGAGCTTATCCCCGCACTTCGCGCTGGGGCGCGGCCCTAAATCGCCGACTTCAGCATATTTCTCTTCTGCTTGACGTCTTCACAGTGTTTATTACAGATGATAGATTTCCTGGTTTCTATCTATCGACAAGAGTTCATTATTGACCCACATTGCAATTAAAGTGATGCAGGGTTTTCCTGTAAATTTCCTGCAAAGGTGAAAAAGAGTCTTTTTCCTCATTTCACTGTCACTCGTATTGGTAAGAACATTGTTGTGCTAAGGGAGGCGTCGTGACTACGATCTGGTGCATGCCGGTAGCCGCATATGGATTCAATTACTGATCATGCGAAAGCAAGAGAGGCTATCAGCCCCTCTGGAGGGCTGAGTTCCTCAGGAGCTGAAGGGGACTGAGGGGCTGAAATCCTCTTTGTGGAGAAATTTTCTCCACATGGGCTGGCAGGCAGGCAAGAAGGCAGACTGGCAGGCAGGCAAGAAGGCAGACTGGCAGGCAGACAAGAAGGCAGACTGGCAGGCAGGCAAGAAGGCAGACTGGCAGGCAGGCAAAAAGGCAGACTGGCAGGCAGGCAAGAAGGCAGACTGGCAGGCAGGCAAGAAGGCAGACTGGCAGGCAGGCAAGAAGGCAGACTGGCAGGCAGGCAAGAAGGCAGACTGGCAGGCAGGCAAGATGGTAGGCAGGAAGGCAGGCAGGTAGTAAGGCAGACTGGCAGGCAGAAAGGCAGCCAGGTAGGCTGGCAGACTGGCAGGCAGAAAGGCAGCCAGGCAGGCAGGTAGGCAGGCAGACAGGAAGGCAGAAAGGCAGCCAGGTAGGCTGGCAGACTGGCAGGCAGGAAGGCAGCCAGGCAGGCTGGGAGGCAGACTGGCAAGCAGGCAGCCTGGTGGGTAGGAAGGCAGGCAGGCAGGCAGAAAGGCAGGCTGGCAGGCAGACAGGAAGGTAGGCTGGTTGGCAGGCAACATCTCTCAGAGCTGAGTAATGTTACATTCACTGCACAGCAAGTTGCATCTTCAGTCAACATTATCAGTGATGCTAGTGTTTCACCGTTAGTCAACACTATGAGAGGTGCTACTGTTACATGGTCAGTCAACACTATGAAAGATGCTATTGTTACATGATCAGTCAACACTCTGAGAGGTGCTATTGTTACATGGTCAGTCAACACTATGAGAAGTACTCTTGTTACGTGGTCAGTCAACACTATGAGAGGTGCTATTGTTACATAGTCAGTCAACACTATGAGAGGTGCTATTGTTACATGATCAGTCAACACTATGAGAGGTGCTGTTATTACATGGTCAGTCAACACTATGAGAGGTGCTATTGTTACATGGTCAGTCAACACTAAGAGAAGTACTCTTGTTACGTGGTCAGTCAACACTATGAGAAGTACTCTTGTTACGTGGTCAGTCAACACCATGAGAGGTGCTATTGTTACATGGTCAGTCAACACTATGAGAGGTGCTATTGTTACATGGTCAGTCAACACTATGAGAGGTGCTATTGTTACATGGTCAGTCAACACTATGAGAGGCACTATTGTTACATAGTCAGTCAACACTATGAGAGGTGCTATTGTTACATGATCAGTCAACACTATGAGAGGTGCTATTGTTACATGGTAAGTCAACACTATGACAAGTGCTAGTGTTACATAGTCAGTCAACACTCTGAGAGGTGCTATTGTTACATGGTCAGTCAACACTATGAGAGGCACTATTGTTACATAGTCAGTCAACACTATGAGAGGTGCTATTGTTACATGGTCAGTCAACACTATGAGAGGCACTATTGTTACATAGTCAGTCAACACTATGAGAGGTGCTATTGTTACATGATCAGTCAACACTATGAGAGGCACTATTGTTACATAGTCAGTCAACACTATGAGAGGTGCTATTGTTACATGGTCAGTCAACACTATGAGAGGTGCTATTGTTACATAGTCAGTCAACACTATGAGAGGCACTATTGTTACATAGTCAGTCAACACTATGAGAGATGCTATTGTTACATGGTCAGTCAGCGCTACGTGGATTGCAGCTGTTACATGGTCAGTCAACACTATGAGAGGTGCTATTGTTACATAGTCAGTCAACACTATGAGAGGCACTATTGTTACATGGTCAGTCAACACTATGAGAGGTGCTATTGTTACATGGTAAGTCAACACTATGAGAGGCACTATTGTTACATGGTCAGTCAACACTATGAGAGGTGCTATTGTTACATAGTCAGTCAACACTATGAGAGGCACTATTGTTACATGGTCAGTCAACACTATGAGAGGTGCTATTGTTACATGGTCAGTCAACACTATGAGAGGTGCTATTGTTACATGGTCAGTCAACACTATGAGAGGTGCTATTGTTACATGGTCAGTCAACACTATGAGAGGTGCTATTGTTACATGGTAAGTCAACACTATGAGAGGTACTATTGTTACATAGTCAACACTGAGAGGTGCTTCTGTTACATGATCAATCAACACTATGGGGTGCTACTGTTACATAGTCAACACTGAGGGGTGTTACTGTTACGTAGTCAACACTGAGGGGTGTTACTGTTACGTAGTCAACACTGAGGGGTGTTACTGTTACGTAGTCAACACTGAGGGGCGTTACTGTTACGCAGTTAACACCGAGGGGTGTTACTGTTACATAATCAACACTGATGAGTGCTATTGTTACATGGTCAACACTTAGGGGTGTTACTGTTACATAGTCAACACTGAGGGGTGTTACTGATACATAGTCAACACTGAGGGGTGTTACTGTTACATAGTCAACACTGAGGGGTGTTACTGTTACATAGTCAACACTGAGGGGTGTTACTGTTACATAGTCAACACTGAGGGGTGTTACTGTTACATAGTCAACACTGAGGGGTGTTACTGTTACATAGTCAACACTGAGGGGTGTTACTGTTACATAGTCAACACTGAGGGTGTTACTGTTACATAGTCAACACTGAGGGGTGTTCCTGTTACATAGTCAACACTGAGGGGTGTTACTGTTACATAGTCAACACTGAGGGGTGTTACTGTTACATAGTCAACACTGAGGGGTGCTACTGTTACGTAGTCAACACTGAGGGGTGTTACTGTTACGTAGTCAACACTGAGGGGTGTTACTGTTACATAGTCAACACTGAGGGGTGTTACTGTTACATAGTCAACACTGAGGGGTGTTACTGTTACATAGTCAACACTAAGGGGTGTTACTGTTACACAGTCAACACTGAGGGGTGTTACTCTTACATAGTCAACACTGAGGGGTGTTTCTGTTACATAGTCAACACTGAGGGGTGTTACTGTTACATAGTCAACACTGAGGGGTGTTTCTGTTACATAGTCAACACTGAGGGGTGTTACTGTTACATAGTCAACACTGAGGGGTGTTACTCTTACATAGTCAACACTGAGGGGTGTTACTGTTACATAGTCAACACTGAGGGGTGTTACTCTTACATAGTCAACACTGAGGGGTGTTTCTGTTACATAGTCAACACTGAGGGGTGTTACTCTTACATAGTCAACACTGAGGGGTGTTTCTGTTACATAGTCAACACTGAGGGGTGTTTCTGTTGCGTAGTCAACACTGAAGGGTTCTATTGTTACATGGCCAACACTGAGGAGGTGTTACTGTTACATAGTCAACACTGAGGGGTTTTACTGTTACATGATCAGTGAATACTATCTGTAGTGCTTGTGTTGCATGATCAGTCAACACTGTCAGTGGTGCTAGTGTTGCATGATCAATCATAATCACCAGTGGTGCAACTGTTGCATTATTATTAGTAATATAAATATTATAGGAAACCACTAAATCTGTAGGAGACATGCAATACCAAGGCAAGGTAAGTAATTATGTTTGATCAAAGGAGCGTGAGGCTGTAATACCTTGGAACAAGAGTCCTTCACCAGCATCAAAGAATTTCTCCTTAAAGGCAAGGGATCAAAGGGTGTACAAAAACATGGAACTTTGCCAGGTTCAGCAGACTGTACAGAGGTTACAAAAGAATGCTGTTCTTAGTATCAGCTAAAGTAATGGATTGTATCTTATTAAAACTAATAAAGAGGAAGGAGCATGTTACTTTCTCCGTCACGTAACATATAATGTTACCTGTTACGATGTGATGAAGATGGTGATGGATTCCATACGAGAAGACTGTTTACTTGTCCTTGCGAGTAATTTCTCCAGTTCCTGTGTTCCGGATTGACTCTCCTGCACTGACTAGGTAAGATTTGTCAGGAAACATGGCAAGTGTTTCCTGACGCGGGTCTAAGACATATGATGACCTTCCACTAGAGCTTTTGGGCATCTGAGCGAAACCTTCCACTAGCTTACTCATCCGCCCCTTTAAAAATTATGGCTGTTATAACTATTGTGCTTGTAACTGTTATGTCTTAAGTAGATTCTTGTTGTTTGCTGCAGAAACTTCAACGAATTTGCTCTGTAGAACACACAATATATTTACAGAATATGCAGGGTATTCTACAGAACACACAATGTATTTACAGAACACAAAAGGAATTGAGACAACAACCTGTGTTTCTTGCTGAGTGTAAACAAGGCAGGAGAGGTCCACTAATACGAGTGTCACGAGGAATAGATAGGGTCATCTCTCACCTGTTGCTTCCTTCCACACCCTCACCCCCACCCACACCCACACCCTCACCCCCACCCACACCCACACCCACACCCACACCCACACCCACACACATACGCCCATTCTCCCACATGCGTACGCCCGTTCGCGTGGGCATGTGAACAAACATACACAAGCGCGAATTTAGGGAAGGTAATAAATATATATATATATATATATATATATATATATATATATATATATATATATATATATATATATATATATATATATATATATATATATACTTGACCACATCTGGACCAACACCATATCCCCTTTAAAATCAGGCATAATTACAGATAATACCACAGACCACTACCCTACTTTCCTCATAACAACTCTCGGTAAAATACCCCAAGACACTACTAAAGTCACCTTCAGACTTCACAATGAGGCAGCCATTAATAACTTCACAACAGCAGTAACAAACATTGACTGGCACACTGAGCTAGAAATCTATACAGATATTGACGAATGTTTTAATAATTTTCTAAAAAAGACCCAATACCTTTATAGCAAGCACTGCCCTAAAAAAACTAAACAGATGACAGTTAAGAGACTGAACAGTCCCTGGCTAACACCCAGCATTCTCAAATCCATAAATACAAAACACCGATATGAAAAACAGTACAGAATGGGTCACATAACCAGAGACCAAACAAAACGTTACTCGTCAATCCTAACCAGCCTGATAAGAAGGGCAAAAAAATTGTATTATGAGAACAGATTATCCAACTTACGAGGTGATATAAAAAAGACCTGGAAGACCCTATCAGAAATTCTGGGAACAAAAAAGATATCACGACATAGCGAAATAAAATTAGCAAAATCAGATGAACCCCAACTCCCACCAACAGAAACAGCAAACAGACTCAATGATTTCTTCTCCACTATAGGTCAAAACCTTGCCAATAAAATCCCAATCTCAGATACCCCACCAAATGATTACCTCACTGGCAACTACCCGAACACACTGTTCCTAGCTCCGACTAACCCATACGAAGTCTCCCTTATTATCAACGCACTAAAAAACAAGGCAGGAGATTTAAATACCTTACCACCCTTTATATACAAAAAAGCGTCACAAGTAGTATCACCAATCATTGCAACACTCTTTAACAAATCCATTGAATCCTCCACCTTCCCTACAGTTCTCAAAATAGCAAGGGTCACCCCGATCCATAAAGGAGGAGACCAAACAGAGTTGAATAACTATAGGCCAAGATCCAATTTACACCCTCTCTCAAAAATCTTCGAAAAATTAATTCATAAACGAATCCACTCCTACCTCATCTCCCAAAACATTCTCAACCCCTGCCAATTTGGATTCAGGCCTAATAAAAATACTAATGATGCTATTATACACATGCTAGAACATATATACACTGAAATAGAGAAAAAAGAAGTCCTACTGGGGATCTTCATTGACTTACGTAAAGCTTTTGATACAGTTGACCATGACTTGCTCCACGTAAAATTGTTACACTATGGTATAAGAAGACACTCCCTCAACTACCTCAAGTCTTACCTCAGCAACAGAAGCCAATATGTGTGCACAAATGAGGCAAGCTCTTCCGCACAACCAATTACAGTTGGTGTCCCACAGGGAAGTGTCCTTGGCCCTCTTCTCTTTCTCCTATACATAAATGACCTACCAAATGCTTCGCAATTACTCAAACCCACACTTTTTGCAGATGACACTACATACGTCTTCTCTCACCCGAGCCCAGTCACGCTAGCCAATACTGTAAACACCGAATTACAGAAAATATCTACCTGGATGAGGACTAACAAACTTACACTAAACATTGACAAAACCTACTTCATTCAGTTTGGTAACAGAGCTACAGATGTACCTCTTAACATAACGATAAACGGATCACCTATCACAAAGCTAACAGAGGGAAAATTCTTAGGAATCCACCTCGATAATAGACTCAAATTTCATACACATGTACAACAAATTTCTAAGAAAATTTCCAAGACTGTAGGCATACTATCGAAGATACGGTACTATGTTCCACAGTCAGCCCTCCTGGCCCTTTATCACTCTCTTATTTACCCCTATCTCACCTATGGAATTTGTGCATGGGGCTCAACAACAACTAACCATCTCAGACCACTAATTACCCAACAAAAGGCTGCAGTTAGAATGATAACAAATTCTCACTACAGGCAGCACACTCCACCAATATTCAAAACACTCAACCTACTCACCATACAAAACATCCATACTTATTATTGCACCTATTACATACATAGAACACTTAACTCTGATATTAACCCTCCCCTCAAACATCTTGCCAACCTCAACAGAACACATGACCATAACACAAGGCACAGATCATATATATATATATATATATATATTATATATATATATATATATATATATTATATATATATATATATATATATATATATATATAATATATATATACCGTCCTGCCAAGTGAGTGTAAAACGAAAGCCTGTAATTGTTTTACATGATGGTAGGATTGCTGGTGTCCATTTTTCTGTCTCATAAACATGCAAGATTTCAGGTACATCTTGCTACTTCTACTTACACTTAGGTCACACAACACATACATGTACAAGCATATATATACACACCCCTCAAGGCTTTCTTCTATTTTCTTACTAGTTCCTGTTCTTGTTTATTTCCTCTTATCTCCATGGGGAAGTGGAACAGAATTCTTCCTCCGTAAGCCATGCGTGTTGTAAGAGGCGACTAAAATGCCGGGAACAAGGGGCTAGTTTTTGTTTTTGGGCCACCCTTCCCCGGTGAGATACCGCCGGTTTGTTGAAAGATATATATATATATATATATATATATATATATATATATATATATATATATATATATATATATATATATATATATATATATATATTATATGTATATATATATATATATATATATATATATATATATATATATATATATATATATTTATATATATATATGTATATATATGTATATATATATATATATATATATATATATATATATTTATATATATATATATATATATATATATATATATATATATATATATATATATATATATATATATTATATATATATATATATATATATGAAGGTATATGGTAACGACATAAAAAAATACTGAGAGAAATCGAGAAGGTGGACAGAAACATGGTTTCTCAGATATGGGACACAGCAAAAAGGGGTCACAGTTCGAAGCTGAAGATTCAGATGAATCACAGGGATGTTAGGAAGTATTATTCAGTCGCAGAATTGTCAGGAAATGGAATTGTCTGAGAAGTTATGCAGTGAAGTCAGGATCCATACATAGCTGAAGCTCATGGAGCAGGGAGAGTGTCCTAGTAGCGGCCAGTGAAGAGGCGGGGCTAGGAACTGTGAATCGACCCTTGCAACCACAACTAGGTGAGTACACACACACGGAAACACACACAGCACAGGAAGTGACAGACACGGGAGCAGCAGACACAACCGCCCACACAACCACCCACAATATCTCTTCAACAACTACCAACCCACACCAACCAAACACAATAAGCAGACCCAAATCACACTCCACACCCGGAGTCCCCCTCCCTCCCAACACTACAACCACCACAACAGCAGCCTACCATAATATTCAGACCTGCCTCCCACACCCAAAGCCTGCATCATCCTTTTCCACCCACCGGAATACAGTTCAGGAAAGGAAGGTGAAGGTATGGTACACAAACGCAGATAGAATTGCAAATATGAGTGAGTAATGGCAGAAAAGAATCACCGAGGCATCCCCGGACATCATAGGAAGTACAGAGACAAAGTTCACGGGAATAACAAGAGACACAATCTTCCCATCTGGATATCATATCCTGAGAAAAGACAAAGGGAACAGAGAAGAGGAAGAGTTGTACTGCTCATCAAAAACAATGGAGTTTTGAGGAGATGGAAGGACTAAGCAGAGGTGAAGCAGATGACTACATAGTAGGAACACTTCTTACTGGTGGGTCCAAAAGTGATGATAGCAGTGATTTACAACCTGCCACAGCAGGAGGCTAAAACATGAATATGAGGAGAGCAAACGAGTGATGGTGGACACACTAGCCCACATGAGTATGGCAAAATTACTCATCATAGGGGATTTTAACCCTATGGAAATTGACTGGGAAAATCTTGAATTACATGCAGGACCAGAGACGAGGAGAGCCAAGATGCTGGAGGTAGTACTGGGAAACTTCATGTAACAACAGGTTAGGGACACAAGCAGAGAGAAAGGAGACAATGAACTAACAAGGCTGGACCTGGTATTGACCCTGAACAGCTTGGATATAGGGAATATCACACACGAAAGACCCCTAGGCACTAGCAATCATGTGGTTCTGAGTTTCGAATACATACTAGTTAACAATGGGGATTGAAGCAGTATGAGATGGACAAGAGAAGCCAAACTTCTAAAAAGGGGACAACACAGGTATGTGGCAATTCCTACATGAGGTGCAGTGGGTAAGTGAGCTAGAGGGAAAGAAAGTAAACGAAATGATGGAACATGTGACCACAAAGTACAGGGAAGCAGAGGAGTTCATACCAAGGGGAAACAGAAACAACGGGAAGACCAGACTGAGCCCATGGTTTATCTGCAGGTGTGGAGAAACCAAAGCCAAGTGTGCTAGAGCATGAAAAAAATGTAGAAGGCAAAGAACTCAGGAAACAAGGAAATGAGCCTAAGAGTCAGAAATGAATATGCATGGATAAGGAGAAGCCCAGCGACAATTCGATATCAAAACCCAAATCTGACCCAAAGTAGTGAAACATCCACATCAAGGGGAAAACAACAATCAAGGACCAGGTAATCAGGCTCAGTAAGGAAGGAGGGGAGCTCACAGGGAATGACCGGGAAATTTTTGAGGAGCTCAGCTCATGGTTCAGGGAGGTATTCACAGTGGAGACAGAGAGGCTTCCAGCAAATCAAGGTTGTAGGGTGCAGTAGCAAGTTCTGGACGCACTGCACACAACCGAGGAGGTGAAGAAACTACTAGTGGAACTTGATACCTCGAAGGCGGTGGGCCCAGATAATATCTCTCCTTGGGTCTTGAGGGAGCAGATACATTGTATGCGCCACTAACAACATTCTTCAGTAAATCTATCGAAACAGGGCAGCTGTCTGAGGTGTGGAAGACAGCAAATGTAATCACGATTTTTAAGAAAGGAGACAGACAGGCTGCGGTAACTTACAGACCAGTGTCGTTGACTTGTATAGTATGTAACGTTATGGAGAAGATTTTCAGGAGAAAAGTGGAGCACCTAGAAAGGAATGGGACCATACAAGACAACCAGCACGGCTTCAGGGAAGGGAAATCCTGTGACACAAGCCTATTGGAGCTCTACGATAAGGTAAGAGAAGTAGGACAGGAGAGAGTGGGATGAGTAGATTCCATCTTTTCGGACTGTAAGAAGGCTTTCGACAAAGCAAAGCACAAGAAACTGGTTGAAAATGTAGAGGAGCAGGCAGGAATAGGAGGGAAAGTACTGCAATAGATCAAGGAATACTTGAAAGGAAGGAAACAACGTGTGTTGGTACGAGACGAGGTGTCAGAGTGGGTGTATGTGTCGAGTGGGGTTCCACAGGGGTCAGTCCTAGGTCTGGTGTTGATTCTTTTATATATGAATGCCATGACGGAAGGGATAGATTCGGAGGTGTCGCTGTTCGCAAACGATGTGAAGCTAATGAGGAGAATACAATCGGACGAGGATCAGGTAAAGCTTCAAGGGGATCTGGACAGGCTACAAGGCTGGTCCGACAAATGTCTCCTGGAGTTTAACCCCAGCAAGTGCAAAGTTATGAAGCTTGATAAAAGACAAAGGAGACTGCAGACTGAGTACAGCCTATGAGGTCAAAGGCTGCAAAACTCACTCAGTGAAAAGGATCTTGGGGTGAACATCATACCGAGCACATCTCATGAGGCGCATATCAACCAAATAACTGCTGCAGCATATGGGCGCTTGGCAAACCTGAGAATAACGTTTCGACATCTAAGTAAGGAGTCATTCACGATACTGTACATCGTGTACGTTAGGCCCATATTAGAGTATGCAGCACCAGTATGGAGCCCACACCTGGTCAAACATGTTAAGAAATTAGAGAAAGTGCAAAGGTTTGCAACTAGAATAGTCCGAGAACTGAGGGTACATCCTACAAGGAGAGGGTAAGGAAACTCAACCTGACAACGCTGGAGTACAGGAGAGATAGGGATGACATGATAACGACATATAAAATACTGAGAGGAATTGACAAGGTGCATAGGGACAGAATGTTTCAGAGATGGGACACAGCAACAAGGGGTCAGAGCGGGAAACTAAAAACTCAGATGAGTCACAGGGATGTTAGGCAGGAAGTGGAACAGTCTGGAGAGTGATGTAGTGGAGGCAGGATTCATACTCAGCTTTAAGAAGAGATACGATGAAGCTTATGGAGCAAGGAGAGAGCGAACACAGTAGCGATCAGCAAAGAGCCGGGGGCAGGAGCTATGAACTGACCCATGCAACCACAAATATGTAAGAACAAATAGGTAAGAACACACACACACACACACACTCGGTGAAGAGGCGGGGCCAAGAGCTGAGTTTCGACCCCTGCAACCACAATTAGGTGAGTACACACACTCAGCTGAGTTATATACTCACCACAAACTTCACTAACAAATTTTTTCTCAATAGATTTTTATTCTATTTTATTTCTCACTCCACATAGTCTCATAACTTCCATTTCTTCCCATTTTATTGTTCTTCCTCAGTGATCTTCGGCTTATTTTTATTTCTTTCACATTCCTCATATTTGATTTTTTATTTCCTTTACATCCCTAATCTTTGTATTTCCTTGTCATGTCTGATTAGACCCGAGGCCTGGCCTGGCCTGACATTAGGCCTGACCTGGCCTGACCCGAGGCCTGACCTGGCCTGGCCTGGCCTGGCTTGACCCGAGGCCTGACCTGGCCTGACCTGGCCTGACCCGAGGCTTAACCTGGCCTGGCCTGGCCTGGCTTGACCTGGCATGGCTTGGCCTGGCCCGTGCCTCTGATGGCATCAGGAAAGTGCAGTGAGACGGAGGAGAGGTGAGACATCTAAGAGACTACGTAACTCCAGTCTTAGTGCTGTGAGTGTGCTCACCTAATTGTGGTTGCAGGGGTCGATTCACAGCTCCTGGTCCCGTGTGTGTGTACGTGTGTGTGTGTGTGTGTGTGTGTGTGTGTGTGTGTGTGTGTGTGTGTGTGTGTGTGTGGTGTGTATGTGTGTGTGTGTATGTGTGTGTGCGTGTGTGTGTGCGTGTGTGTGTGTGTGTGTGTGTACATATGTGTGTGTGTACGTATGTGTGTACTCACCTATTTGTACTCACCTATTTGTGGTTGCAGGGGTCGATTCATAGCTCCTGGCCCCGCCTCTTCACTGATTGCTACTAGGTCCTCTCTCTCCCTGCTCCATGAGCTTTATCATACCTCGCCTTAAAACTATGTATGGTTCCTGCCTCCACTACTTCACTTTCTAGACTATTCCACGACTTGACTACTCTATGACTGAAGAAATACTTCCTAACATCCCTTTGATTCATCTGAGTCTTCAACTTCCAATTGTGACCTCTTGTGTCTGTGTCCCATCTCTGGAACATCCTGTCTTTGTCCACCTTGTCTATTCCGCGCAGTATTTTATATGTCGTTATCATGTCTCCCCTGACCCTCCTGGCCTCCAGTGTCGTCAGGCCGATTTCCCTCAGCCTTTCTTCGTAGGACAATCCCCGTAGCTCCCGTGTGTGAGTGTGTGTGTGTGTGTGTGTGTGTGTGTGTGTGTGTGTGTGTGTGTGTGTGTGTGTGTGTGTGTGTGTGTGTGTATGTGTGTGTGTGTGTACGTATGTGTGTGTGTGTGTACGTATGTGTGTGTGAGTGTGTGTGTGTGTACGTATGTGTGTGTGTGTACGTATGTGTGTGTGTATGTGTGAGTGTGTGTGTGTGTGTGTGTGTGTGTGTGAGTGTGTGTGTGTGTGTGTGTGTGTGTGTGTGTGTGTGTGTGTGTGTGTGTGTGTGAGTGTGTGTGTGTGTGTGTGGTGTGTGTGTGTGTGTGTGTGTGTGTGTGTGTGTGTGTGTGTGTGTACTCACCTAGTTGTACTCACCTAGTTGAGGTTTCGGGGGTCGAGTCAGAGCTCCTGGCCCCGCCTCTTCACTGATCGCTACTAGGTCACTCTCCCTGAGCCGTGAGCTTTATCATACCTCTGCTTAAAGCTATGTATGGATCCTGCCTCCACTACATCGCTTCCCAAACTATTCCACTTACTGACTACTCTGCGGCTGAAGAAATACTTCCTAACATCCCTGTGATTCATCTGTGTCTTCAACTTCCAACTGTGTCCCCCTGTTACTGTGTCCAATCTCTGGAACATCCTGTCTTTGTCCACCTTGTCAATTCCTCTCAGTATTTTGTATGTCGTTATCATGTCCCCCCTATCTCTCCTGTCCTCCAGTGTCGTCAGGTTGATTTTCCTTAACCTCTCCTCGTAGGACATACCTCTTAGCTCTGGGACTAGTCTTGTTGCAAACCTTTGCACTTTCTCTAGTTTCTTTACATGCTTGCCTAGGTGTGGGTTCCAAACTGGTGCCGCATACTCCAATATAGGCCTAACGTACACGGTGTACAGGGTCCTGAACGATTCCTTATTAAGATGTCGGAATGCTGTTCTGAGGTTTGCTAGGCGCCCATATGCTGCAGCAGTTATTTGGTTGATGTGCGCTTCAGGAGATGTGCCTGGTGTTATACTCACCCCAAGATCTTTTTCCTTGAGTGAGGTTTGTAGTCTCTGGCTCCCTAGACTGTACTCCGTCTGCGGTCTTCTTTGCCCTTCCCCAATCTTCATGACTTTGCACTTGGTGGGATTGAACTCCAGGAGCCAATTGCTGTGTGTGTGTGTGTGTGTGTGTGTGTGTGTGTGTGTGTGTGTGTCTAAGAGTAACAGTTACCAAAATTTTTTACCTGCAAGATCCTTAGTAATATAAAATTATAAAAAAATAAAAATTAATTGATTTAATTTCTATTTAGAGTAAGTTATATTTTGAAAAGTATTTTTTTATTAAACAGAAACGGTGGCAGAACTACGAATTTACTCTATAATTTAAGAAACAAACTGTAAATAATGAATACTCAGTCAAGGTGATAGTATTAGTATACAGTAAACTCAAGAATGGCATTTATAACAGTATACTTACCAGCACACACGAAAGTAAGGATTATACATGTATTTGAGTATGTGAATACTTATGAGAATATGCACAGTGAAATATAACAATAAAATATTAATTAGCCAGCCTTAATAAAACAGTTTTAACATAGAAAGATTATAACTTAGTAAAATAATAATCAATGGGCACAATATATGCAGAATAACCACTGTCAAAAAAATAGTGACATTCCAAGCGCTTTCGTGATTTCTCACATTATTAAAGATCAACAGAGAGGCATATAAGGAGGAGATTGCACCTCGATGTCAACTTACAACACCTGACCTTTTTATGACGATGCAGGTAGGTGGTCAAGGATCTGTCAAACACAGCTTATATTCTATCCAAGTTTGAAGATTTTAACTTGTCGAATGTATCTCAAATCCTTCCAAAATTTTACTAATTATAAATAAAACCAATTTTTATAATTCTAAAGCAATACTCATATTAATTTCAAGACCTTTTTTAATGAAACTTGATTCTGTTACATTTCTCTCAACCAAGGACTTGCTTGATATAACTTTCTTGGCCTTTAGAAAAGCAATTGGATGGTTAAAATGTCTCACATGAATTAAAGGAGCATTAGTCTCTTATCCACTTGTATTGCTGTATTCTCGTTGGTGTAGTTTTAGTTTATGATTTTTCCCAGTTTCACTGTAATAAATTATCATATTTTTTTCAAGGAATCTTGGACACACTCTTCGGCATTTTGGGAAGAATTTTTAATCAGAAGCTTTTTTTAACTGTATCATGTAGAGATGATATATCAAGAAAGTTTTCATGTTAAAGGACAACCAACATATTTTTAGTTGAATAAGGTTGGTTGTCCTTTTCTTAAATGTAAAATGTATTTCTAGCAATTTTAAAAGATTTATCAATGGAGTGTTTTGGTTATTTTAGAGCATTAGCTGTTTCATAAATATTTAAGATTTTTATGAACTCTGGGCAGCAAATAGGCAAAGTTCTTATAAACATTGAAGAGAATACACGAAGTTCAACACTATCATTATATGAAGAATAATAGTGCACATAAGAAGAGTAATTTGGTGGTTTTCTGTAAATTTTAAATTTAAAAATCATCGTTCCCCATTTAACACAAACTTTGCTTTAACAATACAAAATTTAAAAAGCTCAATGATAGCAGATACTAGCACTGGTAAATCGTAATTAACAAGTTCTTCAGATAGGAAACTTAATGAATCATCAACTAGAACTTCTGTAAACAAAGAATTAACATCAAAGCTAACCATGCTGTAATCTTTTAAATAAATCATGATGCTTAATGTATCTAATAAATCTGTATTGTTAATAAAATTAAAGTTAGAAATTTTACCAACAATTGGGCTCAACGTATCTATTAGCTCTTTAGATAATTTATAGGAAACTGAACCCATGGAGGTAATAATAGGTCTCGTTGGATTACCTGGTTTGTGTGTTTTTATTAGTCCATACATATACGGTAAAGATAGACTGGCGGTCAGTAATTTTTTAATTAATTCATCTTTCCCTCTCAGTAGAGATTTTATTGTTTTATTATAATTACTGTTTATGGAATCTAAGGAATTCTTTCTAAGTTTGTATTGCATTATTATTTAGCAATGTTTTTTCTGCATATTGTAATACCTGTTTACTGTGATCTTACTGTATATATATATATATATATATATATATATATATATATATATATATATATATATATATATATATATATATATATATTATATATATATATATATTTATATATATATATATATTATATATATATATATATATATATATATATATATATATATATATATATATATATATATATATATATATACAATTTAGAGCTATATACAGATCCAAACCAATTTATCTAAACAAAGAGACTTGTGTAGAAACATTGTTTAGAAGGAGAGAAGATAGGTGGATAACACAGAGCAACACTACCTTGAGGCACTCACCTCTTACACACTAATTCAAGGGGTCTAGAACAGTATGTAAGTGTACGGTAGTTAGCACACTCAAACATACTCGTAGCCAGGCAGAGTACAACTGCCAGCGAATACACTTCCTAAGTAATCACGATATTATGGGATTAAATCATGATAATAACACAAGTCAGTAATACATGGAAAGTTTAACCCTTGGGACAGTATAAAATTATAACACTGAAAGTGAGTGCCACACTGGCAGTCCTGATGAAGTGACCCCTGGGGTTGAAGTATCACATTATTTCATAAAACATTCAGAATGATGCCATGACAGGCTTATACCAGGAAGTATTATTAACAGAATGATGATTATCCACTAGAGAGTACGTGTGTGTGTGTGTGTGTGTGTGTGTGTGTGTGTGTGTGTGTGTGTGTGTGTGTGTGTGTGTTTGTGTGTACTCACCTAATTGTGGTTGAAGGAGTCGAGACATAGCTCCTGGCCCCGCGTCTTCACTGGTTGCTATTAGGTCCTCTCCCTCCCAGCTCCATGAGCTTTATCATATCTCATCTTAAAACTATGTATGGATCCTGCCTCCACTACGTCACTTTCGAGACTGTTCCACTTCCTGACAACTCTGTGACTGAAGAAATACTTCCTAACATTGCTCTGACTCATGTGAGTCTTCAACTTCCAATTGTGACCCCTTGTTGTTGTGTCATATTTCTGGGACATCAAGTCTTTGTTCACCTTGTCAATACCTCGCAGTATTTTATACGTCGTTATCATGTCCCCCCTAACTCCCTTGTCCTCCAGCGTCATCAGGTAGATTTCCGTTAACCTTTCTTATTAGGACATTCCCCTTAGCTCTCGAACTAGTCTTGTTGCAGACGTTCGCACTTTCTTTAATATGTTGACGTACTTGACCAGGTGTGGTTTCCAAAAAGGTGATGCATACTTCAATATGGGCCTGACGTACACGGTGTACAAAATCTTGAACGATTCCCTACTGAGGTATCGGAACGCTATTCTTAGGTTTGCCAGGCGCCCATATGCTGAAGCAGTTATTTGGTTGATGTGCGCCTCAGGAGATGTGCCCGGTGTTATATTCAACCCAAGATTCTGTTCCTTGAGTGAGGTTTGCAGACTTTGGCCCCCTTGCCTGTACTCTGTCTGCGGTCTTTTTTGCCCTCCCTCGATCTTCATGACTTTGCATTTGGTGGGGTTAAATTCAGGAAGCCAGTTGCTGGACCAGGCTTGCGGCCTGTCCAGGTTTCTTTGTATTCCGGCCTGATCCTCATCCGATTTCATTCTCGTCATTAACTTCACATCATTTGTAAACAGGGACAATTATGAGTGTATTCCTTCCATCACATCATTCACATATGCAAGAAACAGCATCGGTCCAATGACTGACCTCTGTGGAACCCCGCTTGTCACAGGCGCCCACTCTGACACTTCCTCACGTACAATGACTTGTTGTTGTCTCCCTGTCAGGTATCCTTTTGATCCATTGCAGTGCCTTCCTGTTATGTGTGCCTGATCCTCTAGCTTTTGCACTAATATCTTGCGTGGATCTGCGTCGAAGGCCTTCTTCTGTGTCGAATGCAATCTACCCACCTCGCTCTCTCGTGTCTTACTTCAGTTATCTTGTCATAAAACTCAATAGGTTTGTGACACAGGATTTCCATTCCCTGTAAGCATACTGGTTGTCGTGTATAAGCTTGTTCCTTTGTAGGTGCTTCACTACTCTCCTCTTGATAATCTTCTCCATGATTTTACATATTGTACATGTCAGTGATACTGGTCTGCAGTTTAATACCACGTGTCTATCTCCTTTCTTAAAAACTGGGACTTCATTTGCCATCTTCCATACCTCTGGTAGTTGCCCAGTTTCAATGAATGTGTTGAAGATTGTTGTTTGTGGCACACACAGCGTCTCTGATCTCTCTCTAAGGACCCATGGAGAGATGTCCGGTCCCACCGCCTTTGAGGTATCTAGTTTACTTAGCAGGGTCTTCCCCTCCTCTTCGGTTGTGTGTATTTCTTACAGCACTTGTTGCTGTACCACACTATTCTGGCTTTCTGGAATCCTTTCTCTCTCCACTGTAAATACTTCTTTAAATCTCATGTTGAGCTCCTCACATACTTCTCGGTCGTTTCTTTTGAGCTCCCCACCTTCCTTCCTCAGCCTGATTATCTGATTTTGTTTTCCTCTTGATGTTTCTATACAACAGCTTGGCTGTCGATGCTATGTCGTTTTCGTATTGTCACTGAGCCTCCCTTCTTATCGGTGCATATTCATTTCTGGCTCTTCGAATAATCTCTTTATTTTCCTGTGTCCTTTGTCTTCTGTACTTTTTTCATTCTCTACTGCACTTAGTTTTTGCCTCTATACACCTTTAGATGAACCAAGGGCTCGTTCTGGTCTTTCCATTATTTCTGTTGCCCTTGGGAACGAACCTCTCCTCTGCCTCCTTGCATTTTGTTATCACATAGTCCATCATTTTGATATCTGATTTTCCCCACCATTTCTCTTTCCCACTGAACCTCTTGCAGGAAATTCCTAATGCGTGTGTAGTCCCCCTTTCGTGGTTAGGGTTCTCCCATCCTATGCCTGCTTCCCTCTCCAATTGTAACTCTACTATGTATTCGAAGCTCAGAACCACGTGATCACTTGCTCCCAGAGGTTTTCGTATGTGATGTCCTCGATGTCTGAACTACTCAAAGTGAATACGAGGTGCAGTCTTACTAGTTCGTCCTCTCTGCTCTCTCTCTGGTAGTTTCCCTGACATGTTGATGCATGAAGTTTTTCAGTACCACCTCCAACATCTTGACTCTCCATGCTTCGGGTCCTCCATGAGGCTCCAGGTTTTCCCAGTCGATCTCCTTGTGATTGAAATCACCCATAAGTAGTAGCTCTGCCTTCGGCATGGGAGTTCTTCTGGCCTTCTCCGCTAGTGTGTCACCATTGCTTTGTTGCTCTCTTCATATTCTTTTCTTGGCCTCCTGCTGTTCTGTGGCAGGTTGTACATAACTGCAATCACCACTGTAGGGCCCCTTGACTGAATTGTTCATAATATGTAGTCCGTTTGGTCCTACTATGTAGTCTGTGTGTGTGTGTGTGTGTGTGTGTGTGTGTGTGTGTGTGTGTGTGTGTGTGTGTGTGTGTGTGTGTGTGTGTGTGTGTGTGTGCGTGTTGTGTGTGTGTGTGTGTGTGTCTGTGTGTGTGTGTGTGTTTGTGTGTGTGTGTTTGTGTTTGTGTGAGCATATCTACAATGACTCGTGCAATAATAGCAATCCATGACACGTGTGTATGTGGGAAGGGGGGGAGGAGGAAATGGTTTATTTGTTTGTTTGTTTTATGACCTCACGACAACACAAGGAACGCCAAGACTGCGTGTAACTTCAACATCACAAGCAGGAATACCTCACTCCTCTCGAATAAAGTTGAAAGTGATCTACTAGAATGTACTCACAACCCTCGGTGCATGTGTATGGTGGTGGTGGTGATGGTGGTGATGGTGGTGGTGGTGGTGGTGGTGGTGGTGGTGGTGGTGGTGGTGGTGGTGGTGGTGGTGATAGGTCGTGCTGGTCGGTGGTATTAAAGATGATGATGATGATGATGGTGGTGGTTGTGTTGGTAGTCTTGATTGTGGTTGGTGTGGTAGTGAAAGTGATGGTCATGACAAGGGTAGTAGAAAGGATTCCAGGATGTGTTCCCAGATCCTTGCCTTAATTTCCATATTTAGAGGACAGACCTTAACAAGGTTTGCTTGTACTCAGCTGCAGCAGACTGTAGCAAAGCAATCATTTGCATGTTAGCAAGTATAGAGTTGAAATGTGCTTACCTGCACTAGGGCTGAGACTCTGTTATACATGAAACTTTCTAAAACAGCTCTATATAAATTCCAACTTAATGTTAGTCTAATATAAATTCCAACTTAATGTTAGTCTAATATAAATTCCAACTTAATGTTAGTCTAATATAAATTCCAACTTAATGTTAGTCTAATATAAATTCCAACTTAATGTTAGTCTAATATAAATTCCAACTTAATGTTAGTCTAATATAAATTCCAACTTAATGTTAGTCTAATATAAATTCCAACTTAATGTTAGTCTAATATAAATTCCAACTTAATGTTAGTCTAATATAAATTCCAACTTAATGTTAGTCTAATATAAATTCCAACTCAATGTTAGTCTAATATAAATTCCAACTTAATGTTAGTCTAATATAAATTCCAACTTAATGTTAGTCTAATATAAATTCCAACTTAATGTTAGTCTAATATAAATTCCAACTTAATGTTAGTCTAATATAAATTCCAACTCAATGTTAGTCTAATATAAATTCCAACTTAATGTTAGTCTAATATAAATTCCAACTTAATGTTAGTCTAATATAAATTCCAACTTAATGTTAGTCTAACATGGTTTGAGTCACCATCTCATTGATTTATCATCTTGAGCGTCTGTAAAGTTTGTCAACAGTTCCTTGTAACTATAGTGTTGATTTACAATTTCTTGGGTAGCTACATTCTGGGTCTACAGTGTCTTTAAACACTAGAGGGGCCGGGGGTCGTCCACAGTGTTATGAAATACTGTAATGTTGGTACAGTGTCTTGATAAGCAACATTATTTTTTACACTGTAATAAGGCGCTACCATTTGATCTGCAGTGTCTTGAGACAATACCGTGTTCATCACAGTGCCGTGAGATACTGCATTATGAATCTACGCTGCTTGTAAACACTACAGTGTTTGTCAACAAGGTCTTGAGACACTTCAGTGGTAGTCTACAGTGCCTTGAGACATTACGGTGTTAGTCTACATGCCTTGAGACACTACAGTGGTAGTCTACATGCCTTGAGACACTACAGTGGTGATCTACATGCCTTGAGACACTACAGTGGTGGTCTACATGCCTTGAGACACTACAGTGGTGGTCTACATGCCTTGAGACACTTCAGTGGTAGTCTACATGCCTTGAGACACTACAGTGGTGGTCTACATGCCTTGAGACACTACAGTGGTGGTCTACATGCCTTGAGACACTACAGTGGTGGTCTACATGCCTTGAGACACTACAGTGGTGGTCTACATGCCTTGAGACACTTCAGTGGTAGTCTACATGCCTTGAGACACTTCAGTGGTAGTCTACATGCCTTGAGACACTACAGTGGTGGTCTACATGCCTTGAGACACTACAGTGGTGGTCTACATGCCTTGAGACACTTCAGTGGTAGTCTACATGCCTTGAGACACTACAGTGGTGGTCTACATGCCTTGAGACACTACAGTGGTGGTCTACATGCCTTGAGACACTACAGTGGTGGTCTACATGCCTTGAGACACTACAGTGGTGGTCTACATGCCTTGAGACACTTCAGTGGTAGTCTACATGCCTTGAGACACTTCAGTGGTAGTCTACATGCCTTGAGACACTACAGTGGTGGTCTACATGCCTTGAGACACTACAGTGGTGGTCTACATGCCTTGAGACACTACAGTGGTAGTCTACATGCCTTGAGACACTTCAGTGGTAGTCTACATGCCTTGAGACACTACAGTGGTGGTCTACATGCCTTGAGACACTACAGTGGTGGTCTACATGCCTTGAGACACTTCAGTGGTAGTCTACATGCCTTGAGACACTACAGTGGTGGTCTACATGCCTTGAGACACTACAGTGGTGGTCTACATGCCTTGAGACATTACAGTGTTAATCTACGTGCCTTGAGACACTAGAGTATCGGTTAACAGTGCCATGTTAAATACTGATTATGTCATATTCATCCTCACTGCTGCACACTCTGATACTGTGACTACAGTACTGCTAGTATAGTAGCCAACTGCAACACTCACACACAAGCATTAAACACTATAATAAACAGCTAATTCATGATAACCACAAAACGTGAAGGACAGATTGAACAGTTACTGCACGAAATAAGAAAATATATGAAATTTGAAGGTAAAACACCAAGACAAAGAAACTTTCTTATTCGAGCCGAACAGGATGTTATTCGAGCCGGACAGGATGTATTTCGAGCCGTACAGGATGTTATTCGAGCCGTACAGGATATTATTCGAGCCGTACAGTCACATCGCCGATGGCGATGTGACTGTACGGATGCGCATTTTTAATATCTTACGTATCCGGAAACCCCGTGTTTCCGAACTTGTCTTGGTCCATATAGTTCGGATATGAGAGGTATCACTGTAATAATAATAATAATTAAATTAATAATGATAATAATTAAATTAATAATGATAATAATTAAATTAATAATAATAATAATAATAATAATAATAATAATAATAATAATAATAATAATAATAATAATAATAATAATAATAATAATAATAATAATAATAATAATATGGTTTGAGACGCAAGGATTTTGCTTCAGTCAATAAAATCTGGGTTTGTTGACGCTCTTCAAGGATGTAAATCCCAAGACAGGATCCCCGAGCAAGTTTTGACTGACTGAAAACTTTCAGAAGCACCAGCAAGGATGTCACCTCAGGAACCCTGAGATTACGTTCCTTGTTGCTGAAGACACTGTGTACGTTCCCTGTTATTGAAGACACTGTGTACGTTCCCTGTTGCTGAAGGCACTGTGTACGTTCCCTGTTGCTGAAGACACTGTGTACGTTCCCTGTTGCTGAAGACACTGTGTACGTTCCCTGTTGCTGAAGACACTGTGTACGTTCCCTGTTGCTGAAGACACTGTGTACGTTCCCTGTTGCTGAAGACACTGTGTACGTTCCCTGTTGCTGAAGGCACTGTGTACGTTCCCTGTTGCTGAAGGCACTGTGTACGTTCCCTGTTGCTGAAGACACTGTGTACGTTCCCTGTTGCTGAAGACACTGTGTACGTTCCCTGTTGCTGAAGACACTGTGTACGTTCCCTGTTGCTGAAGACACTGTGTACGTTCCCTGTTGCTGAAGGCACTGTGTACGTTCCCTGTTGCTGAAGACACTGTGTACGTTCCCTGTTGCTGAAGACACTGTGTACGTTCCTGTTGCTGAAGACACTGTGTACGTTCCCTGTTGCTGAAGACACTGTGTACGTTCCCTGTTGCTGAAGACACTGTGTACGTTCCCTGTTGCTAAATAGTTTGGGAAGCGAAGTAGAGGAGGCAGGATCCATACATAGCTTTAAGCAGAGGTATGATAAAGTTCACGGTTCAGGGAGAGTGACCTAGTAGCGACCAGTGAAGAGGCGGGGGCCAGGAGCTCGGACTCGACTCCTGCAACCTCAACTAGGTGAGTACACACACACACGCACACACACACACACACACACACACACATCTTGGGGTGAGTATAACACCAGGCACATCTCCTGAAGCGCACATCAACCAAATAACTGCTGCAGCATATGGGCGCCTAGCAAACCTCAGAACAGCATTCCGACATCTTAATAAGGAATCGTTCAGGACCCTGTACACCGTATACGTTAGGCCCATATTGGAGTATGCGGCACCAGTTTGGAACCCACACCTAGCCAAGCACGTAAAGAAACTAGAGAAAGTGCAAAGGTTTGCAACAAGACTAGTCCCAGAGCTAAGAGGTATGTCCTACGAGGAGAGGTTAAGGGAAATCAACCTGACGACACTGGAGGACAGGAGAGATAGGGGGGACATGATAACGACATACAAAATACTGAGAGGAATTGACAAGGTGGACAAAGACAGGATGTTCCAGAGATTGGACACAGTAACAAGGGGACACAGTTGGAAGCTGAAGACACAGATGAATCACAGGGATGTTAGGAAGTATTTCTTCAGCCACAGAGTAGTCAGTAAGTGGAATAGTTTGGGAAGCGATGTAGTGGAGGCAGGATCCATATATAGCTTTAAGCAGAGGTATGATAAAGCTCATGGCTCAGGGAGAGTGACCTAGTAGCGATCAGTGAAGAGGCGGGGCCAGGAGCTCGGACTCGACCCCCGCAACCTCAACTAGGTGAGTACAACTAGGTGAGTACACACACACACACACACACACACACACACAACTGTCCAGCAACTGTCTCCTTGAATATAACCCTGCCAAATGCAAAGTCATGATGATCGGGGAAGGACAAAGAAGACCGCAGACACAGTATAGTCTAGGTGGCCAAAGACTGCAAACCTCATTCAAGGAAAAAGATCTTGGGATGAATATAACACCGAGCATATCTGAGGCGCACATCAATCAGATAACTGAGGCATCATATGGGTGTCTGGCAAACATATGGATAGTGTTCCGATACCTCAGAAAGGAATCGTTCAAGACTCTGTGCACCATATACGTCAGGCCCATACTGGAGTATGCAGCACCAGCACGGAATCCACACCTGGTCAAGCACGTCAAGAAATTAGAGAAAGTGCAAAGGTTTGCAACAAGACTAGTCCCAGAGCTAAGGGGATTGTCCTACGACGAAAGGCTAAGGGAAATTGGCCTCTCGACAATGGAGAACAGGAGGGTCAGGGGAGACATGATAACGACATATAAAATACTGCGCTGAATAGACAAGGGGGACAAAGACAGGATGATCCAGAGATGGGACACAGAAACAAGGGGTCACAATTGGAAGTTGAAGACTTAGATGAGTCAAAGGGATGTTAGGAAGTATTTTTTTCAGTCATAGAGGTGTCAAGCAGTGGAATAGCCTAGAAAGTGACGTAGTGGAGGTAGGAACCATACATAGTTTTAAGGCGAGGTATGATAAAGCTCATGGAGCAGGGAGAGAGAGGACCTTGTAGCAATCAGTGAAGAGGCGGTGCCAGGAGCTATGAATCGACCCCTGCAACCATAAATAGGTGAGTACTAATAGGTGAGAACACACACACACACTCAAATACTTATTTATATATATATATATATATATATATATATATATATATATATATATATATATATATATATATATATATATATATATATATATATATATATATATATATATATATATATATATATATATTATATATATATATATATATATATATATATATATATATATATATATATATATATATATACGTATATAATAACTGAAGTAATCCTCTGGCCACACATCTCTTGCTTCACATACTAATTTCAGAATGTTGCACATGGCGTCTCTTTCACATACAAGATACGGATTAAATTTAAGTTAAGTTTGTCGTCAAGCTATGTCGGTAGAATATCTATAAAATATATTTGGTAGTTAGATTCTTTCTTCAGCGTGAAGAAGACTGCTCAATACGGTGAGGTTACTGAAGGCTCATTGGTACCGCCATCGGCTCACAACCGAAGGACCCTGGTTCGATTCCAGGGCAGGTGGAGATTTTGGACTTGTGTCTCGACGCGAGTCTGTTGCCTCTGTTGACCTAGCAATAAACAAAGGACTGCCGCTGGATCATGGATACAAGCTTGGGTTACTAACTTCAGTAAGGTAGGTAACACAGGGTGTAATACAGGGGGTAACACATGGGGTAACACAGGGGGTAAAACAGGGGGTAACACAGGGGGGTAACACAGGGGGTAACACAGAGGGTAACACAGGGGTAACACAGGAGGTATCACAGAGGGTAGCACGGGGGTAACACAGGAGGTATCACAGGGGGTAGCATGGGGGTAACACAGGAAGTAACTCAGGAGGTAACACAGAGGGTAGCACAGGGGGTAACACAAGAAGTAACTCAGGAAGTAACATAGGGGTAACACAGGGGGTAACACAGGAGGCAACGTAGGAGGTAACATAGGAGGTAACACAGGAGGTAACACAGGGGGTAACACAGGAGGTAACATAGGGGTAACACAGGAGGTAACATAGGGGGTAACACAGGAGGTAACACTGGGGGTAGCGCAGGAGGTATCACAGGAGGTAACACAGGGGTAACACAGGGTCTAACACAGGGTGTAACACAGGAGGTACCACAAGAGGTAACACAGGGGGTAACACGGGGTAACACAGAGGGTAACACAGAGTGTAACACAAGGGATAACGCAGGGGTAACAGAGGGGGTAACACAGAAAGTAACACAGGGGTAACGCAAGGGCGTAACACAGGGGAAGCAACACAGGAGATAACAAAGGAGGCAACATTGGAGGTAACACAGGGGGTAACATTGGAAGTAACACAGGAAGTAACATAGGAGGTAACACAGGGGGGTAACATTGGAGGTAACACAGGGGGTAACACAGGAGGTAACACAGAAGGTAATATTGGAGGTAACACAGGAAGTAACATTGGAGGTAACACAGGGGGTAACAGAGTTAACACAGGAGGTAACACAGGAGGTAACATTGGAGGTAACACAGGAGGTAACATTGGAGGTAACACAAGGGGTAACATAGGAGGTAACACAGGAAGTAGCATAGGTAATACAGGAGGTAACATAGGTAACACAGGAGGTAACATAGGAGGTAACACAGGAAGTAACATAGGTAACACAGGGGGTAACATTGGAGGTAACACGGGGAAGTAACATAAGAGGTAACACAGGAGGTAACACAGGGGGTAACATAGGTAACACAGGAGGTAACACAGGGGGTAACATAGGTAACACAGAAGGCAACACAGGGAGTAACATAGGTAAAACACCGGAGGTAACACAGGGGGTAACATAGGTAACACAGGAGGTAACACAGGGGGTAACATAGGTAACACAGGAGGCAACACAGGGGGTAACATAGGTAACACAGGAAGTAACACAGGGGGTAACATAGGTAACACAGGAGGTAACACAGGGGGTAACACAGGTAACACAGGAGGCAACACAGGGAGTAACATAGGTAAAACACCGGAGGTAACACAGGTGGTAACATAGGTAACACAGGAGGTAACACAGGGGGTAATATAGGTAACACAGGAGGCAACACAGGGGGTAACATAGGTAACACAGGAAGTAACACAGGGGGTAACATAGGTAACACAGGAGGTAACACAGGGGGTAACATAGGTAACACAGGAGGTAACACAGGGGGTAACATAGGTAACACAGGAGGTAACACAGGGGGTAACATAGGTAACACAGGAGGCAACACAGGGAGTAACATAGGTAAAACACCGGAGGTAACACAGGGGGTAACATAGGTAACACAGGGGGTAACATAGGTAACACAGGAGGTAACACAGGGGGTAACATAGGTAACACAGGAAATAACACAGGGGGTAACATAGGTAACACAGGAGGTAACACAGGGGGCAACATAGGTAACACAGGAGGTAACACAGGGGGTAACATAGGTAACACAGGAGGTAACATAGGGGGTAACATAGGTAACACAGGAGGCAACACAGGGGGTAACATAGGTAACACAGGAAGTAACACAGGGGGTAACATAGGTAACACAGGAGGTAACACAGGGGGTAACATAGGTAACACAGGAGGTAACACAGGGGGTAACATAGGTAACACAGGAGGTAACACAGGGGGGTAACATAGGTAACACAGGAGGTAACACAGGGGGTAACACAGGGGGTAACATAGGTAACACAGGAAGTAACACAGGGGGTAACATAGGTAACACAGGAGGTAACACAGGGGGTAACATAGGTAACACAGGAGGCAACACAGGGGGTAACATAGGTAACACAGGAGGCAACACAGGGGGTAACATAGGTAACACAGGAGGTAACACAGGGGGTAACATTGGAGGTAACACGGGGAAGTAACATAAGAGGTAACACAGGAGGTAACACAGGGGGTAACATAGGTAACACAGGAGGCAACACAGGGGGTAACATATGTAACACAGGAGGTAACACAGCGGGTAACATAGGTAACACAGGAGGTAACACAGGGGTAACATAGGTAACACAGGAGGCAACACAGGGGGTAACATAGGTAACACAGGAGGTAACACAGGGGGTAACATAGGTAACACAGGAGGTAACACAAGGGGTAACACTGGAGCTGTATTTTTTGCACAAGTGGGGAGGACAAGTTGGGAAGGGAGATTAAAACAGTCTCTAGCCCTGTCATCCCCTTCTTGCTTCCCACTGGTCTGTTATCTTCTCTCTCCCCTCTCCCCTCCTCTCATCTTTGCTCTCCCATCTCCGCTTTTCTTATAAACTCTCTCTCCCTATATGAATTTACAGGTCTCTCTCTCTCTCTCTCTCTCTCTCTCTCTCTCTCTCTCTCTCTCTCTCTCTCTCTCTCTCTCTCTCTCTCTCTCTCTCTCACTTATCCACTTTTGCGAAGAACTGTTCGTATAGGCAAATACAACACACTTTTTTTTTTTTTAGTGAAAGAGTGGCGTGTACCGTAGTGGCTACACTCCTGTTTGGGTCGTGTTTGTTTTCGATTTTTGTTGTTTGTGTGGAAAGGAAGAGAATGGGAAGGGAAATTTGGTTCCAGGTAGGAGAAAGTAGGAGGGAGAGTAAGAGAAGCGGCGGAGGAACAGGAATTTGGGGCATGAGAGAGTGAGAGAGAGAGAGAGACAGGAGAGAGACAGGAGGAGAGAGAGAGAGAGAGAGAGAGAGAGAGAGAGAGAGAGAGAGAGAGAGAGAGAGAGAGAGAGAGAGAGAGAGAGAGAGAGAGAGAGAGAGAGAGAGAGAGAGAGAGGAGAGAGAGGAGAGAAAAAGGGAGAGAGAGAGAGAGAGAGAGAGAGAGAGAGAGAGAGAGAGAGAGAGAGAGAGAGAGAGAGAGAGAGAGAGAGAGAGAGAGAGAGAGAGAGAGAGAGAGAGACCAGCTAGCAGCACCTCTAACTCGCATCTTTCAGCACAGCCTAGAACAGTGTAAATGACCCTCTCTGTGGAAAGAGGCAAATGTAGTCCCTGTTCACAAAAAGAAGAGCAGAGCAGAAATCAGCAACTACAGACCAGTGTCACTCCTGTCAATCACTGGTAAGATCCTTGAGACAATAATCTCAAGACAAATGACAGAGTTTTTTGACTACCACTCACTACTTTGTGATCGTCAATATGGCTTCAGGAAAGGTTACTCTGCTGCTGATCTGTTGTTAAACCTCTCCACTAAGTGGCACCAGTCACTGGATGAATCCAAAGTCAGCTGTGTGGTAGCACTGGACATTGCTGGTGCTTTCGACCGGGTGTGGCACCAGGGCCTCTTAGCAAAACTTCAAGCACTGGGAATTGCAGGCTCTACGCTATGTCTCCTCAGTGATTACCTTCATGGTAGATCTCTAAGTGTAGTTCTCAATGGAACGGAATCAGCAAGACATCCTATTGGGGCAAGTGTTCCACAAGGAAGCGTGCTGGGTCCATTGTTATGGAATGTCTACTTCAACGACCTTCTTCATCTCATCCCAGAATCACATGCATATGCAAACGACTGTACACTGACATTCACTTATCCAAGAGAAGAAATGCCAGCTGCTCTAAGCTACATCAATCACCAGCCGAGAGCTATATCAGCTTGGGGAAATAGATGGCAAGTAACATTTGCACCTGAGAAAACGCAAATGATGATCGTCTCTAGGCACCATGATGGTAATGCTGGTGCAGTAGTAAGTATGAATGGGAGGGTGTTGGCACCTGGAGAAGAAGTTGATATCCTTGGGGTGAAATTTGACTCCAAACTAACCATGAAGAACCATGTTATAAATCTTGCAAACAAGGCAGCCAGGAAGCTTACAGCACTTCGCCGTATCTCGCATCTGCTTGACAGTAGGGGTTGCAAGATCCTGTACGAGGCACAAGTACGCTCACACCTTGAGTATGCTCCACTTTCTTGGTTTGCCTGCCCCCCCCCCTCTCATCTGCGACTGCTTGACAGAGTAGAGAACAGAGCAAGACGTCTCATCTCTCGCCTGGACCCATCCTGGATAGATCTGTGATTTCAACAGAGCCTTCAACATATGAGGGATGTGGGTGGCCTTACTGTTATGTACAAGGCCAATATTGTCAAAATACCACACTTGGATCCACTTCGAGGACAGCGTGAAACAAGCTTTTATGCCACAAGACGGGCAGAAAGCAGCAACTTCACTCTGGCTGTACCCTTCTCCAGAACATCACTCCATCTGAGATCATAAATACCCAGGATGACTCGAGTATGGAACACATTCGTACAGCATAATGATGTCAACGAGATAAAGTCAGTTGATCAAATTAAAATGCTGGCCCACAGATGGCTCCAACTTCATCCTGTTCCCTACTTGTATGTCTCATAACAATAAAAATGCTTTCAAATGAGCTGATGTAGGTAACAGCTCTTAGCTTGCCAATAAAGTTAGGAATCCTTAACCTGTAAATAGCTTGTCAATAAAGCTAGGGATCCTTAACCTTGTCAAACCCTGTGTAAAAAAAAAGAGAGAGAGAGAGAGAGAGAGAGAGAGAGAGAGAGAGAGAGAGAGAGAGAGAGAGAGAAGAGAGAGACAAGAGAGAGAGAGAAAGAGAGAGAGAGAGAGAGAGAGAGAAAGGAGAGAGAGAGAGAGAGAGAGAGAGAGAGAGAGAGAGAGAGAGAGAGAGAGAGAGAGAGAGAGAGAGAAGAGAGAGAGAGAGAGAGAGAGAGAGAGAGAGAGAGAGAGAGAGAGAGAGTTCTATACCACAAGACGGGCAGAAAGCAGCAACTTCACTCTGGCTGTACCCTTCTGCAGAACATCACTTCATCTGAGATCATATATACCCAGGATGACTCGAGTCTGGAACACATTCGTACAGCATTATGATGTCAACGAGATAAAGTCAGTTGATCAAATCTGCTGGCCCGCAGATGGCTCCAACTTCATCCTGTTCCCTGCTTGTATGTTTCATAACAATAAAAATACTTGTGTTTCTTAACAGTAAAAATGCTTTCAAATGAGCTGATGTAGGTAACAGCTCTTAGCTTGTCAATAAAGTTAGGAATCCTTAACCTGTAAATAGCTTGTTAATAAAGCTAGGGATCCTTAGTCTAACCTTGTCAATGTGTAAAAAGAGAGAGAGAGAGAGAGAGAGAGAGAGAGAGAGAGAGAGAGAGAGAGAGAGAGAGGCAGTCAGATAGACAGAGAGGAGCAACAGAGGAAAATGGGTATTCAGTAAACGTTACAACCCTTCTGAAAAGCTTATCAAAAGGTCCGTCATTGGAAGCTCACTGCTTACTTTTGGCTCGCTGCTTCTCTTTGAACAACTGACATCCATCCATCAAGTCCAAAATAGATTGGGAAAAGTGTCATGATCGAAATGTAAAAAAAAAAAAACAGTGACGTTTTATTAATCATGTCTTCAAGATCATCCAGAGTGTCATTCAGAATATGTTGGTGAGATATCTAACTTTTTTAAATATTTTTCGAGATCTGCATTACAAAGAGTTGCCTTAGTGAAGTGTATCTATCTGTTAGGAGAATTACCTCATGCAGGGATTTAACGTAAATTACGGATTATGATTAGAAAGTGATTTAGTATACGTAACACTTATTTTAAATACTGATGGATAAAACGTTGATGGACAGACTCTTGGATGTGCATGTCATTAGAGGAGCGACTGACATGCCAGGTCATTATTTGTTGGTTCCCGCAGTAGGACTAAAATGCTGATGATCTAAAAGGAGTATGGCGTAATTAAGAGAAGACTGAAAGTGCATGAACTTAGGGAGAAAATAAGTGGGAGGTATAAGTAACTATTAGTAAGAAGGTGGGCCAGAGATTGCACATACTGTGCAAGAGGTCGACGAAGTATGAGGTAGATTTAAGAATGAAGTGTTCGAGTGAGCATCAGAAGCTGGTGGATATAAGATTGTGGTTGCCAGTGGGAAGAAAAGTGCTGGAAGAAGAAGGTGGTAAGGGAGAAAGTTACTATGTGAGTGGTTTTTACAGACGACAGGACATATAGAGAGACAACGAGCGGTGACGGAGTGCAAAAAGAGAAACAAAGACGGTCACTGCCACTGTGGTCCGGTCCCAGACCAGGCCTCCCCGTTTCTGCCACGGTGGTCCAGTCCCAGACCAAGCCTCCCCGTAGCTGCCACGATGATCCGGTCCCAGAGCAAGCCTCCCCGTAGCTGCCACGGCCTCCCCGTTGCCGGTCTCACCGGCCCCACTGTTAGTGCTTTTATCGGCAAATTTTGTTGAGGATAAGAAACACTTTCCGAGAGAGATCATTATGTTAATTAAGAAAGCTTGAGAAACAAATGAACCTAACAGTGAAAATGAAATAAGGGAGATATTGAATGGAGATCATATTTTATGAAGTATGATTATATGGTTGGGAATATGGAAGAGCCAGAGGTGAAGGTGAAGGGAAGTGCGTCAGGGGCAGGAAGAAAAGGGGTGAGGCAGCTGGAAGAGATGGGATTACAACGTAGAGGTTTAAAGCAGGTGGATATATTGTTTTTGTAGTGGTAAGTGTACATGTGCTCTACAAGCAGAGAGAATATGCATACTTCATGTTTATAAATGAAGAAACGGTACGAGAGACAGAATAAGACTTATAAAGGAATAAACCTGTTAAGTACAGTGTACCCGGGTAAAGTGTATGGTTGAATAATTATTATTATTAGTAAAGTCGTTCTTCCCATGAAGAGATTTTGCACATGTATAATTTAGGTTGTTAGGTAAGACACATATGCACGTGAGGTCACAGACCCTGAGCTGCTTTGGGGATTAGCGTGGACGGTTACAAAGCATGGCTTGCTTCTGCAGTGTTTTAAAAACTGAGGTTGGAGAGTTGAAGGAGGAGGTCTTGCTTCTCCAGGAGGAGATTAGGAGGCTGAAGGTCCACCTCAATGGGTCTGGGAGAAAGTGTGAGGTGGCTGGAGTTGTGGGGAATGAGACTTCTAGCAGTGAGGTGCAGTCTGTCTCTTGCTGTGAGGAGGCTGTAGTTGGGGAGGTAGCAACGGCTACCAGCAGTGAGGTGCAGCCCAGCACCTGCTACAAGTGGCGAGTTGTTCACAGTAATGGGAGGCGCATCAGAGTAAGGAAGTTAAGAGTGAAGATCTGAAGGTAGGAAATCGCTTCTCTGTTCTCCAGGATGAATGTACTTCAGTGGCCAGTGAAGGTAAGGTACATACTGCCCTGCTATGAAGGTAAGCGCATTCTTGTGGTTGGTGACTCTCAGGTAAGATATATTGACCGTGCTTTTTGTAATAGAATAAGAAGATGAGAGATAGAGTGTGCTTCCCTGGAGCTGGTGTTGGGACATTGTCAACAGGCTGGATAATATCATGTCAGGTAATGGGAACAAGCCCATTATCTGTCTCAGTGCTGGTGGAAATGATATTGGGAAGGGTAGGAGAGAAGAGCTGCTAGATAAGTACAGGTCAGCTATAGATTTCATTAAGTCTAAGGGAGGGATCCCAATCATATGTAGCATCTTGCCTAGAAGGGGAGTAGGAAATGAAATGGTTGTCTAGGGCATTGGTGTAAATTGCTGGCTAGACAGATACTGCAAGGAACTTGCAATCCCATTCATTGACAACTGGAACAACTTTTATGACAAACATGATATGTATGCAAGGGATGGGGTACATCTCTCTGGGGCAGGGTGGTAGCACTTGCAGACTCGATTGAGAAGGCCATTGGTGAAATGCCTATGATTTTAAAACTGATGGAAGATAGAGGTATGGGTGTGTGTGGGAAACAAGCAGGTTGCAACACTAGGGTTGGAAACAGTAAATGTATAAAAGGCATTCAGCATGAAGTTATAAATAAAGACAATAGAACAGGTCAGCAAACAAAGGGGGACAGCAGAGGGCAGCAAGGGACTAGCTCCCTTAAGGTTTACTATACTAATAGCAGGAGTGTTAGAAATAAGATAGATGAGCTAAGATTAATTGCAAGTGCAGGAAACATAGATATTATTGCTATAACAGAGACCTGGCTCAATCTGAAAGATAGGGAGATGCCCTCTGAATGTCACATACAAGGCTATAAATTATTCCACACTGACAGGGTCAACAGGAAAGTGGTGGAGTAGCGATGTATGTCAGAGACAATTTAAATTGTTGTGTTAGACAAGATATTAAATTAGAAGCGTCAGCCACTGAATCTGTTTGGTTACAGCTTCTCGAGGGCCGAGAAAAACTAATTTTGGGTGTGATTTACAGGGCCCCAAATCTTGATAGGGAGTGCAGTAAACTTCTATGGGACGAAATTCGTAAGGCATCTACATACGAAAATGTTGTGCTAATGGGAGATTTCAACTATAGACAGATTGACTGGAGCAATTTGACAGGAAATTTAGAGTCGGGTGACTTTCTTGATACGATCCAGGATTGTTTTTTAAAACAGTTTGTGACAGAGCCAATAGGGGAAATAACCTCCTTGACTTGGTTCTTGCCAGTAGGGAAACACTAATTAATAATCTTGAGGTTAATGATGAGCTTGGGGAGAGTGATCACAAATCACTCAGTTTTAATATATCATGGAATTCCCCTAATAATGGCAATCAAGTCTCCGTCCCTGACTTTCGCTTGGCTGATTTCATAGGACTGAAAAATTACTTAGGTGGGCTGAAACTGGAATGACCTGACTAAGGGTCAGGTAGGTGGTGATGGTTGCCGATATGATGCTTTCCAGGGCATAGTTCTAGCTGCTCAGTCAAATTATGTTCCAAATAGGGAAATCAGATCAAACAAAAATGATCCTAAATGGATGAACAATAGATTAAAATATCTGATTGGTCAAAAGAGAGGCATATATAGGCAAATCAAAAGAGGAGAGGGGCAATTAAGAAATCGATATATTCAGTTAAAGAGAGAAATAAAAAAGGGAATTAGAAAAGCAAAAGAGATTATGAGGTTAAAGTTGCAAGAGAATCGAAGACTAACCCAAAAGGATTCTTCAGGTATACAGAAGTAAGATCAGGGACAAGATAGGCCCACCAAAAGTTCCTCGGGTCAGCTCACTGACAGTGATAAGGAAATGTGTAGAATTTTTAACACATACTTCCTCTCAGTTTTTACACAGGAGGATACCAGCGATATTCCAGTAATGATAAATTATGTAAGAACAGGACGATAATAAACTGTGCACTATTAGGGTCACAAGTGACATGGTCCTTAGGCAAATAGATAAATTAAAACCTAACAAATCCCCAGGCCCTGATGAACTGTATGCAAGGTTCTAAAGGAATGTAAAGAGGAGCTTAGCACACCTTTGGCTAATCTTTTCAACATATCACTACAAACTGGCATGGTGCCAGATAAGTGGAAAATGGCAAATGTGATACCTATTTTCAAAACAGGTGACAGGTCCTTAGCTTCGAACTATAGACCAATAAGCCTAACCTCCATAGTGGGAAAATTTATGGAATCAATAATGCCGAGGCAGTTCGTAGCCACCTTGAAAAGCATAAATTAATCAACGAATCTCAGCATGGTTTTACAAGGGGCGTTCCTGCCTTACGAATTTATTACTTTTTTCACTAAGGTATTTGAGGAGGTAGATCATGGTAACGAATATGATATTGTGTATATGGACTTCAGTAAGGCTTTTGACAGGGTCCCACATCAGAGACTATTGAGGAAAATTAAAGCACATGGAATAGGAGGAGAATTTTTTTCCTGGATAGAGGCATGGTTGACAAATAGGCAGCAGAGAGTTTGCATAAATGGGAGAAATCAGAGTGGGGTAGCGTCACGAAGCGGTGTTCCACAGGGGTCAGTGTTGGGCCCCCTGCTGTTCACAATCTACATAAACGACATAGATGAGGGCATAAAGAGCGACATCGGCAAGTTGCCGATGACACCAAAATAGGCCGTCGAATTCATTCTGACGAGGACATTCGAGCACTCCAGGAAGATTTGAATAGACTGATGCAGTGGTCGGAGAAGTGGCAGATGCAGTTTAATATAGACAAATGCAAAGTTCTAAATGTTGGACAGGACAATAACCATGCCACATATAAACTAAATAATGTAGATCTTAATATTACGGATTGCGAAAAGATTTAGGAGTTCTGGTTAGCAGTAATCTGAAACCAAGACAACAGTGCATAAGTGTTCGCAATAAAGCTAATAGAATCCTTGGCTTCATATCAAGAAGCTAAATAATAGGAGTCCTCAGGTTGTTCTTCAACTCTATACATCCTGGTTAGGCCTCATTTAGATTATGCTGCACAGTTTTGGTCACCGTATTACAGAATGGATATAAATTCTCTGGAAATGTACAAAGGAGGATGACAAAGATGATCCCATGTATCAGAAACCTTCCCTATGAGGATAGACTAAGGGCCCTGAAACTGCACTCTCTAGAAAGACGTAGAATTAGGGGGGATATGATTGAGGTGTATAAGTGGAAGACAGGAATAAATAAAGGGGATGTAAATAGTGTGCTGAAAATATCTAGCCTAGACAGGACTCGCAGCAATGGTTTTAAGTTGGAAAAATTCAGATTCAGGAAGGATATAGGAAAGTACTGGTTTGGTAATAGAGTTGTGGATGAGTGGAACAAACTCCCAAGTACCGTTATAGAGGCCAGAACGTTGTGTAGCTTTAAAAATAGGTTGGATAAATACATGAGTAGATGTGTTGTTAGGTAAGACACATATGCAACAGTTAGACAACATTATTCCGAAACCTTTCGCCTACACAGTAGGCTTCTTCAGTCGAATACAGAAAGTAGGCAGGAACAGTAGAGATGTGAAGACTATGTAATCAGTCCATCACCCTTAAAGTCGTAGAATTTGAGGTTGTCAGTCCCTCGGCCTGGAGAAGTTCAGTTCCATAGTCAGGAACTATCTGAAGATCAAGCGACAGTGCGGAGACTTAAATACTGTCGGAAGGAGAGGTGCAGGGTAGTAGTAGTAGTAGTAGTAGAAGTAGTGAGAGGCAACTGAGAGGTCATGTCCCTCTCAGATCCAACCCTTCTCACTTGAAAAGCTTGTCCAAGGTGTTTTCTGTACCAAGATGCCACGTGTTGCAGTGTCTGACAAGATGAACATCAAAATGGTATACAATACCGACAGGTTGTTAGGTAAGACACATATGCAACAGTTAGACAACTTTATTCCGAAACGTTTCGCCTACACAGTAGGCTTCTTCAGTCGAATACAGAAAGTAGGCAGGAACAGTAGAGATGTGAAGACGATGTAAGCAGTCCATCACCTCTTAAAGTCGTAGAATTTGAGGTTGTCAGTCCCTCGGCCTGGAGAAGTTCAGTTCCATAGTCAGGAACTATCTGAAGATCAAGCGACAGTGCGGAGACTTAAATACTGTCGGAAGGAGAGGTGCAGGGTAGTAGTAGTAGTAAGTAGTAGTAGTAGTGAGAGGCAACTGAGAGGTCATGTCCCTCTCAGATCCAACCCTTCTCACTTGAAAAGCTTGTCCAAGGTGTTTTTCTGTACCAAGATGCCACGTGTTGCAGTGTCTGACAAGATGAACATCAAAATGGTATACAATACCGACAGGTTGTTAGGTAAGACACATATGCAACAGTTAGACAACTTTATTCCGAAACGTTTCGCCTACACAGTAGGCTTCTTCAGTCGAATACAGAAAGTAGGCAGGAACAGTAGAGATGTGAAGACGATGTAATCAGTCCATCACCCTTAAAGTCGTAGAATTTGAGGTTGTCAGTCCCTCGGCCTGGAGAAGTTCAGTTCCATAGTCAGGAACTATCTGAAGATCAAGCGACAGTGCGGAGACTTAAATACTGTCGGAAGGAGAGGTGCAGGGTAGTAGTAGTAGTAGTAGTAGTAGTAGTGAGAGGTAACTGAGAGGTCATGTCCCTCTCAGATCCAACCCTTCTCACTTGAAAAGCTTGTCCAAGGTGTTTTCTGTACCAAGATGCCACGTGTTGCAGTGTCTGACAAGATGAACATCAAAATGGTATACAATACCGACAGGTTGTTAGGTAAGACACATATGCAACAGTTAGACAACTTTATTCCGAAACGTTTCGCCTACACAGTAGGCTTCTTCAGTCGAATACAGAAAGTAGGCAGGAACAGTAGAGATGTGAAGACGATGTAATCAGTCCATCACCCTTAAAGTCGTAGAATTTGAGGTTGTCAGTCCCTCGGCCTGGAGAAGTTCAGTTCCATAGTCAGGAACTATCTGAAGATCTGAAAGTTAAGACACATGTGCAACATCTGGATATCTTTATTGTAGTAGACGTTTCGCCATCCAGTGGCTTTATCAATACAGATTCTAGGACATAATAGGAAGACAGTAGAACTATATACAAAAGATGAGGTAATCAGTCCCTCGGCCTTGGAGTTAGTGTTCACAGCATCGTGGTGGAGGAGAGTCTGGAGCAAAGGCAAGAAGACTGGCGCTTTTTATAGGCGTCAGTGAATGGGACGGGCAGCAGACGAGGGCAGTCACTGGTAGGCGGGATTCCCCAGTGGAAGTAGGTCCTTCCCAAAGAGATGGGTAGTTGCAGCAGCCGTGAAGAAGTCTTGTAGATGTCCTCTGAACCAAGATTCCATGATGTTGCAGTGTCTGACAAGTTGTGCAAGAAAGGTATAAAATACCGACAATATGAAAGTTAAGACACATGTGCAACATCTGGATATCTTTATTGTAGTAGACGTTTCGCCATCCAGTGGCTTTATCAATACAGATTCTAGGACATAATAGGAAGACAGTAGAACTATATACAAAAGATGAGGTATCAGTCCCTCGGCCTTGGAGTTAGTGTTCACAGCATCGTGGTGGAGGAGAGTCTGGAGCAAAGGCAAGAAGACTGGCGCTTTTTATAGGCGTCAGTGAATGGGACGGGCAGCAGACGAGGGCAGTCACTGGTAGGCGGGATTCCCCAGTGGAAGTAGGTCCTTCCCAAAGAGATGGGTTAGTTGCAGCAGCCGTGAAGAAGGTCTTGTAGATGTCCTCTGAACCAAGATTCCATGATGTTGCAGTGTCTGACAAGTTGTGCAAGAAAGGTATAAAATACCGACAATATGAAAAGTTAAGACACATGTGCAACATCTGATATCTTTATTGTAGTAGACGTTTCGCCATCCAGTGGCTTTATCAATACAGATTCTAGGACATAATAGGAAGACAGTAGAACCTATATACAAAAGATGAGGTAATCAGTCCCTCGGCCTTGGAGTTAGTGTTCACAGCATCGTGGTGGAGGAGAGTCTGGAGCAAAGGCAAGAAGACTGGCGCTTTTTATAGGCGTCAGTGAATGGGACGTGCAGCAGACGAGGGCAGTCACTGGTAGGCGGGATTCCCCAGTGGAAGTAGGTCCTTCCCAAAGAGATGGGTTAGTTGCAGCAGCCGTGAAGAAGGTCTTGTAGATGTCCTCTGAACCAAGATTCCATGATGTTGCAGTGTCTAACAAGTTGTGCAAGAAAGGTATAAAATACCGACAATATGAAAGTTAAGACACATGTGCAACATCTGGATATCTTTATTGTAGTAGACGTTTCGCCATCCAGTGGCTTTATCAATACAGATTCTAGGACATAATAGGAAGACAGTAGAACTATATACAAAAGATGAGGTAATCAGTCCCTCGGCCTTGGAGTTAGTGTTCACAGCATCGTGGTGGAGGAGAGTCTGGAGCAAAGGCAAGAAGACTGGCGCTTTTTATAGGCGTCAGTGAATGGGACGGGCAGCAGACGAGGGCAGTCACTGGTAGGCGGGATTCCCCAGTGGAAGTAGGTCCTTCCCAAAGAGATGGGTTAGTTGCAGCAGCCGTGAAGAAGGTCTTGTCATATTGTCGGTATTTTATACCTTTCTTGCACAACTTGTCAGACACTGCAACATCATGGAATCTTGGTTCAGAGGACATCTACAAGACCTTCTTCACGGCTGCTGCAACTAACCCATCTCTTTGGGAAGGACCTACTTCCACTGGGGAATCCCGCCTACCAGTGACTGCCCTCGTCTGCTGCCCGTCCCATTCACTGACGCCTATAAAAAGCGCCAGTCTTCTTGCCTTTGCTCCAGACTCTCCTCCACCACGATGCTGTGAACACTAACTCCAAGGCCGAGGGACTGATTACCTCATCTTTTGTATATAGTTCTACTGTCTTTCCTATTATGTCCTAGAATCTGTATTGATAAAGCCACTGGATGGCGAAACGTCTACTACAATAAAGATATCCAGATGTTGCACATGTGTCTTAACTTTCATATTGTCGTATTTTATACCTTTCTTGCACAACTTGTCAGACACTGCAACATCATGGAATCTTGGTTCAGAGGACATCTACAAGACCTTCTTCACGGCTGCTGCAACTAACCATCTCTTTGGGAAGGACCTACTTCCACTGGGGAATCCCGCCTACCAGTGACTGCCCTCTTTTGCTGCCCGTCCCATTCACTGACGCCTATAAAAAGCGCCATCTTTCTTCCCTTTTGCTCCAGCCCTCTCCTCCACCACGATGCTGTGAACACTAACTCCAAGGCCGAGGGACGATACCTCATCTTTTGTATATATTTTCTACTGTCTTCCTTTTATGTCCTAGAATCTGTATTGTAAAGCCACTGGATGGCGAAACGTCTACTACAATAAAGATATCCAGATGTTGCACATGTGTCTTAACTTTCATATTGTCTTTATTTTATACCTTTCTTGCACAACTTGTCAGACACTGCACATCATGGAATCTTGGGTTTTCAGAGGACATCTACAAGACCTTCTTCACGGCTGCTGCAACTAACCCATCTCTTTGGGAAGGACCTACTTCCACTGGGGAACCCCGCCTACCAGTGACTGCCCTCGTCTGCTGCCCGTCCCTTTTCACTGACGCCTATAAAAAGCGCCAGTCTTCTTCCCTTTTGGGCTCCAGACTCCCCTCCACCACGATGCTGTGAACACTAAACTCCAAGGCCGGGGGACTGATTACCTCATCTTTTGTATATAGTTCTACTGTCTTCCTATTATGTCCTAGAATCTGTATTGATAAAGCCACGGGATGGCGAAACGTCTACTAAAATTTAAAGATATCCAGATGTTGCACATGTGTCTTAACTTTAAATATTGTCGGTATTTTAATACCTTTCTTGCACAACTTGTCAGACACTGCAACATCATGGAATCTTGGTTCAGAGGACATCACAAGACCTTCTTCACGGCTGCTGCAACTAACCCATCTCTTTGGGAAGGACCTACTTCCACTGGGGAATCCCGCCTACCAGTGACTGCCCTCGTCTGCTGCCCGTCCCATTCACTGACGCCTATAAAAAGCGCAGTCTTCTTGCCTTTGCTCCAGACTCTCCTCCACCACGATGCTGTGAACACTAACTCCAAGGCCGAGGGACTGATTACCTAAATTTTTGTAAAATAGTTCTACTGTCTTCCTATTATGTCCTAGAATCTGTATTGATAAAGCCACTGGATGGCGAAACGTCTACTACAATAAAGATATCCAGATGTTGCACATGTGTCTTAACTTTCATATTGTCGGTATTTTTATACCTTTCTTGCAAAAACTATCTGAAGATCAAGCGACAGTGCGGAGACTTAAATACTGTCGGAAGGAGAGGTGCAGGGTAGTAGTAGTAGTAGTAGTAGTAGTAGTAGTAGTAGTAGTAGTAGTGAGAGGCAACTGAGGGGTCATGTCCCTCTCAGATCCAACCCTTCTCACTTGAAAAGCTTGTCCAAGGTGTTTTCTGTACCAAGATGCCACGTGTTGCAGTGTCTGACAAGATGAACATCAAAATGGTATACAATACCGACAGGTTGTTAGGTAAGACACATATGCAACAGTTAGACAACTTTATTCCGAAACGTTTCGCCTACACAGTAGGCTTCTTCAGTCGAATACAGAAAGTAGGCAGGAACAGTAGAGATGTGAAGACGATGTAATCAGTCCATCACCCTTAAAGTCGTAGAATTTGAGGTTGTCAGTCCCTCGGCCTGGAGAAGTTCAGTTCCATAGTCAGGAACTATCTGAAGATCAAGCGACAGTGCGGAGACTTAAATACTGTCGGATAGTTCCTGACTATGGAACTGAACTTCTCCAGGCCGAGGGACTGACAACCTCAAATTCTACGACTTTAAGGGTGATGGACTGATTACATCGTCTTCACATCTCTACTGTTCCTGCCTACTTTCTGTATTCGACTGAATACAGTATCTTCTTCTTCTATCAACTTTTCTGTACTCGACTGAAGAAGCCTACTGTGTAGGCGAAACGTTTCGAAATAAAGATACCTAACTGTTGCATATGTGTCTTACCTAACAACCTGTCGGTATTTTATACCATTTTAATGTTCAATTTGTCAGACACTGCAACACAAGGGTATCTTGGTACAGACCTGCAATCAACCTCAACAACCTCCACTAGTGAGAACGGCTAGATTTGAGAAGGACCTGACCTCCCAACATCTGAGTTCTTACCTCATCTAGTCACCTACGTCTCACCTCTTGGCGCTATAAAAAGGCTCCATCCTGTCACTTCATCTCCATATTTTTCATACTATGGAACAATGCTCTTCTCCAGACTGAGGGACTGACCACCTCAAAAATTTAAAGGGTGATGACTGATTACATCGTCTTCAAGTATCTTCTTCTTCTATCAACTTTTCTGTACTCGACTGAAGAAGCCTACTGTGTAGGCGAAACGTTTCGAAATAAAGATACCTAACTGTTGCATATGTGTCTTACCTAACAACCTGTGGGTATTTTATACCTTTTTAAAATGTTCACCTTGGAAAGCTTTTCAAGTGAGAAGGGTTGGATCTGAGAGGGACATGACCTCTCAGTTGCCTCTCACTACTACTATTTCTACTACTACAAACTATACTACTACTATACTACCCTGCACCTCTCCTTCCGACAGTATTTAAGTCTCCGCACTGTCGCTTGATCTTCAGATAGTTCCTGACTATGGAACTGAACTTCTCCAGGCCGAGGGACTGACAAACCTCAAATTCAAACGACTTTAAGGGTGAGGGGACTGATTACTTTCGTCTTCACATCTCTACTGTTCCTGCCTACTTTCTGTATTCGACTGAAGAAGCCTACGTGTAGGCGAAACTTTTCGGAATAAGTTGTCTAAAACTTTTTGCATATGTGTCTTACCTAACAACCTGTCGGTATTGTTTTAACCATTTTGATGTTCATCTTGTCAGACACTGCAACCACGTGGCATCTTTGGAACAGAAAACACCTTGCAAGCTTTTCAAGTTAAAGGTTGGATCTGAGAGGACAAAAACCTCTCGTTGCCTCTCACTACTACAACTACTACTACAAACTACTACAACCCTGCACCTCTCCTCCGACAGTATTAAGTCTCCGCACTGTCGCTTGATCTTCAGATAGTTCCTGACTATGGAACTGAACTTCTCCAGGCCGAGGGACTGACAACCTCAAATTCTACGACTTTAAGGGTGATGGACTGATTACATCGTCTTCACATCTCTACTGTTCCTGCCTACTTTCTGAAATTCGACTGAAGAAGCATACTGTGTAGGCGAAACGTTTCGGAATAAAGTTGTCTAACTGTTGCATATGTGTCTTACCTAACAACCTGTCGGTATTGTATACCATTTTGATGTTCATCATGAGTAGATGTGGGTGGGTGTGAGTTAGACCTGATAGCTTGTGCTAACAGGTCGGTTGCCGTGTTCCTCCCTTAAGTCAATGTGACCTGACCTGACTAGGTTGGGTGCATTGGCTTAAGCCGGTAGGAGACTTGGACCTGCCTCGCATGGGCCAGTAGGCCTTCTGCAGTGTTCCTTCGTTCTTATGTTCTTCTTATGTTCTTATGTTAACAGTTAGGTATCTTTATTATGAAACGTTTCGCCTACACAGTAGGCTTCTTCAGTCAAGTACAGAAAAGTTGATAGAAGCAGAAGATACTTGAAGACGATGTAATCAGTCCATCACCCTTAAAGTTTTGAGGTGGTCAGTCCCTCAGTCTGGAGAAGAGCATTGTTCCATAGTATGAAACAATATGGAGAAGAAGTGACAGGATGGAGCTTTTTATAGCGCCAAGAGGTGAGACGTAGGCCACTAGGAGAGGTAAGAACTCAGATGTTGAGAAGTCAGGTCCCTCTCAAATCCAGCCCCTCTCACTAGTGGAAGTTGTCGAAGTTGATTGCAGGTCTGTACCAAGATACCCTTGTGTTGCAGTGTCTGACAGATTGAACATTAAAATGGTATAAAAAACCGACAGGTTGTTAGGTAAGACACATATGCAAAAACAGTTAGGTATCTTTATTATGAAACGTTTCGCCTACACAGTAGGCTTCTTCAGTCAAGTACAGAAAAGTTGATAGAAGCAGAAGATACTTGAAGACGATGTAATCAGTCCATCACCCTTAAAGTTTTGAGGTGGTCAATCCCTCAGTCTGGAGAAGAGCATTGTTCCATAGTTGAAACAATATGGAGAAGAAGTGACAGGGTGGAGAAGAAGTGACAGGATGGAGCTTTTTATAGCGCCAAGAGGTGAGACGTAGGCCACTAGGAGAGGTAAGAACTCAGATGTTGAGAAGTCAGGTCCCTCTCAAATCCAGCCCCTCTCACTAGTGGAAGTTGTCGAAGTTGATTGCAGGTCTGTACCAAGATACCCTTGTGTTGCAGTGTCTGACAGATTGAACATTAAAATGGTATAAAATACCGACAGGTTGTTAGGTAAGACACATATGCAACAGTTAGGTATCTTTATTATGAAACGTTTCGCCTACACAGTAGGCTTCTTCAGTCAAGTACAGAAAAGTTGATAGAAGCAGAAGATACTTGAAGACGATGTAATCAGTCCATCACCCTTAAAGTTTTGAGGTGGTCAGTCCCTCAGTCTGGAGAAGAGCTTTGTTCCATAGTATGAAACAATATGGAGAAGAAGTGACAGGATGGAGCTTTTTTATAGCGCCAAGAGGTGAGACGTAGGCCACTAGGAGAGGTAAGAACTCAGATGTTGAGAAGTCAGGTCCCTCTCAAATCCAGCCCCTCTCACTAGTGGAAGTTGTCGAAGTTGATTGCAGGTCTGTACCAAGATACCCTTGTGTTGCAGTGTCTGACAGATTGAACATTAAAATGGTATAAAATACCGACAGGTTGTTAGGCAGGTTGTTAGGTAAGACACATATGCAACAGTTAGGTATCTTTATTATGAAACGTTTCGCCTACACAGTAGGCTTCTTCAGTCAAGTACAGAAAAGTTGATAGAAGCAGAAGATACTTGAAGACGATGTAATCAGTCCATCACCCTTAAAGTTTTGAGGTGGTCAGTCCCTCAGTCTGGAGAAGAGCTTTGTTCCATAGTATGAAACAATATGGAGAAGAAGTTTAGGTCTCTCGTAATAACAACAGAAATGAGCACTCATACGAGCTGTGTTAAAACACCATCTGGGAAAATGACTGACATTTTTGTGTTTTTGTGTAATAACTCTTGAACGGCCGAAGATAGCAAAAAATTATTAAAAAAAAATATAGAGGACCAAAAGATAAAATTTTCGTACGTTTCCATTTTTACTGCAAGCGCAACGAGCCGATCTACAACTGAAATAAAAGTTACAATTTTTAGGCATTTTAATTTTCTATAAAAGAAACTATGTGATTTTTTTTAGGCACAATGAATGGCGTTTTACTTTAGAAAAAAAGTTTTTTTTAATATGATATATGAAATAGTTATGTTTCTGAATAAAACACAGGTGACACCATAGACACATGTTTAGCCTATTTCACCATGTTTATTTCATTGCTTATAACTGGCTGCTTAATGTCACAGTATCTTCCCAGACATTAAATTTAACAATTTGTCTTATGTTTCAGATAAGTGACATTATAGAGCAATGAACTCTCTAATTAATGCTAGTTTGGAGCTGAAAGGCAACAAACACTTGACGCTCTCAAGAGGAATCCACATAAGTTGCTGAACAAAATATCAAGACTAGTAAGAGAACATGTGCTAAATATCAACCAGATATATTTCAAATGAAGATTTAAAGCATTTGACTTTAAAAAAAAAAACTTGTTTATTCTCTACAGAAGAAGCCTGTCCACCGAATACAAAATTACCAAAAACCAGACGTCGTATTGAATTCATTGTCGCAACTTAGGAAATATGAAAATCTTCTGACAACTACTGTAACCAGCGTGGAGATGAACTGGAAACAAAGGCAAATATTGAGTTAATACATCTAAGGATCTAATTACTTCTGAAGATCGCTATCACTTCCTTCAGAATTGTCACAAGTAGGTCGACCAAAGGCAGAGGGTCGTGGTGGCATGTTTGAGAGTCTATCTTCATTTTTATAAGGAAAAGACGAATGCTAATACAATCCTAAAGATATCAAGACTATAATTAGGGATCTCTGTGTGGAAGCGAGGAGAATATTTATTCTCACTGATATTTGAAAGAATTTTTCATTAAACATTAGAGACCAACGTACTCTTCCCAACGTTTCCAAACAATTCGTGCACTTTCACTTTTAAAGATACTGCTAGTATCTCAGAGTATCAGTTATAATTGGTACTCTGAGAGAAAAAAAAGATCCTGAAGACAAAAAGCTAAGGATTGTTGCTGCTGCTGTTGTTGTTGCTGATACTGTTATTGTTGTTGCTGCTGCTGCTGCTGCTGCTGATACTGTTATTGTTGTTGTTGCTGCTGCTGCTGCTGCTGCTGTTGCTGATACTGTTATTGTTGTTGCTGCTGCTGCTGCTGCTGCTGCTGTTGCTGATACTGTTATTGTTTTTGCTGCTGCTGCTGCTGCTGCTGCTGTTGCTGATACTGTTATTGTTGTTGCTGCTGCTGCTGCTGCTGCTGCTGCTGTTGTTGCTGATACTGTTATTGTTGTTGCTGCTGCTGCTGCCATTATATCTGATGACATATGAGCTAAGGTGTATGATTTGGAAAACTATTATTTTTTGTAAGAATGGAAGCTTGACCAGAGGAATGGGGATGACCGAGATACAGAGAACTCCTGGTACTGTCAATGCTGGCATGCGCAGATGCAAATGAAACTCTGCAGAACGTAACTGGAGTCATATCTAACAGGTGAGCAGCATATATAAAGTATGTTCTGCAGAAGTATGGATCAGCTCACATCTTCTCTGATGGATTCACTGATGAGCCAAGAACAAAAGATGGTGCACAAGTCAGCTGCACGGAATCACAAGGTGTCTGTGTTCAGTTTCCTGGTGATATGGTAATGCTGTGTAAAAATAAGACTTCTTGTATAACCAGGAAAACAAACATTGATTCATTCACCTGAATGACAAACTACAATAGTCTGGAACACTACAGACCACGTACAGCATGTTGCTGGTGTTCATGTTATAGAAGCTGCAGTTGCTTCAGCTGCCAAAACCACTGTCCTTGTTGGCGACGACACTGCTTAAATAAATTCTCTCGTTATATCATGGTAACACATAGACCTGTGTTAACATGATATGCAGCAGAACTCAAGCAATCATCAAGGGGATGTCGGGTGTGGTGTATCAACCAGTTAAAAGCATGTCTTGGTCCCTCAGCATGTGAAACTTTTTTGTGTCCATGCTTTCTCAGGATGTGACACACCTCCCGTCTTTAAAAGAATAAAGAGAATCATACCTTGCTGAGCCAGCAACTCACTGCCAACTGAGAGGGAAAGAATCATTACCGTATGGGAAAATAGTACATGTATGTCGGCGATCAGAATGACGATATTGATCATCTACTCTGCAGACAGTTCCATGAATAGGAGGCACTGACTACAACACAAGGAAAGGCACAGTCCCTGCCTCCTGCATCGTCTGTTGCAAAATACCACAACCTCCGTGTCTATTTTCAGATCATGGTTTGGAAAGGACAGAGTTGCCACCTTAATGGGTTTGGTGGTCTGTAGCAAGTGGCAATTATGTGGCCAGACAAACAAATAAGACACCTGCTCCACCAGGGTTTTAGATATGATTTTCTTCAGTATTAAAAGAAGAATGTCTAACCGCTTCAAGTACTTGGTTCAAGTACAGTTTACCCTGTACATCTCTATGTGGAGAATGTCTAGGTTCTAATTACACTAATAAATAGATTTAAGCATGATCTAGTATATCAAGTATTTGTTACAAGTGGTATTCTTAATGCAGTGTGTTGGTAGTAAGTCCGCATGTCGCCTAAAAACTCTTAGATTTTTCGTGTCAGTACATTTAGTATTTTCCTTCAATAACTTCATTTAAAAAGTCTGACTTTCCCTATTATTCAGTTGATATAATAAGATTAAGTAAAAGAACACATGACATTTTATTGTGACAAAGTTTCGCTCTTCAGGAGCTTGACAAAGCTCTTGGAGAGCTACGGTTAGTATGCAGTGTATCATTTCATACATTCCATATGCTTGTAATTAGGGGTGAAGAAAACAATATGTTGACCTGGTCTGTGGATTCAAGTGGAAAACTTGAACTTCTGGTGTTCACTGTCACATAGCACTTGCTTCTGAATGTCTTCAGCGATGAGTAATGGCCATTATGTGGCGTTAACGAGTCACTCAGCTTCCTGGCCGAGTGCAACATCTCTTTCCATTCACTAGCAAGTATGTGAACATTTTTCAGTGCGAAAAAGCATGTTGTGCTTATTTGGCAGTGAAGCATGACCTCTAAACATTGCAGTGATGACGGGGCTGGAGACAGTGGATATGTAACTTGTGGTGTGAATATTATACGAACAATTCTGTGCGTAGAAATTAGAAAAGCGCGAGGATATATGAAAAATATTATTAAGAGGGAGGAGGAAGAGAATTGTTGAAGTGAGTTGGGAATTTAGAGAGGTTGTAATCGAATAGGATAACCAAGTGGATGAGCGCACCCAGGGTGGAAGGATGGAGAGGTCTAGGTGGTCCCAGGAAGAGTTGGGCGGAAGATGTGAAAGAGGTGTTTAAGTGTTAGGAGCATTTATCAGGCATTTGTAAATGCGCTTGAGTGGAGACAGATGATTTTGAGGCTTTGACTTGTTGCCGGAGCGTAACATGAATGTATTCAGGAAAAACTGTTTAGACTGACTTAAGCCCTTGAGGTGGTAAGTACAGTGCCTGTACTGTGGCGTCATCTGTGACGTCTCCACACTTCTGGTAAGAGCTCTTGAATGAATGCTGAATGCTTTCTTTTCTAGCCATCCTACCTTGGTAGGAGACAGTTAGTGTAGTAAAAGAAATGTTAAGTTATAAAAACGGGGTTTAACTTAACTTTTTCTACGTGAGGAAATATTGTGATTTTTACTAACTTACTGAACAGCTTTGTATTGCTTATGTACGTCTTCTGTCTCGTGTATATCAGTGCTTTAGTTTTTTCTTTATATCTGTAAATGTTTTGTTTCTTTTGCTGTGACATTTGTCCGTTGAACAGCAGTTTATTAAATGTCTTTACACTTCCCTACATTGTTCTATGTTCTCTTCAGATATCTTATAGTGACTGCTAGAATTTCTTTTCTTCTGCAATAGTTTTCGTTTACAATTTGAGAACGCCTTATTCAATCGGCTTCGAATTTCCAACACTGGTGTACTGCAACGTCGCCTCCAACAAAAGGGAGAATCTAAAAGCCTACTAGACTGTGAAACAACAACCATAACACAAAAGAGGCTGGTGTCTATACAAAATTCTATGCAGAGGATGCGACAAGATTTATGTGGGAGAAGCCGGCGAAAGTTTAAATCCAGCATATTTTAATTACTAGCAGACGTAGTTACTGATTCAATGCGACTATTTTTGCTGAATTTTAATAGTTCCCTGGTATGTTTATGTGAGGCTAGCATGCCTCCAGACACCGTTTCTGTTAGGCTAGCACTGGTTACAAAATGTGATATCCATACAGTATAGACATCTCCAGAGAATACTAGGTCAACTTATTGATCCCCCACTAACATCTAGCCTGTTTCTGGTTTTGTAACTGGTTCTCAGAGAGTATTATGGTCTAGTTATCCTTGAAAATTAAGATAAATTTTAATAGCACTTTGGGATCACAACTGGTAGAACACAAACTAACAAAATAAAATTTGAGACCTTTAATACAAAAATTGTCTAGGTGGACATTGTTAAAGTAAATATATTTGAAATACTTTAGGATACAAGCTCCTACACTTCTCTTGTAATACAATGTTAAATTGTACATATAGTAGTATAGTGCTCAGGGCACATTTTGTACAGTACAAATCTTAAGTACCGTCTGGTACGTTGATATCAAGTATAAGAATAATGCAAGTGTGTGTGAAAATGTGTGTATGTGCTCAAAGTGATCATTATGTCTCAGTAAGACTAAACTCAACTTAGACTTAATCAGTGATTGATAACAAGTCCTCAAACAATACAACTTCTCGACCATTATGGCAATCAAACAGCTTGCTTGAACAATAAGACGAACCATTCACCACACAGCAATACTGTACAAAGTAGTAGTAAGCAGCAGCACAGCTTCTGGAACAAGGAGACAAAACGACCCTAACCGGTGACCTTCAGCAGATCCTCCGTAAAAGGCATAAAGGTCCCTTAATACTGAATCTAAGTTCAGCATAACCAAATCCCCGACTACGACAGTCAGTAGATGCCACACAAAGTAGGTCAGAAGCGTTAACTTAGAACCAAGGTTCAACAGAGTGCCTACATGACACACAACCTCTGCAAAACGTTAAAAATCACTGAGTCTGAACGATGCTCTGTGAATAGGGTTGCACAGAGTTAAAAGAAGTATGTTTCGGCTCTCCAACGAAATCATACTCTACCAAAAAACACTCTAAATCTCGAACACACGACCAGATAGACCAGAGACAAGAGAGATGGTTCCAGGACAAGAAGTAGATATCAAGAAAGAGGTGGTGCTTCTCAAGCGAGAACCAGCTATAGAAGTGAGGAGGGCAGCTCCAACATCAGGTACGATCAAGTGACTAGTGACTAGCCAGTGCTACTCCAGCGACCCTGGCAGGTTCCGCCTGACACGAAGAAGCGAGCTGGTAGTTAGCAAAGCAGTTTGCGAGTGCGGGCAGCCAATCACAGCTCTCCAACAGCGAGCACAGTGAAGTGTAAATGTAACATACTATCTACATTCATAAGCTAATATAAAAAGTTAAATAATAATATAAAGCAAGATATTTTCACTCTAGCTATTAATGAAATTATCAGCAATGTAAAATTATATGAAAGATAATATATACATATAATATACATGGGTCCCATTCAGGAGGCACAACAGCGCTCCTCTCAACACCGTTTCTGTGAGGCTAGCGTGCCTCTTGAGTCTAGACAATGTTTCTGTGAGGCTAGCGTGCCTCTTGAGTCTAGACAATGTTTCTGTGAGGCTAGCGTGCCTCTTGAGTCTAGACAATGTTTCTGTGAGGCTAGCGTGCCTCTTGAGTCTAGACAATGTTTCTGTGAGGCTAGCGTGCCTCTTGAGTCTAGACAATGTTTCTGTGAGACTAGCGTGCCTCTAGAATGTTTCTGTGAGGCTATCGTGCCTCTAGAGTCTAGACAATGTTTCTGTGAGACTAGCGTGCCTCTAGAGTCTAGACAATGTTTCTGTGAGGCTATCGTGCCTCTAGAATCTAGACAATGTTTCTGTGAGGCTAGCGTGCCTCTAGAGTCTAGACAATGTTTCTGTGAGGCTAGCGTGCCTCTAGAGTCTAGACAATGTTTCTGTGAGGCTGGTGCGTCTCCAGACACTGTTACAGGAAAAATGTTGTAGTCTGCCATCTTCCATTTTGCAAGTAGAAGGTTGAAATCTCCTAGTTATCAGACAGATAGACAGATCAAGAGTTAGTCAACTAGACAGATAAATTGGCAGCCAGCTAGGCAGACAGACCATCAATCAATCAAGCCTAGCGTTGACCTAAGAATGAGACCCTGGCCTACTGCTCACATGTGAGGATCTGGTGACGTCACAGCTGTAAAGTAGCTGGGATTATCTAAGTGTATACTACACAAGTACACAGTAACACTACTGACTAATCAGATTGATAGATGGACAGATACTTTGATGGAGATAAACTGACAGCCACAACACCCCGAAAGAGCACAGATGGTGGTGTCGCAGATGGTGATGCTGCAGATGGCGAAGGAAAGAGGGAATTACCTGCTGGTTAATTAAGGGAACAATATCCTTCCAGGAGCAATAACAATAGGAGCAACAAAAGCAGCAGTAGCAGTAACAATAACAACAACAACCGTAACAACAGCGACATCAGTACCAGCAGCAGAACCACCACTACCACCAGCAATAATAACAAGAACAACAGTAAAAATAACAGTAGCATCAATTCCAGAAGCAGCAACAGCAGCAGCAGCGTCACAAGAGGTATGACCAGCAATACATGGAGTATAACTGGAGAGGGTTTTAGGGATCAACGCCCCCGCGGCTCGATCTGAGACCAGGCCTCGTGGTGCATCAGAGTCTGATCAACCAGGCTGTTACTGCTGGCCGCACTCAAACTGGTGTACGAGCCACAGCCCTACTGGTCAGGTACTGACTTTAGACGCCTGTCCAGTGCCTTCTTGAAGACAGCCAGGGGTCTATTCGTAATCCCCCTTATGTATGCTGGGAGGCAGTTGAACAGTCTTGGGCCCCTGACACTTACTGTGTTGTCTCTCAGTGTACTCATGGCGCCCCTGCTTTTCATTGGGAGAATGTTGCATCTCCTGCCGAGTCTTTTGCTTTCATAGGGAGTGATTTTCGTGTGCAAGTGTGGTACTAATCCCTCTTGAATTTCCAAAGTGTATATTATCATGTATCTCTCTCGCCTGCATTCCAGGGAATACAAATCAAGGGGCTTCAACCGTTCCCAGTAGTTTCGGCGCCTTATCATACATATGTGTGCCGTGAAAGTTATTTGCACACTTTCCAGGTCAGCAATATCGCCTGCTTTAAGGGGGAAATTTAAAGTGTAAGTTTATTTCACCCCTAAAAGGAGAAAAAGGGGTTTTTTAAAAAGGGAATATTATGTGGTTGGTGCCCGGGTTTTAAATTTTCTCTTTTATCCTCTCATCTTTTTTCCTCCCAAAATGCGGTTTTTTAACTTTTTTGGTGATTTTTAAAGGGTGAGATCATCTGATATTATCACTCCCAAAATTTCTTCGCTTTAATTTTTTCGTTCTATGAGCATGAGCACAGCAAGAACACAAAAAAAACAGCAAAAAAAGAACAGCAGAAAAAACCATCAGAAAGAACTGCTGCAGGAGCAGCAGAAAGGGAATCAGCAAAGGAACACAGCAAGAAAACAGGAAAAACAGCATGGGGAAGCGCACAACAACGGAAACCAACGGGTTTAAATTGTTTAAATTATTTACAGGATGACTGCCCTTAGGGGCCCCTTATTTTTCCGGGCAAATTATCCACCATTTTCCTGTTTTTTTTCTCCTTAAACTGGGTTGCTTTCTGAACCTTTCACTGTTTGCGTCCCACCATCACTGGGGGTTGGGGGTCTCCCCCTTTCTTTTGAAAACTGCGTTTTCCCATATCACTGATTGTGTCTCCACCTTCATTTTGTTGTGTCTCCCCCATCACTTTTGTTGCGTCTCCAGCATCATTGTGTTCGTCCCCCCCACCATCATTGTATTGCGTCTCGTTGGGGCCCCCCCTGCCAAATTTACGGTTAAATTTTAAACCCTGCCGGCCGGCAGAACCACGGGGGTAGGGTCTTAAAAAACCCAATGTGGGGAATGCTGACCCGGCCCCTTAGAACATTATGTACCTGAGCGCCTCTGGGTTTAAGCACCTAAGCAGTGGGGAAACCAACACCTAAGGGTAAAACCGGGGTTTTTTGGGGTTCCAACATTATGTACCTGACGCCTCTCGGTACCAAAACCCAACAGTAGGTTAAAACCCGAAAAAAACCCAAGGGTACATGTCTACTGGCTTCAAACAAAAATTTTGTACCTGGTTCTCACGGTTTCGCATCTCAGCAGTAGGACCTGACCACCTAATCGTACAAAGTCTTTCTGGGTTCCCAAAATTTTAAATACCTGAACTCCCCAGGGTATGCTCTAAGCAGTAGGTTTCCTGGGGCCAAAAGGTAACAGTATGGCTTTAGGGAAAAAATCTACGCAGTAAAGGGACCTTTAACACCTTATCGACCCATCTAAATGGGGGTTTGAAAAAACCCCCTCACCGCGCTTTACTGAGCTGTTGGCCCCCAGTTACTTGACGGCCGCATTCGTGAGCCCTTTCAGCTGGTGTTTTGGGCTAAACGGTGTCAACCGGCCTTAGAGAGTTTTTAAAATGGGGCTACCGGTTTATTCCCGTGGACTCACCGCCTACGCTTGTCAACTGTGGGGCCGAGTCATCGGATGCTGTTTGGGGGGACATTACATGAAGATAAGGTTGGAGTGTTACACTGAACTGGGCTAGGTCCGTAGTGTGACACTTAAGCAAGTATGATGGATTGGAACACTGAATATGCAAGGACCGTAGTGGAACACTGAGATGAAAAGGGTGTCGTGTGACACTGAAGATGGCCTGGTTGTAGTGTACACTGAATAGGGTCATGTGACTGGCCTCGACAAAGACGCTATGCGGGTAGTGTGACGCAGAGACAAGGGTGTCAATGGGGACCGGTTGCGAAAGTGTGTGTATTACACGGAGAAAAGGGTGTCAAGTGACACGGGAGAAAAGAGCGTCACAACTCGGATAAGTGTCGTGAGAAACAGTTGATTGAATTTCTTATTTAAATGTTACTTAATTTATTATTTTAGCATATAGATATATGACACAGTATTGTCAAGAGTTGTACCCTGTGTAGGGTCGGCAATTATTTATTATTTTAGTAAAATGCTAATTATAATTTATTATTGTAACATGTACATATTATCAGATGTTAGTTCAAATACCTCTAGACCAAACAAAGTTGATTTTTATATAATATTAGAGATTAATTTATTTTAATGTGTGTATTTATGTATCCCGAACTCTTTATTACAAAAGGAGTAAAACTTACCATCTTTAAAAAACTACTTTTTTTGTAATAGTCTCCACCATCACTGTGTCGCGTCTCATCAATGTATTGCATCTCTAGCATCAATGTGTTGCGTCTCCAGCATCACTGTTGCGTCTCCAGCATCACTGTGTTGCGTCTTCAGCAACAATGCGTTGCGTCTCCAGCATCACTATGTTGCGTCTTCAGCATAAGTGTGTTGCGTCTCTAGCATCACTGTGATGAGTCTCTAGCATCACTGTGTTGGCCACCACAACGAACACTACCACCATCATCACCATCACCACCATCAGCACCATCACAACCACAATCACCATTATCACCACCATCACCGCACCACCACCACCACCACCAACATCACCGCACCACCACCATCACAACCACCACCAACACCATCATCACCACCAACACCATCATCAACCATCACCATCACCAACCCCCAATTACCATCACCACCAACCCACCATCACCGCCACCATCACCACCACCACCACCACCACCACCACGACCACCATCACCGCCACCATCACCACCACCACCACCACCACCATCATCACCACCATCATCACCACGACCATCACCACCATCACCACCAGCAGCACCACACACCACCACCACCACCACCACCATCACCACCAGCAGCACACCACCACCACCACCACCACCACCACCATCACCACCAGCAGCACAACCATCACCATCACCACCACCACCACCAACCATCACCACCACCACCACCATCACCACCACCACCAACCATCACCATCACCACCACCACCAACCATCACCATCACCACCACTACCACCACCACCCCCACCATCACCACCACCCACCACCAACATCACCACCACCACCATCACCACATCACCACCACCACCACCACCACCATACCATCACACCACCACCACCACCACCATCACCACCATCACCCCACCACCACCACCACCACCATCACCACCACACCACCACCATCACCACCACAACCACCACCATCACCACACACCACCACACCACCACCACCACCACCATCACCACCACCACCACCATCACCACCACCACCCACCACCACCACCACCATCCCACCACCACCATCACCACCACCATCCATCAACCACACACCACCACCATCACACACCCCACACTCACCACCACCACCACCACCATCACCACCACACACCCACCATCATCATCACCACCACCACCATCACACCACCACCACCACCACGCCCACCCTCACCATCACCACCACATCTCACCACCACCACCATCACCCACCACCACCACCATCACACCACCACCACCACCTACCACCACCACCACCCCACCGCCACCCCATCACCACCACCCACCACCACCGCCACCATCACCACCACCACCACCACCGCCACCCCCACCATCACCACCACCACCGCCACCCCCACCATCACCACCACCACCACCACCGCCACCCCCACCATCACCACCACCACCACCATCACCACCACCATCACCACCACCATCACCACCACCACCACCACCATCACCACCACCATCATCACCACCACCGCCACCACCACCATCACCACCACCATCATCACCACCACCACCACCATCACCACCACCACCACCATCATCACCACCACCACCACCACCACCACCATCACCACCATCACCATCACCACCACCATCACCACCATCACCATCACCACCACCATCACCACCATCACCACCACCATCACCACCACCACCACCATCACCATCACCACCACCACCACCACCACCATCACCACCACCACCACCACCACCACCATCACCACCACCACCACCACCACCACCACCACCACCATCACCACCACCATCACCACCACCACCACCATCACCACCACCATCACCACCACCACCACCATCACCACCACCACCACCACCACCACCACCATCATCACCACCATCACCATCACCACCACCACCACCACCACCATCACCATCACCACCACCATCACCACCATCACCATCACCACCACCATCACCACCATCACCACCACCATCACCACCACCACCACCATCACCACCACCACCACCACCACCACCACCACCATCACCACCACTACGCTTGATGAGAGAATATTACAGTCAATACATGACTATCAACGTCATAGCTTGTCTCATATATTTGAAGACTATGCATTAAACTTCTCTTCATATATAATATTGTAGCTACTTTATGTCCAATGCTGAACAAGAACTTTAGAATCACATTGTTTACATAGAACTGAGTAAACGTCCTGCACAAGCCATAATATTAGATTAGTTAGTGCTTGAGAATATTTCTGTTTATTGAAGCGACATTTACATAACCATATGAGGTGTGACATATTTTAATTATTTGCTATAACAAGTAAATTATCGTGTATATATTTGATTCTATGGGTTGTTCTATAAAAAAACATTATCTTCGCGTTTGTTAAAGCATTTTTCCATTCACCTAAATGGGTAGTAAACAATGCAATAAAAGAAATATTAAGTTCAGTATGGTAAAACTGCGGGTTACACGCAGTGCACGTGTACGTGGAGGTGACATCACTGTCCTTGCCAGGCTACAGGTGATTAGGATAATGACGGATATATAAAAAAACACATTGGTAGGCTTCCTATACACACTGAATTTGAATGCTCGACCTTTTCTATGCATCTCTGCGTCCTAAAAGAGGATGAAACCATCAGCGTGAATAATAACCGGTGTGTTTCCCCACATCGTAATTTAATGTTTTAAGTCAACTGGCTATAGTCAATCAGTGATCATTAAATGGCTATTGTTGATGGTACCTTTACAAAAGACAACAGGATCGTAGCCTCTATAATGGACGTGTTTCCAAGAATTATATGACCTTCACGTATTTACAATAGATTTATTAGTTGAATAATTAATCTTTTGTCATTTTTATATAATTATCAACATATTTAGTGTATATGAGAGTTAGATGATTACCACCCGGGATTGTGAAGGGTTGACAATGGTGGTAGGACGGTGTGCTACCATAATTTCTATTTTCCAGTAATGCCAGTATCACCTGGCTTCAGCTAAGCCTTGAAAGATCGTGTGGTATCCAGTGATACAATACGATCACTGTGGTTATATTGCATATTTACATATCACCTGTTTCCCATGATCTTCTTGCGTCAGTGGATACAAGAAGATCCTTCAGTATACTCCCAGTAAACTTTTCTAATCTTACTCCTTATCTTTCACAGTTGTATTTTTACTTTTCCATAATAATGAAAGAAACCACTGAAGAGCTTTGTATATTACTAGACTGTTATTGTACACAAGTGTTCAAAATATGATTACGATCGGATGAGGGATTCTCCAGTCATGAGCGAAATAAAATCGAAAAGTAGAACAAAGATTAAAAAAAAAAGAAAACATCAGGTAACCACTTAAGTTCCCACTCCAGGGATCACTAATTATAGATTTCTGTTTCACACTCATTTGTCAGGATGGTGTCACCTCTCCGAATGCCATCTCTCCGAGTGCCACCTCTCCGAGTGCCACCCACATAAATATATATATATATGTGTATATATATATATATATACGTAAAATATATATATATATATATATATATATATATAAATATATATATAATGTCGTGCCGAATATGTAAAACTGGTCAATTAGCAAAAACTCATTTAAAATTAAGTCCTTTCTAAAATTTTCTCTTATACATTTAAAGATATATTTTTTTCATTAATCTTAATGTAAAAATTTTTAATTTTGCACCAAAAGAATCTTAGAAATCTTACCTAACCTTATTATAACAAGAGCAATTTATTTTAGCCTAACCCAACTAAATATATTTTAGATTTGTTTACAGTAATTTAATACTAAACAAACACAGTCAAATATATTTTTTTCGTTAGGTTCAGAATGATTTTGGCGAAATTATTGCTTACACAAATTTTCACTTGTCCTATATGGCAAGATGAGCGTTGCTATTTAAGCCAAGATCGCAAATTCTGCCTATTCGGCACGACATATATATATATATAATATTATATATATTATATAATATATATAGTATAATATAATATATATAATATATATATATATATTTTTTTTTTTTTTTTTAATATATAGAATGGGTCCACCTCTGGTGTAAATTGTGGGACCCATAGCCTCGGAGAAGTGGATAAAAAGGCTTCAAGGAAGAAATATTTGGATTTCTTCCTGAAGCCATTTGAATATATCCACTTCCCCTACCACCCCATCTTTTAAACTATTTTTTTTTTACCAATAGGAATATTTTATTACATAATATGGCACAGAAGATTTAAGAGATACATTGTTGATATAAAGGTGGCATATACGGTACATGTTGTTACGTGTGTATCACCGATTATAAGGCGAAAATCTCATCCAGCTCCTCAGAGCTGGGGCGCGTGCCCAAAATGCAGCATGCATTACCCCTTTGAACAGCCGCACTGAGCCGCTGGAACAGAAAACTAGCTGCCCTGGGATCCCTAGTTACCCTGATGAGTCTTTTTCCCAAAAACAACCACTGTGAAAGAATAGTGAAATTCCAAGCGCTTTCGTGACTTCTCACATTATCAAGGAACTGTAAAAACAAAACATAAAAGGAATGCATATGAAGGGTCAAGACTACACCTCATAATCACATCCCACAACAAAGTAACACCTCACACACACGTAACGACACCTGACTCTGTGAAACACCCCTAATACTCTACCCAAGCATTAAGATTTATTACTTGTTTAATGTATCGTTAAATTCTTCCCAAATTTTATTAATTATAAATGAATCCAATTTATATAAACCAAAGGAAAGATTCACATATTTTTTTCAAAACTGCTTTTTATGAAACAAGATTCAATTATATTCCTGTCGACCATGGACTTGCTTGATACAACTTTCTCAACTTTTTGAAAATCAATTGGATGGTTAAAATCTCTTACATGAATAAATAGAGCATTGGAATCTTGTCCAGTTCTAATGCTATATTTATGTTGTTTTAATCTTAGTTCGAGATTTTTACCAGTTTGACCGTAATAAACTTCATCGCGAATTTTACAAGGAATCTTATAGACACATCCGTCAACATTTGGGGGAATTCCATATCAATTTTTTTTTACTATATCAAGATTTTTAAATACAACTTTGATATTAAAAGTATTAAGAATAGAAGGCATATCAACCAAGTTTTCATGGTAAGGGAGAACCAACATATTTTTAGTTGAATAAGGCTGGTTGTCCCTTTTTGGATTGTAAAAAGTATTTCTAGCAATTTTAAAAGATTTATCACTTACGTTTCTCGGGTATTTCAAATCATTACCTATTTCATAAATTTTGGATATTTCTTCATCTATGAACTCTGGACTACAAATACGCAAAGTTCTCAAAAACATTGATGAGAAAACAGACAGTTTAACTCTATCTTGATGTGAATAATTGACATAGGAACAGTTATTTGTTGGTTTTCTGTAAATTTTAAATTTAAAGTCGGTTTTCTCATCGATGTTTAAGGTTGAATCCTCTTCCTTTCCCCTTTCCCTCCTATTCTTCCACTCCTTTTCCACCTCTTCCTAGTCCTCCTCCTCTTCCTCCTCCTCTTCCTCCTCCTCCTCCTAATTCTTTTTTTCCTCCTGCACACCTGAACCTCCTGATCAATATCATGATGGTAACAAAGAAACTCAGAATAAACTGAAATTTTCCATGCTGTGACTGTACAACACAGTGGTGTGTTTCCCACCGTGACTGTAACAACACAGTTGTGCGTTTACCACCGTGACTGTAACAACACATTGGTGTGTTTACCACCGTGACTGTAACAACACAGTGGTGTGTTTCCCACCGTGACTGTAACAACACAGTGGTGTGTTTCCCACCGTGACTGTAACAACAGTGGTGTGTTTCCCACCGTGACTGTAACAAGACAGTGGTATGTTTACCACCGTGACTGTAACAACACAGTGGTGTGTTTACCACCGTGACTGTAACAACACAGTGGTGTGTTTCCCACCGTGACTGTAAAAACACAGTGGTGTGTTTTCCACCGTGACTGTAACAACACAGTGGTGTGTTTACCACCGTGACTGTAACAACACAGTGGTGTGTTTACCACCGTGACTGTAACAACACAGTGGTGTGTTTACCACCGTGACTGTAACAACACACTGGTGTGTTTCCCACCGTGACTATAAAACACAGTGGTGTGTTTCCCACCATGACTGTAACAAAAGAGTGGTGTATTTCCCACCGTGACTGTAAAACACAGTGGTGTGTTTCCCACCGTGACTGTAACAACACAGTGGTGCGTTTACCACCGTGACTGTAACAACACAGTGGTGTGTTTACCACCGTGACTGTAACAACACAGTGGTGTGTTTCCCACCGTGACTGTAAAAACACAGTGGTGTGTTTTCCACCGTGACTGTAACAACACAGTGGTGTGTTTTAAACCCCCGTGACTGTAACAACACAGTGGTGTGTTTACCACCGTGACTGTAACAACACAGTGGTGTGTTTACCACCGTGACTGTAACAACACACTGGTGTGTTTCCCACCGTGACTATAAAACACAGTGGTGTGTTTCCCACCGTGACTGTAACAAAAGAGTGGTGTATTTCCCACAGTGACTGTAAAACACAGTGGTGTGTTTCCCACCGTGACTGTAACAACACAGTGGTGCGTTTACCACCGTGACTGTAACAACACAGTGGTGTGTTTTCCACTGTGACTGTAACAACACAGTGGTGTGTTTACCACCGTGACTGTAACAACACAGTGGTGTGTTTACCACCGTGACTGTAACAACACAGTGGTGTGCTCACCGCCGTGACTGTAGCAACACATTGGTGTGCTCACCACCGTGACTGTAACAACACACTCGTGTGCTCACCACCGTGACTGTAGCAACACACTGGCGTGATCACCACCGTGACTGGAACAACACACTGGTGTGCTCACCACCGTGACTGTAACAACACACTCGTGTGCTCACCACCGTGACTGTAACAACACACTCGTGTGCTCACCACCGTGACTGTAACAACACACTCGTGTGCTCACCACCGTGACTGTAAAACTCACTGGTGTTGCTCACCACCGTGACTGTAACAACCCCACTGGTGTGCTCACCACCGTGACTGTAACAACACACTGGTGTGCTCACCACCTTGACTGTAACAACACACTGGTGTGCTCACCACCGTGACTATAACAACCCACTGGTGTGCTCACCACCGTGACTGTAACAACTCACTGGTGTGCTCACCACCGTGACTGTAACAACACACTGGTGTGCTCACCACCGTGACTGTAACAACACACTGGTGTGCTCACACCGTGACTGTAACAACACACTGGTGTGCTCACCACCGTGACTGTAACAACACACTGGTGTGCTCACCACCGTGACTGTAACAACTCACTGGTGTGCTCACCACCGTGACTGTAACAACACACTGGTGTGCTCACCACCGTGACTGTAACAACACACTGGTGTGCTCACCACCGTGACTGTAACAACACATTAGTGTGCTCACCACCGTGACTGTAACAACACATTAGTGTGCTCACCACCGTGACTGTAACAATACATTAGTGTGCTCACCACCTTGACTGTAACAACACACTGGTGTGCTCACCACCGTGACTGTAACAACACATTAGTGTGCTCACCACCGTGACTGTAAGAACTCACTGGTGTGCTCACCACCGTGACTGTAACAAGTCACTGGTGTGCTCACCACCGTGACTGTAACAACACATTAGTGTGCTCACCACCGTGACTGTAACAACACATTAGTGTGCTCACCACCGTGACTGTAACAACACATTAGTGTGCTCACCACCACCGCCGCTGCGAGAAAATCGAAAGAGAAGAATCTAATGTCTAAGAATAGTTCTTCATTAATAACATGTCATTAAGGTCAATATGAAGGTGATTAAGCCATAATGACTAGACTAGTTGGCGCAGGTGTGCAGGATAAGACAGGCAATACTCATATAATATGCTAATTGCTTAATATATGCTGATTACCTCACTAATACGTAACCCAGTCTTATGATTCATTAATACGTCTTATATTACCGACATTCAAACTGATATGAGAGAGGTTGAGGTACGTGTCAGTAATGAATGTTAAACCTGGCTGGTGAGAGCCAAGCGAACAGAGGAGCGAGTCTCCATCACTGTGTGTCTTGAATGACTCATCAGGATTTAGTGCTTTACATGACTATAATAATAGTAATAATAATAATAAAAATAATAATAACAATAATAATAAAAATAATAATAATAATAATAATAATAATAATAATAATAATAATAATAGTAATAATAATAATAAAATTGATAATAATATTAATAATAATAATAATAATAATAATAATAATAATAATAATAAAATTGATAATAATAATTGATGATAATAATAATTAATGATAATAATAATAATAATTAATAATAATAATAATAATAATAATAAATGACATTAAAATTAAAAATAATTAATAATAATAATAATTAATAATAATAATAATAATAATAATAATATTAAAATTCATAATAATATTCTTAATAATAAAATTAATAATAATAATCGTTCTCACAGAGACGTGAGGTAAAGAGCCATCAATATGTCGTCGTAGGCAGCTGAATCATCAGCTGGACTACCATAGGAGCAATCATGGCTGAGTGTGCCGCATGACATTACCAGACTGAGGGTCAAGCCCCCACCACTCCTTGTGATAAATAGCTCACACGGGTATACAGCTTCACAAAAATACATAATGTTTATATTATTAGCAGTAGTAGTGCAGTGCACTACTACTACTACTAGTAGCAGTAGCAGTGCAGTAGCGTGCAAATTAAATGTAGCAAGAGTAAATATGTCTTAATCTCCGGCTTAATTAAAGTAGATAGGGTTCTTTTCTTTTCAGAAAAGTTTGCTACCGACTTCTGGAAACCATCCAGCTGTGATGTTACCTTGCGACTCTCAACAGTGCTACAACAGTTGTTGTTCTGTAAAGCTATTCCTGCAAATGAGTGTTTTGCCAAATTATTCCCTTCAGTTCATGATTACTGCTGAAATTCATGATGGACGTTACATCTAGGAAACATACAAGTGGAGTTCCAACCTACTTTCCTATCACCTACACAAACTGCACAATGGTACCAGGGATTATCGGTCGCCTGGAGGCTACCTGTAGTCGGTTCTGGGGATCGCCGTCCGTCTCCACCCTCCCTCCCTGCCGGTCCCAGGCCGGGGAAGGGGGGATGGAGATTGATGGTATTCAAATCAGGGATGCTGATTTAAATATCAGACAGATCGCCAAAATTTTAAGCCTAGCAAAGTCAACTGTTGGACAGATTCTGGAGAGAGCTGACGACATTGGTGACTGGAGCGCTGCGTCGAGGAAAATGTATAAGAAAACAAGATGACAAGATTATCATAAGAAATAGTGTGAAGGATCCTAATAAAATCGGCAGAGATATGGTTTCAGCTGGCATAAATAATGATTCTTCAGCTGTTCGACGAAGGCTCCTTTAAGATGGCAGACCTGCCAGAAAGCCGGTAAGAAACCATTATTGACTGCTACTATGAAGAGAAAACGGCTGCGGTGGGCACTCGATCATAAGGGATGGATAACAGATGAATGGAGAAAATTTTTATTTTGAGATGAGCCGTATTTTGAGGTACATGGATACAGATCAGTTGTAGAGAGACCGAGCTAAGGCGAACCTATTCGGATTGGACACATTCAGCAGGCTCCAACATCTAAGATGTTTTGAGGTAGTTTAACTGCTAAAGGCCCTGGGCGGCTTCTTATTGTTGAGAGAATGATGAACAATGAAAAATACAAGGCAATCCTGGCAAGTCATTTGCTTCCCATTGTGAATAGAGACCTTCCTGATGGAGAAGGCATTTTCTAGCAGAATCTTGCTCATAAGAACATAAGAAAGAAGGAACACTGCAACAGGCCTACTGACCCATGCGGAGCAGGTTCATGTCCCCCCCCCCGGATTAGACCAATGACCCACCCATTCTGATCATCTCCACTCAAGGATGGAGCACTGCACCAGACCCAGCAGCACAAGCTAGTCAGGTCCATCTCACACCCACCCACACCCACTCATGTATTTATCTAACCTATTTTTAAAACTACACAATGTTTTAATCTGAATAACTGTACTCAGGAGTTTGTTCCACTCATCCACAACTCTATTACCAAACCAGTGCTTTCTTATATCCTTTCTGAATCTGAATTTTTTCCAACTTGAAACCATTGCTGCGAGTCCTGTCTTGGGTGGAAATTTTCAGCACGCTATTTACATCCCCTTTATTTATTCCTGTTTTCCATTTATACACCTCGATCATATTCCCCCTAATTCAACGCCTTTGGAGAGAGTGCAGATTCATGGCCCTCAGTCTATCCTCATAGGGAAGATTTCTGATACATGGGATCATCTTTGTCATCCTCCTCTGTACGTTTTCCAGAGCATTTATGTCCATTCTGTAATACGGTGACCAGAACTGAGCAGCATAGTCTAAATGAGGCCTAGCCAAGGATATATAGAGTTGAAGAACAACCTGAGGACTTCTATTATTTATACTTCTAGATATGAAGCCAAGAATTCTGTTAGCTTTATTGCGAACACTAATGCACTGTTGTCTTGGTTTTAAATTACTACTAACCAGAACTCCTAAATCCTTTTCGCAATCGGTAGTATTAAGATCTACATTATTTAGTTTATATGTGGCATGTTATTTACCTGTCCAACATTTAGGACTTTGCATTTGTCAATATTAAACTGCATCTGCCACTTCTCCGACCATTGCATCAGTCTATTCAAATCATCCTGGAGTGCTCTAGTGTCCTCATTAGAATGAATTGGACGGCCTATTTTGGTGTTATCAGCAAACTTGCTTATGTCGCTATTTATTCCCTCATCTATGTCGTTTATGTAAATTGTGAACAACAACGGGCCCAACACTGACCCTTGAGGAACACCGCTTGTGACGTGCCCCCATTCTGATTTCTTCCCATTTATGCAAACTCTCGCTTGTCTATTTGTCAGCCATGCCTCTACCCAGGAAAAAATTTCTCCTCCTATTCCGTGTGCCTTAAGTTTCCTCAATAGCCTCTGGTGTGGAACTCTATCGAAAGCCTTACTGAAGTCCATATACACAATATCATATTCATTACCATGATCTACCTCCTCAAACACCTTAGTGAAAAAAGTTAGTAAATTCGTATCTCAGGAACGCCCCTTTGTAAAACCGTGTTGAGATTCATTAATCAATCTGTGCCTGTCAAGATGGCTACGAATTGCTTCGGCAATTATTGATTCCATAAATTTTCCCACTATGGAGGTAAGGCTTATTGGTCTATAGTTCGAAGCCAAGGACCTGTCACCTGCCTTGTAAATAGGTATTACATTTGCCATTTTCCACTTATCAGGCACTATGCCAGTTTATAGTGATATGTTAAAAAGATTAGCCAAAGGTATGCTGAGTTCCTCTTTACATTCCTTTAACACCCTTGCAAACAGTTCATCAGGGCCTGGGGATTTGTTAGGTTTTAGTTTCTCTATTTGTCTGAGGACCATGTCACTAGTTACTGCAATCGTACATAGTTTATTATCCTGTTCCTTGCCACACTTCCAGAAAAATGCTGACATTCCTCGAAGAGAGTGAGCTAAGCGTTATAAATTTCCTGGAAACTCTCCTGACCTCAACATAATTGAGAATCTATGGACAATATCCAAACGCAGGATCCTAATAACAGCAGCTAATTGCTGCTGTTATTAGGACCAGGTACCACGACCATGAACTTCTCAAAACTTTTTCAACATTGGTTAATTCTATGCCGCAGCGTCTAGCAATGCATATAAAAGCAAAGGGTAATTATATTTCTTATTAAATCAATTATCTGTCACATCACTGCCATGTACTTTTCAAATAAACAATAAATTAACAAATGAATGTCTGATTTCATAATTGCCCCAATTAATATGAAGAGTACTATAATAATAGTACTACTACTACAACTAGTAGTAGTAGTAGTAGAAATAGGAGTATCATCATAATTGTGATAGCCATAAGTTAAGCTTCTTCATATGATTTACTAAGAGTGAATTCATCTGAAAGGGAGAAATACAATCAATACATTATGAAGAGAGAGTAATACAATCAATACATCATGAAAGTAAGAGTCATACACTCAATGGTATGGTAAACAATGGTAGGTCATAGACTCAATGGTAGGTCACACTCTTAATGGTAGGTCATACAGTGGTAGGTCATACGCTTACTGGTAGGTCATACAATGGTAGGCCATACAATCAATGGTAGGTCACACACAATGGTTTATCATACACACACTTGTATGTCATACACTCAATGGTAGGGCATATATTCAATGGTAGATCATACACTCAATGGTGGGTCAAATAATGGTAGATCATACACTCAATGGTAGGCCATACACTTATGATAGTTCACACCACACTCAATGGTAGGTCATACACTCAACAGTAGGTCATACAATCAATTGTAGGTCATTGTTACTACCCAGACATTCAAAGGCCTGTTATCCTGGGTGTAAAGGGAGCAAAATAAACACAGCAGAAAAACTTTCGACTTATATTATCCTTCACCAAGTAAGAACAGAAGTATGTACACTATATACACTATGTACAACAATAGGTATTAGTGCACTCCACGATAAGCAACGCAGAATAGAAGCCACTAGAGAGCAGAACGTTCTTCAACCAACTCTAGAATGGGAATGACAAGGGCAGACAAGCGGGTGGTACCCACAACACCTCTGCGATTGCTAAAACCATCTTCTCATTGGCTTGAACCTGGGTGCCGATCGAACGACGGGGCCCCATCGTTCGACCCTAGTACTGGTTTGCTGGTTGGGGGTGTGTACATGCGCCGAATAAAGGTTACGTACTCTTTGCATGTCACAGCACACAATGGTAGGACATACACTCAATGGTAGGTCATACACTCAATGGCAGTTCATACACTCAAGGGCAGGTCATACACATTGATAGGTCATACACTTAAGGTAGTTCACACACTCAATGGTAGGTCATACACTCAATGGTAGGTCATACAATCAATGATAGGTCACACACTGAATGGTAGGTAGAAACACAGGATGTTGATTGACCTGTATATTTCGGTCCCCTTCTTTGATTCTCTTCAGTTGAAGAGGATCCCAGAAGGGGGTCGAAATATACAAGATCAATCAACCTCCTGTGTTTCTATCTCTATGTGGGTTATTACTGAGCATTGACAAGTGTTCATTAGTTATTCAGGGATGCAATGTTTGTGTCCACTAGGCATCAATGGAGCGTCATCTGTGTACTCATGGATATACAAGTACTTGAGGTGATGATGGCATTGATGATCATTTTAATAATGTTCGTAGAATTACCGACAATATGTTGGGTAAAATGACACATGTGCAGCTAAGGCAACATTTTACTGTGGCAATGTTTCGCTCTGCAGGAGCCTCCTCAAGCTCCTGGATAACGGAACGTTGCCACAATAAAATGTCGCATTATTTACACATGTCTCCTTTTACCTAACATAACTGATTATGTCTCACTAAGAACGGAAAAGCAACTGCTGGAAGTTTTAGACACCTGGAGGCATTGTGGTGGTGCCAAACAAGAAAATCTTATGTTTCGGGGCATTGTGCAGGAGGAAGGACCGGGAGAAGGGGAGGTATAAAGGTAAGGGAGGAAGGTACTGCGGTTAAGCATGGAGGATTAAGAGTGAGGGGGAGAACAAAAGGAGAATATGATATGAAAAAAAGGAAAGAAATGGGCAGGGAGAAAGAATGAAGAGGGAAATACTTGGGGTGAAGATTATTGTTAATATATTGACTTGGGTTTTTTAGTGGGTTTGGGGAATGGGAAGCAATAAACAATAATTGTAATTCCTTTAATGAATAAACCTTTGCCAGCATCAAGGTACCCACTCCTTCCTTGAATCATAAGAGAGAAGCTGGACTAGGAGTGGGAGAGGATGAGGGGAATGTAGAGAAAGTAAGGAATGGGGCGGTGATGGGAAGGATGGGGGTGCCAACCTTAATATACCATATCACAATATACAAGGATATATGTAAATACAAGAATATTTCTCTCTCTCAGTGAATATACACTAGAAATTTACGTTAATCTGTATTTAAGAGATTAAAGTGTTCCTGACTGCTGGTTTACCAGGGAAATACTGTCTTCAGTGATAAACAGTTTTGGGGGTAATATTAACAACCTATTAGTGACGTGATATAAATCAATTACCCAATATAAATCACTTAGTAATAACCTGTTAAAATGACTAGAACTTAAATAATAATAAACCAAATTTTCAAATTTTTCAGACAAAGGATTTTTTTTTTGCAAGGACGCGCTACCAACTTCTGCCCGGAACCTACTTTTACAAACTTTTTCCAGAAATTGGTTTTCCATTCTTAAAACAAGAAAACGTTTTGATCAGTTCCCTTCGATAAACTTTAAAATTCTCATGACAAAACTTTTACAATTTGGAGTCACAGAAAAATTAGCATGGTAAAAATTAACAATACGTTATTAAGAAACTAAGATAAATTAAAATAGCTGAAAGAAGCGTTATATGCTTATTTATATGTTGGAATATCGTTAAATACTTTAATTTATATATATATATATATATATATATATATATATATATATATATATATATATATATATATAATATATATATATATATATATATAATGTCGTGCCGAATAAGCAGAACTTGCGATCTTGGCTTAAATAGCAACGCTCATCTTGCCATATAGGACAAGTGAAAATTTGTGTATGCAATAATTTCGCCAAAATCATTCTGAACCTAACGAAAAAAATATATTTCACTGTGTTTGTTTAGTATTAAATTATTGTAAACAAATCTAAAATATGTTTAGTTGGGCTAGGCTAAAATAAATTGCCCTTGTTATAATAAGGTTAGGCAAGTTTTCTAAGTTTCTTTTGGTACAAAATTATAAATTTCTACATTAACATTAATGAAAAAAATATATCTTTAAAAGTATAAGAGAAATTTTTAGAAAGGACTTAATTTTAAATGAGTTATTGCTAACTGACCAGTTTTACATATTCGGCACGACACACACACACACACACACACACACACACACACACACACACACACACACACACACACACACACACACACACACACACACACACAACAATATATATATATATATATATATATATATATATATATATATATATATATATACATATATATATACATATATATATATATATATATGTATATATATAAATATATATATATATATATATATATATATATATATATATATATATATATATATATATATATATATATATATATATATATATATATACATATATATATATATATATATATATATATATATATATATATATATATATATATATATATATATATATATATATGTATATATGTATATGTATATTTATGTATAAAAGAATAAAGAATTTCCAAGCGCTTTCGTGACTACTCATATTATCAAGGAACTATAGTTCCTTGATAATGTGAGTAGTCACGAAAGTGCTTGGAATTTCTCTTTTCTTTCACGGTGGTTGTTTTGCATATTCTGAAATCATCTGTTTACTGTGATCTTATTGCATATGTATATATACATGCAAGGAATTCGCGAGAGCATGCGAAATATACACAAACACTGATCTCTGGCTGAAGGAGACTCGAACCTACGAACCTTAGGACAAGGTACGCAGTGCTTTACCAATCTACCCACACTGGACCAAGATTGGGTAGATTGGTAAAGCACTGCGTACCTTGTCCTAAGGTTCGTAGGTTCGAGTCTCCTTCAGCCAGAGTTCAGTGTTTATGTATATATACATATGCAATACTTTCATCATCGTTCAACACTTTCACCTCACTCACACATTATCACTGTTTTTGCAAAGGTGCTCAGAACACAACAGTTTAGAAGCATATACGTATAAAGATACACAACATATCCCTCCAAACTGCTAATATCCCGAACCCCTCCTATAAAGTGCAGGCATTGTACTTCCCATTTCCAGGACTCAAGTCCGGCTATATAAAAATAACCGGTTTCCCTGAATCCCTTCACTAAATATTACCCTGCTCACACTCCAACAGCTCGTCAGGCCCCAAATACCATTCGTCTCTATTCTCTTCTATTTAATACGCTCATGCTCGCTTGCTGGCAGTCCAAGCCCCTCGCCCACAAAACCTCCTTTACCCTTTCCCTCCAACCTTTTTGAGGACGACCCCTACCCCGCCTTCCTTCCCCTACAGATTTATACGCTCTCCATGTCATTCTACTTTGATCCATTCTCACTAAATGTCCAAACCACCTCAACAACCCCTCTTCAGCCCTCTGACTAATACTTTTATTAACTCCACACGTCCTAATTTCCACACTCCGAATTTTCTGCCTAATATTTACACCACACATTGCTCTTAGACAGGACATCTAAACTGCCTCCAACCGCCTCCTCGTTGCTGCATTCACAACCTAAGCTTCACACCCATATAAGAGTGTTGGTACTACTATACTTTCTTACATTCCCTTCTTTGCTTCCATAGATAACGTATTTTGTCTCCACATATACCTCAATGCACCACTCGTTTATTTTCCTTCATCAATTCTATGATTAATCTCATCCTTCATAAATCCATCTGTCTACACGTCAACTCCCAAGTATCTGAAAACATTCACTTCTTCCATACTCCTCCTCCCCAATTTGATATCCAATTTTTCTTTATCTAAATCATTTGATACCCTCATCACCTTACTCTTTTCTATGTTCACTTTCAACTTTCTACCTTTACACACACTCCCAAACTCGTCCACTAATCTTTGCAATTTTTCTTTAGAATCTCCCATAAGCACAGTATCATTAGCAAAAAGTAACTGTGTCAACTCCCATTTTGTATTTGATTCCCCATAATTTAATCCTAACCCTCTCCCGAGCACCCTAGCATTTACTTCTTTTACAACCCCATCTATAAATAGTGTGTGTGTGTGTGTGTGTGTGTGTGTGTGTGTGTGTGTGTGTGTGTGTGTGTGTGTGTGTGTGTGTGTGTGTGTGTGGGTGTGTGTGTGTGTGTGTGTGTGTGTGTGTGTATGTGTGTGTGTGTGTGTGTGTGTGTGTGTGTGTGTGTGTGTGTGTGTGCGCTATTTAATCGGTATATACCTACGGGAGGGTAGGTTGTTTTGTTACTGCCACTCTGCTTTCAGTTTAACAGAGGGGATGAAGACAAAGAGCTCGAGGCTGACAAGGGGAAGAGATAAACATAGTTTACAAAGAGGAATTTTACTGAGATATTCCGCCTGTTGAAGAGGCTTCTTCATGAAGTTAATACTGAGGGTTGCACAATAACCATAGTGAACGGCTGGGTTAGTGAGGTCAGAGAATGAGTGAAGTGTGAGATAAGGGCATTACTTCATGACTACTGGTCGTATCAGTGACCTGTCTATGACAGAGAAATTAGGCTAAGTGTTGGCTAAGTAAAAAAACCCCTTTTCTGCTGGACAGATTTTTTTAATGTGCAGATCAGAGTAGCAATCAAGGATGTGCCTCGTGTTTTCACTTGGTGACCAGCTTGGTGTCCCTCCAGGACATCAGGTGTTTTCCCTGGAATAATGAGAGTAAAGAGACCAATTGATCATCTTCTAGGAAAAACGATACCAACAAATAATTTCTGGTCCCATGTTGTGAATATATGATCTACGTGTCCGTATTAGATCATATTCGGAAGTTTGATCTTCTGTATTGAATGTTTATAGAAATCCTCCATCAATAAGCTAGCCAACAATGGGACTAGTGGATTTTCTATATTACATCCACTTCACTGTTCGAAATGCTTTCTTTTGAAAGCAAATGCATTTCAGGATGCACCGAGTCTCAATTCTGTGATTTTCTGAATACTAATTCTAAGACATTTTCCATAGTAAGAATGTATCTTCTTATTAAGGATGACATTACACATATAGTTTACCAATGAAATGGTGAGAATAACACACTGAGCCATTTTGTGTGTACGAAAAGGAAGTTATACTTGAGATAAACCACTGAACGGTTGAGGTTTTAATCCATGGCGAGTGAGTCGAGAAATTCTAGGTAATTCTATGTAAGTCTGGAGTTTTACGACTCACTCGCCATGGGTTCAAGCCCCACCCGTTCCCTGGTTTGTTTACAATCGTGTTATTACGATTTCCTGAGTCATACTTGAGGTGTAGGTCTTGGTGCAGTAATTTTCCTGTGGACTTTGAGTAGTCTGGAGCAATAGCCAAGTCTAAGATTATTTTCAATTTCTGTAGGATTGCCTGGTCTTTTTAGTATTTTTTAATGTTCATGCCGTAAGATGTATCAGTCATTAAATACTGCAGTGCCTCAGAAGAGGCAGACTCTTGTTAATTTAAGGTGATTTAACTTAAATAAAATTTTCACCTTTTCCCACAAAAATGTTAAGTTTGCACCTACACACGTGAATTTCTCTCTCGTCACTGTCATCGTATCAGGAGTCAACATTTTTTTTAGTGTTTGAGTCAAGCAGCAGATTGTTTCAGTAGTTAATGAAGCCAATCCTGTATTCCTAGACCTGACTTTATGTTGAGAGAGAGAAAGAAAGAGAGAGGGACACAGAGCAGTTCTCAATGGAACAGAATCAGCAAGACATCCCATTCGGGCAAGTATTCCACAAGGAAGCGTTCTGGGACCATTGTTATGGAATGTCTACTTCAACGACCTTCTTCATTTCATCCCATGCATATGCATATGCATGGGATGCACATGCATATGCATCCATGCACATGCATATGCATATGCAAACGACTGTACACTGACATTCACTTATCCAAGAGAAGAAATGCCAGCTGCTCTAAGCTACATCAATCACCAGCTAAGAGCTATATCAGCTTGGGGAAATAGATGGCAAGTAACATTTGCACCTGAGAAAACACAAATGATAATGATGACTCAAGAAATCGTAATGACACGATTGCAAACAAACCATACCCCCGGCCGGGATTGAACCCGCGGTCATAGAGTCTCAAAACGCGACGGGCTGGAGTTTTGAGACTCTATGACCGCGGGTTCAATCCCGGCAGGGGGTATGGTTTAATGATAATGATCTCTAGGCACCATGATGGTAATGCTGGTGCAGTAGTAAGGATGAATGGGAGGGTGTTGGCACCTGGGGAAGAAGTTGATATCCTTGGGGTGAAATTTGACTCCAAACTGATCATGAAAAACCACGTTGTAAATCTTGCAAACAAGGCAGCCAGGAAGCTTACAGCACTTCGCCGTATCTCGCATCCGCTTGACAGCAGGGGTTACAAGATTTTGTACGAGGCACAAGTACACTCACATCTTGAGTATGCTCCACTTTCTTGCTTCGCCTGCCACCCTTTTCATCTGCGACTGCTTGACAGAGTAGAGAACAGAGCTAGACGTCTCATCTCTCGCCTGGACCAGTCCTGGACAGATTTGTCATTTCAGCAGAGCCTTCAACACAGGAGGGATGTGGGTGGCCTTACTGTTATGTACAAGGCCAATATTGGATCCACTTCGAGGACAGCGTGAAGCAAGCTTCTATACCACAAGACGGGCAGAAAGCAGCAACTTCACTCTGGCTGTACCCTTCTCCAGAACATCACTTCATCTGAGATCATTTATCCCCAGGATGACTCGAGTATGGAACACATTCGTACAGCATTATGATGTCAACGAGATAAAGTCAGTTGATCAGAAGAAAATGCTGGCCCACAGATGGCTCCAACTTCATCCTGCTCCCTACTTATATGTTTCATAACAATAAAAATGCTTTCAAATGAGCTGATGTAGGTAACAGCTCTTAGCTTGTCAAAAAAGTTAGGAATCCTTAACCTGTAAATAGCTTGTCAATATATCTAGGGATCCTTAACCTAACCTTGTCAAGCCCTGTGTAAAAAAAAAAAAAAAAAAGAGTCGCATTCCTAACTGGATATCATTTTCTCTTAGGCTTCACCCTTCCTTTCACCCTCTCTCTGGCAGTGCTACTGTAACACACACCCTCCAGTAATAAATCTCTAACTTGATGAAACTCTAATTGCTGAGGAACCTCCCCTCTCTACTGACTGCTCTCTCTCTCTCTCTCTCTCTCTCTCTCTCTCTCTCTCTCTCTCTCTCCTCTCTCTCTCTCTCTCTCTCTCTCTCTCTCTCTCTATTTCTTTCTTTCTTTCTCTATTTACACAACGGTTTTACAGGATAGGATTATGAGTTCCTCCTTTTATTTACAAGCTAAGAGCAGTTACCTACCTCAGCTCATTTGAATGCCCTTTATTGTTATTAGACAAACAATTAGGGAATATGATAATATTGGAGCCATTTGTGGGTCAATAATTTCTTTTGGTCAACTGACTATATTTCAGCGAACATGTTCCAAACTCGGGACATTTTAGGAATGAATGATCTCAGATGAAGTGATGTTCTTGAGAAGGGTACAGCCAGAGCGTAGTTGCTGTTCACTGCTCATCTTGTGAAGAAGCTCTCTTCTCGCTGACCACGAAGTAGAACCAAGTGTGGTATCTTAACAACATTGGCCTTGTACATAACAGTAGGTCCTCCCACAATCCCTCTGGTGTTGATGGCCGGGTCCAGAAGTCGTAGTGAGACGAGGACAGTCAATCGAGGAATGTGCATCATACTCAAGATGTGAGCGTACTTATATCTCGTACAGAATCTGGCAGCCTCTACTGTCGAGCTGGTACGAGATAGTTATAAATGCTGTAAGGTTCCTGGCTGCCGTGTTTGCGAGATTTACATCGTGGTCCTTCATAGTCAGTTTGGAATAAAATTTCACCAACACTATCCCATTCATTCTTGCCATTGCTCCATCATCATTTGTGTTTTCTCAGAAAAAAATGTAACATGTCATCGTTTTCGTAAAGCTCATGTAGCTGTAAACAGGTGACTGATGTAATTGAGAGCAGCTGGCATCTCCTCCCTTTGATAAGTAAATGTCAGAATATAGTCGTCTGCATATGTGTGATTTTGGGACGAGATGAAGAAGGTCATTAAAGTAGACATTCCATAACAATGGCCCAAGTACACTTCCCTGTGGAATACTGGCACACTAGTGTTATAATGGCACACTGGCACACTAGTGTTATAATGGCACACTGGCACACTAATGTTACAGTGGTAGTCAAGATATGTTACCTACCTCAGCTCATTAAATATGTCTTCTCTAACATTATCTCTCAAGTGCCTATAAGTAAAAGTAGCCATGTAGCTTGTGTCATATCACTTAATAACAAACAGTTAATATTTTTAATTCCAGTGTTGAAGATTTACCTTTCTGCAACAATGTATCTTTCTGCAACAATGTATCTTTCTGCAACAATGTATCTTTCTGCAACAATCCACAAAACTGTGGGGCAGATTTAAGTACTTACGTGTTGTTAATAAATCTATGACGAAATAGGAAATTTCAATCTTCCTCAGAATCAGAAATAATTTTTTAACACAACTATACACAGCACATAAATATTAAAATCTTTATATTTATGCAACTCAAACAAGGAATGGAGCTGAACCCTTCTCCAGGCTGAGGGACTTACTATTACAAAGCATTTCTCCAAGGTTGATGGATTGATTATATCATCTTTACGTCACCACTACTTCTGCTGCCTACAATATATACTCCTTTGTTCTTGACTAACAAAGCCTACCGCATAGGCGAAATGTTTCAGCACTAAAGTTATCCAACTGTTCCACAATCTTACTCATCACTTTGTTGGTATTTTATTCCATTTTCAACATGGTCTGTAGTTGATGATTATATCTAACTGTTCTTCTTAATTTTCGGGCACCGGAATTACATTTGCCTTTTTACACAATGATGGCCATTTACTGTACACTGTTTTAGGCAGAGGTGATAGATGCGAGTTAGAGGTGATGCTTGCTATTCAGAACATCAAAATTTGAATAGACTGATGCAGTGGTCGGAGAAGTGGCAGATGCAGTTTGATATAGACAAATGCAAAGTTTTAAACACTGGACAGGAAAACAATCATGCCACATCTAAACTAAATAATGTAGATCTTAATATTACTGATTGCGAAAATGATTTTGGAGTTGTGGTTAGCAGTAATCTAAAACCAAGACAACAGTGTTTAAGTGCTCGAAATAAAGATAACAGAATCGTTGGCTTTATATCAAGAAGCATAAATAATAGGAGTCCTCAGGTTGTTCTTCAACCAAAGATAACCAAAGATATATATCTTTGGCCTAACGAAAGATATAAATCTTTGGCCTAACCAAAGATGTATATCTTTGGTTAGGCCTCATTTAGATTATGCTGCGCAGTTTTGGTCACTGTATTACAAAATGGATATAAATGCTCTGCAAAACGTACAAAAGAGAATGACCAAGTTGATCCCATGTATCAGAAATCTTCCCTATGAGGATAAACTGAGAGCCCTGAATTTGCACTCTCAAGAAAGGCGTAGAATTAGGGAGGATATGATTGAGGTGTATAAATGGAAAACAGGAATAAATATAGGGGATGTAAATAGCGTGCTAAAAATATCTAGCCAACACAAGACTCGCAGCAATGGTTTCAGGTTGGAAAAATTCAGATTCAGGAAGGACATAGGAAAGCACTGGTTTGGTGATAGAGTTGTGGATGAGTGGAACAAACTTGACTAGCTTTTGCTACTAGGTCTGATGTCATACGCCTTCCTTAAGTGAATGTGACCTGACCTGGCTAGGTTGGGTCATTGGCATAAGCCTGTAGGAAACTTGGACCTGCCTCGCATGGGCCAGTAGGCCTGCTGCAGCTTTCCTTCTTTCGTATGTACTTATGTTCTTATATAGCGACATTGGGCTCACTTCATCTGCTCTCTCTCTCCTCCACACCTAATATCCCCGTACGTCAGCTCTCCCAGTCCTATCCATGTTACCCTTTCTTCAGTTCTTTTGTTTCTATTAGTTATCTCTTGTATTCGTACGTGCTTCCCTTCCTTCACTCTTCTCATCAATCTGAATTCCCTATATTTTTCCTATTCTCCCCTTACCATTTCTCCTTCAGTTATCGACTTTCCTTCTGTATATAAATCCTCTGTCATGCCGTTCCTCGTCCTACAGCTTGGAAGGAATAGTAGGCAGGAAGGGAAGGATCAAGTCTCTCGTTGGCATTAAGCACCGTCCTTGATCCTGAGTTAGCTGGATCACACACCTATAACCTGCACCACCATGGTGTCCACACCTGTAACTTGCACCACCATGGTGTCCACACCTGTAACTTGCACAACCATGGTATCTACACTTGTAACATAAGAACATAAGAACATAAGAAAGGAGGAACACTGCAGGAGGCCTGTTGGCCCATACTAGGCAGGTCCTTTACAATTCATCCCACTAACAAAACATTTGCCCAACCCAATTTTCAATGCCACCCAAGAAATAAGCTCTGATGTGAAAGTCCCACTCAAATCCAACCCCTCCCACTCATGTACTTATCCAACCTAAATTTGAAACTACCCAAAGTCCCAGCCTCAACAACCCAACTAGGTAGACTGTTCCACTCATCAACTACCCTATTTCCAAACCAATACTTTCCTATGTCCTTTCTAAATCTAAACTTATCTAATTTAAATCCATTACTGCGGGTTCTCTCTTGGAGAGACATCCTCAAGACCTTATTAATATCCCCTTTATTAATACCTATCTTCCACTTATACACTTCGATCAGGTCTCCCCTCATTCTTCGTCTAACAAGTGAATGTAACTTAAGAGTCTTCAATCTTTCTTCATAAGGAAGATTTCTAATTCTATGTATTAATTTAGTCATCCTACGCTGAATGTTTTCTAACGACTTTAGGTCCATTCTGTAATATGGAGACCAGAACTGAGCTGCATAATCTAGGTGAGGCCTTACTAATGATGTATAAAGCTGCAGTATGACCTCTGGACTTCTGTTGCTTACACTTCTTGATATAAATCCCAGTAATCTATTTGCCTTATTACGTACGCTTAGGCATTGCTGTCTTGGTTTAAGGTTGCTGCTCACCATAACCCCCAAGTCCTTTTCGCAATCTGTATGGATAAGTTCTACATCATTTAACTTATAAGTACTAGGGTTATGGGCACTCCCAAGCTTCAGAACCTTGTATTTATCTACATTGAACTGCATCTGCCACTTTTCTGACCAAGAATAGAGTTTGTTTAAATCCTCCTGAAGTTCCATAACATCTACGTTTGAATCAATTATCCTACCTATCTTTGTGTCATCGGCGAATTTGCTCATAATCACTAGTAATTCCCTCATCAAGATCATTGATATATATATATAAACAACAACGGGCCCAAGACTGATCCCGTTGGAACGCCACTTGTTACAGATCTCCACTCGGATTTAACCCCATTTATGGACACTCTCTGCTTCCTGTCAGTGAGCCATGACTCGATCCACGAGAGCACTTTTCCCCCAATGCCATGAGCTGCCACTTTCTTTAACAGTTTATGGTGCGGAACTCTATCAAAAGCCTTACTAAAATCTAAGTAAATAATATCAAATTCTTTATCGTGGTCAACAGCCTCAAAAGCTTTACTGAAGAAAGTTAATAAATTAGTTAGACAAGACCGACCTCTTGTGAATCCATGCTGAGTATCATTAATCAAGCTATGCTTATCGAGATGGCTTCTTATAATCTCAGCTATAATTGACTCTATAATTTGCCTACAATTGAGGTCAGGCTTATTGGGCGGTAATTTGACGGTATCGACTTGTCCCCTGTTTTAAAAATAGGAATTACATTAGCCATCTTCCACATATCAGACACTACACCTGTTTGAAGAGATAAATTAAAATATTAGTTAATGGTTCACAGAGTTCCATTTTGCATTCCTTAAGAACCCTTGAAAAAACCTCATCAGGACCCGGCGACTTATTTTGCTTCAGTCTGTCTATCTGCTTCACAACCATTTCACTAGTGACTGTGATGTTACAAAATTTATCTTCTAGCCCACTAAAAAATTAATTACTGAATATTGTTAGTGTCTTCCTGTGTAAAAAACTGAGAGAAAATAATTATTAAAAATCGAGCACATTTCATTCTCTTTGTCAGTAAGGTGCCCATAGTTATTTTTAAGGGGACCTATCTTATCTCGAACTTTTGTTCTATAGACCTGGAAAAACTTTTTGGGTTAGTTTTTAGAATCCCTAGCAACTTAATTTCATAGTCCCTTTTAGCTTTTCTTATCCCCTTTTTAATGTCCCTCTTAATGTCAATATACTGATTCATAAGATGACCCTCACCTCTTTTGATACGCCTATAAATTCCTTTCTTATGCCCTAGTAGATATTTGAGCCTATTATTCATCCATTTTGGGTCATTTCTATTTGATCTAATTTCTTTATATGGGATAAACGTTCTTTGAGCAGCATGTATAGTGTTCAGAAAACTGTCATATTGATATCTCACTTCGTTACCCCAGTCAACAGATAAGTGTTCTCTAAGCCCATCGTAATCTGCTAAGCGAAAATCTGGGACTGTTACTGAGTTATCGCTACTATCGTACTTCCATTCAATGCTAAATGTAATTGATTTGTGGTCGCTAGCACCCAGTTTCCTCTGAAATTTCTAAATTATTAACAAGGGATTCATTGTTTGCCATAACTAAGTCAAGCAGGTTATTTCCCCTTGTAGGTTCTGTCACAAACTGCTTCAAAAAACAATCCTGAACTACTTCTAAGAAGTCGTATGATTCTAAATTCCCAGTCAAGAAATTCCAGTCAATATGACTAAAGTTAAAGTCTCCTAGAATTACTACATTATCGTGCCTTGTGGCCTTAACAATTTCCTCCCATAGTAGTCTCCCTTGGTCCCTATCTAAGTTTGGGGGACGGTATATCACTCCTAAAATCAGTTTTTCATGCCCCTCTGAAATTCTATCCAAACAGACTCTGTATGTGTTACTTCAGACTTAATACCCGTTTTTATAAGAACATAAGAACATAAGAACGAAGGAACACTGCAGAAGGCCTACTGGCCCATGCGAGGCAGGTCCAAGTCTCCTACCGGCTTAAGCCAATGCACCCAACCTAGTCAGGTCAGGTCACATTGACTTAAGGGAGGAACACGGCAACCGACCTGTTAGCACATCTACTCATGTATTTATCCAACCCATTTTTAAAGCTACACAACGTTCTGGCCTCTATAACGGTACTTGGGAGTTTGTTCCACTCATCCACAACTCTATTACCAAACCAGTACTTTCCTATATCCTTCCTGAATCTGAATTTTTCCAACTTAAAACCATTGCTGCGAGTCCTGTCTAGGCTAGATATTTTCAGCACACTATTTACATCCCCTTTATTTATTCCTGTCTTCCATTTATACACCTCAATCATATCCCCCCTAATTCTACGTCTTTCTAGAAGAGTGCAGTTTCAGGGCCCTTAGTCTATCCTCATAGGGAAGGTTTCTGATACATGGGATCATCTTTGTCATCCTCCTTTGTACATTTTCCAGAGAATTTATATATCCATTCTGTAATACGGTGACCAAAATTGTGCAGCATAATCTAAATGAGGCCTAACCAAGGATGTATAGAGTTGAAGACAACCTGAGACTCCTATTATTTATGCTTCTTGATAATGAAGCCAAGGATTCTATTAGCTTATGCGAACACATTATGCACTGTTGTCTTGGTTTCAGATTACTGCTAACCAGAACTCCTAAATCTTTTTCGCAATCCGTAATATTAAGATCTACATTATTTAGTTTATATGTGGCATGGTTATTGTCCTGTCCAAACATTTAGAACTTTGCATTTGTCTATATTAAACTGCATCTGCCACTTCTCCGACCACTGCATCAGTCTATTCAAATCTTCCTGGAGTGCTCGAATGTCCTCGTCAGAATGAATTCGACGGCCTATTTTGGTGTCATCGGCAAACTTGCCGATGTCGCTCTTTATGCCCTCATCTATGTCGTTTATGTAGATTGTGAACAGCAGGGGCCCAACACTGACCCCTGTGGAACACCGCTCGTGACGCTTCCCCCACTCTGATTTCTCCCCATTTATGCAAACTCTCTGCTGCCTATTTGTCAACCATGCCTCTATCCAGGAAAAAATTTCTCCTCCTATTCCATGTGCTTTAATTTTCCTCAATAGTCTGATGTGGGACCCTGTCAAAAGCCTTACTGAAAGTCCATATACACAATATCATATTCATTACCATGACTACCTCCTCAAATACCTTAGTGAAAAAAGTTAATAAATTCGTAAGGCAGGAACGCCCCTTTGTAAAACCATGCTGAGATTCGTTGATTAATTTATGCTTTTCAAGATGGCTACGAACTGCCTCGGCAATTATTGATTCCATAAATTTTCCCACTATGGAGGTTAGGCTTATTGGTCTATAGTTCGAAGCTAAGGACCTGTCACCTGTTTTGAAAATAGGTATCACATTTGCCATTTTCCACTTATCTGGCACCATGCCAGTTTGTAGTGATATGTTGAAAAGATTAGCCAAAGGTGTGCTAAGCTCCTCTTTACATTCCTTTAGAACCCTTGCATACAGTTCATCAGGGCCTGGGATTTGTTAGGTTTTAATTTATCTATTTGCCTAAGGACCATGTCACTTGTGACCCTAATAGTGCACAGTTTTATTATCGTCCTGTTCTACATAATTTATCATTACTGGAATATCGCTGGTATCCTCCTGTGTAAAAACTGAGAGGAAGTATGTGTTAAAAATTCTACACATTTCCTTATCACTGTCAGTGAGCTGACCCGAGGAACTTTTGAGTGGGCCTATCTTGTCCCTGTTCTTACTTCTGTATACCTGAAAGAATCCTTTGGGTTAGTCTTCGATCTTTTGCAACTTTAACCTCATAATCTCTTCTTGCTTTTCTAATTCCCTTTTTATTTCTCTCTTTAACTGAATATATCGATTTTCTTAATTGCCCTCTCCTCTTATGATTTGCCTATATATGCCTCACTTTTGACCAATCAGATATTTTTAATCTATTGTTCATCCATTTAGGATCATTTTTGTTTGATCTGATTTCCCTATTTAGAACATAATTTGACTGAGCACTAGAACTATGCCCTGGAAAGCATCATATCGGCAACCATCACCACCTACCTGACCCTTAGTCAGGTCATTCCAGTTCAGCCCACCTAAGTAATTTTTCAGTCCTATGAAATCAGCCAAGCGAAAGTCAGGGACGGAGACTTGATTGCCATTATAAGGGGAATTCCATGATATATTAAAACTGAGTGATTTGTGATCACTCTCCCCAAGCTCATCATTAACCTCAAGATTATTAATTAGTGTTTCCCTACTGGCAAGAACCAAGTCAAGGAGGTTATTTCCCCTAGTTGGCTCTGTCACAAACTGTTTAAAAAACAATCCTGGATCGTGTCAGAAAGTCACCCGACTCTAAATTTCCTGTCAAATTGCTCCAGTCAATCTGTCTATAGTTGAAATCTCCCATTAGCACACATTTCGTATGTAGATGCCTTACGAATTTCGTCCCATAGAAGTTTACTGCACTCCCTATCAAGATTTGGGGCCCTGTAAATCACACCCAAAATTAGTTTTTTCTCGGCCCTCGAGAAGCTGTAACCAAACAGATTCAGTGGCTGACGCTTCTAATTTAATATCTTGTCTAACACAACAATTTAAGTTGTCTCTGACATACATCGCTACTCCACCACCTTTCCTGTTGACCCTGTCAGTGTGGAATAATTTATAGCCTTGTATGTGACATTCAGAGGGCATCTCTCTATCTTTCAGATTGAGCCAGGTCTCTGTTATAGCAATAATATCTATGTTTCCTGCACTTGCAATTAATCTTAGCTCATCTATCTTATTTCTAACACTCCTGCTATTAGTATAGTAAACCTTAAGGGAGCTAGTCCCTTGCTGCCCTCTGCTGTCCCCCTTTGTTTGCTGACCTGTTCTATTGTCTTTATTTATAACTTCATGCTGAATGCCTTTTATACATTTACTGTTTCCAACCCTAGTGTTGCAACCTGCTTGTTTCCCACACACACCCATACCTCTATCTTCCATCAGTTTAAAATCATAGGCATTTCACCAGTTCAAGCGATCTCGGACATACAATGCCACCCCACCCCCCTTCCCGATACTTCTATCTACTTGGAACAATTTAAAACCCTGAATATGACATTCCGCAGGCATGTCCCGAATTTTTGAATTAAACCACGTCTCAGTTAAGGCAAATACAGTGGACCCCCGCATAACGATTACCTCCGAATGCGACCAATTATGTAAGTGTATTTATATAAGTGCGTTTGTACATGTATGTTTGGGGGTCTGAAATGGACTAATCTACTTCACAATATTCCTTATGGGAACAAATTCGGTCATTACTGGCACCTGAACATACTTCTGGAGTGAAAAAATATCGTTAACCGGGGGTCCACTGTACATCAATCTTACCTGCACTAGCAACTAATCTCAACTCGACCATCTTATTCCTAGCACTACGGCAATTAGCATAATAAACATTGAAAGACTCTCCATTCTCTTTACCCTTCCTGCTCATTTCTGTTTTTCTACTAAACCTATTACTGTCCTTATCACCCAAAGTCCCTGGCTTTTCAATATCTACCTCGTTCTGCTTATTACTAGTTCCCCTAGAACTCGTAATATTACTACACTGGGACTTCACTGTTTTCCTGCCAAAACCCATACCACTAACTATTCCTAGTTTAAAGTCCTAACTGCTCCCTCCACTGCAGTTGCCAGTGCTACCACCCCAGACCTAGATAAGCGAACCCCATCCCTGGCATACATGTCATTTCTGCCATAGAAGAGGTCCCAGTTGTCAATGAATGTTACCGCATTTTCCTTACAGCATTTGTCCAGCCAGCAATTGACACCAATTGCCCTGGACAACCATTCATTTCCAACTCCTCTCCTTGGCAAAATACCACATATGACAGGGTTCCCACCCTTACTCCTAATTATTTCTATTGCTGACCTATACCTGCTAATCAGGTCTTCACTCCTACGTCTGCCAACATCGTTGCCTCCAGCACTGAGACAGATAATAGGATTGCTCCCATTACCTTTCATGATGTCATCCAGACGGCTAACAATATCCTCCATCCCAGCCCCAGGAAAGCAAACTCTCTGTCTCCTACTCCTGTCCTTCAAGCAGAACGCCCTATCCATATACCTAACTTGGCTATCCCCAACAACAACAATATTCTTACCTTCATTAATATCGTTCGTCGTGGCGTTCCCAGTTGTCGACTCACATTCGTCGGGTAGCACTGAAAATGTATTAGATGTTTCCACAACAGTTTCCACGGCAGTCTCTTACTTCTTCATCGTTTCTATCTTTCCATTCGTCTTCTTGATCGTCAACTTCGTTCCCTGCTGTCTAGCCACTGACCAGTTTCCCTTCTTGACCTGAGGACTCAAAACAGGAGGACTACTACGAATCTTCTTGTTTTCCTCGGTCAGTCGCCGAATCTCCAACTTCGCTATCCTCAATTCTTCCTTAAGCTGTTGGTAAAGTTGCTCGATGGAGGGCATCTTGCTTCAATTCGTAGAGAGCGCGCAAACAGGTCTTCACAGAGCTAAGTACACGTCAACACAGCCCAAAAGCCAACTCAATCAGGAGCTACTGCGCAGCACGTCCGTACGGCCCAATAGCGATGCACCACCATGGTGTCTACACTTGAAACATTCACCACCATGGTGTCTACACTTGTAACCTGCACCACCATGGTGTTGACACTTGTAAACTTCACCACCATGGTGTTCACACCTGTAACCTGCCCCACCATGGTGTCCACTCCTGAAACCTGCACCACCATGGAGTCTACACTTGTAACCTGCACCACCATGGTGTCCACACCTGTAACTTGCACCACCATGGTGGCTACACTTAATACCTGCACCACAATGGTGTCCACTCCTGTAACCTGCACCACAATGGAGTCTACACTTGCAACCTGCGCCACCATGGTGTCCACACCTGTAACTAGCATCACCATCGTGTCCACTCCTGTAACCTGCACCACCCTTGTGTCTACATTTGTAACCTGCACCACCATGGTGTCCACTCCTGATACCTACACCACCATGGTGTCTACACTTGCAACTTGCACCACCATGGTGTCCACACCTGTAGCCTGCACCAACATGGTGTCCAAACCTGCAACCTGTACCACCATGGTGTCCACTCCTGTAACCTGCACCAACATGGTGTCTACACTTGTAACATGCACCACCATGGTGTCCACACTTGCAACCTGCACCACCATGGTGTCCACACCTGTAACCTGCACCACCATAGTGTCCACTCCAGTAACCTGCAACACCATGGTGTCTACACTTGTAACCTGCACCACCATGGTGACCACTCCTGTAACCTGCACCACCATGGTGTCTACACTTGTAACTTGCAACATCATAGTGACCACATCTGTAACCTGCACCAACATGGTGTCCACTCCTGTAACCTGCACCACCATGGTGTCTAGACTTGTAACTTACACAACCATGGTGTCCATACCTGTAACCTGCAGCACCATGGTGTCCACTCTTTTAACCTGCCCCACCATGGTGTCGACACTTGTAACTTGCACCACCATGGTGTCCAACCCTGCAACCTGCACCACCATGGTGTCCACTCCTGTAACCTGCACCACCATGGTGTCTACACTTGTAACTTGCACCACCATGGTGTCCACAATTGTAACCTGCACCACCATGGTGTCCACACCTGTAACCTGCACCACCGAAGTGTCCAGTCCAGTAACCTGCACCACCATGGTGTCTACACTTGTAACCTGCACCACCATGGTGTCCACTCCTGTAACCTGAACCACCATGGTGTCTACACTTTTAACTTACACCACCAAGGTGTCCATACCTGTAACATGCACAAACATGGTGCCCACACCGGTAACCTTCACTACCACGGTGTCCACTCTTGTAACCTGCACATCCATGGTGTCTACACTTGTAACTTGCACAACCATTGAGTCCTCACCTGCAACCTTCACCACCATGGTGTCCACTCCTGTAACCTGCACCACCATGGTGTCAACACTTGTAACTTGCACCACCATGGTGTCCATACCTGTAACCTGCTCCATGGTGGTGTCCACACCTGTAACCTGCACCACCATGGTGTCCGCACCTGCAACCTGCGCCACCATGGTGTCCACTTTTGTAACGTGCACCACCATGGTGTCTACACTTGTAACTTGCACCACCATGGTGTCCGCACCTGCAACCTGCACCACCATGGTGTCCACTTTTGTAACGTGCACCACCATGGTGTCTACACTTGTAACTTGCACCACCATGGTGTCCACACCTGAAACCTGCACCACCATGGTGTCCACACCTGCAACCTGCACCACCATGGTGTCTACACTTGTAACTTGCACCACCACGGTGTCCACACCTGTAACCTTCACCACAATGGTGTTCACACCTGTAACCTGCACCACCATAGTGTCCTGTCCTGTAACCTGCACGACCATGGTGTCTACACTTGAAACCTGCACCACCATGGTGTCCACTCCTGTAACCTGCACCACCATGGTGTCTACACTTGTAACTTACACCTCCATGGTGTCCATACCTGTAACCTGCACCAACATGGTGTCCACACCTGTAACCTGCACCACCATGGTGTCCACACCTTTAACCTCCACCACCATGGAGTCTACACCTGTAACCTGCACCACCATGGTGTCCACACCTGTAACCTACACCACCATGGTGTCCACTCCTGTAACCTGCACCACCATGGTGTCTACACTTGCAGCTTGCACCACCATGGTGCCCACTGCCGGCAACCTGCACCACCATGGTGTCCACTCCTGTAACCTGCACCACCATGGTGTCTACACTTGTAACTTACACCTCCATGGTGTCCATACCTGTAACCTGCACCAACATGGTGTCCACTCCTGTAACCTGCACCACCATGGTGTCTACACTTGCAACTTGCACCACCATGGTGTCCACACATGAAACCTGCACCACCATGGTGTCCACACCTGTAACCTGCACCACCATGGTGTCTACATTTGCAACCTGCACCATCATGGTGTTCACACCTGTACCCTGCACCACCATGGTGTCCACACCTGTAACTTGCACCACCATGGTGTCCACACCTGTAACTTGCACCACCATTGTGTCTCACACCTGTAACGTGCACCATCATGGTGTCCACTCCTGTAAATTGCACCACCATGGTGTCTACATTTGTAATCTGCACCACCCTGGTGTCCACACTTGTAACCTGCTCTACCATTGTGTCTACATTTGTAACCTGCACCACCATTGTGTTCACACGTGTAACCTGCACCACCATGGTGTCGACACTTGTAACCTGCACCACCAGGGTTTCCACACCTGTAACCTGCACAACCATAGTGTCTACATTTGTAACCTGCACCACTATGGTGTTTACACCTGTAACCTGCATCACAATGGTGTCCACACGTGTAACTTGCACCACCATGGTGTCCACAACTGTAACTTGCACCAGCATGGTGTCTCACACCTGTAACCTGCACCACCATGGTGTTGACTCCTGTAACCTGCGCCACCATGGTGTCTACATTTGTAACCTGCACCACCATGGTGTTCACACCTGCAACCTGCACCACCTTGGTGTCGACATTTGTAACTTGAACCACCAGGGTGTCCACACCTGTAACCTGCACCACCATGTCCACACCTGTAACCTGCACCACCATGGAGTCTACACTTGAAGCCTGCACCACCATGGTGTCCACACCTGTAACCTACACCACCATGGTGTCCATTCCTGTAACCTGCACCACCATGGTGTCTACACTTGCAGCTTGCACCACCATCGTGTACACATCTGCAACCTGCACCACCATGGTGTCCACACCTGTAACCTGCACCACCATAGTGTCCACTCCTGTAACCTGCACCACCATGGTGTCTACACTTGTAACCTGCACCACCATAGTATCCAGTCCTGTAACCTGCACCACCATGGTGTCTACACTTGTAACTTGCACCAACATGGGGTCCACACCTGCAATCTGCACCACCATGGTGTTCACACCTGTAACCTGCACCACCATAGTGTCCACTCCTGTAACCTTCACCACAAAGGTGTCTGCACTTGTAACCTGCACCACCATGGTGTCCACTCCTGTAACCTGCTCCACCATGGTGTCTACACTTGTAACTTAAACCACAACTGTGTCCATGCCTGTAATCTGCACCACCATGGAGTCCACACCTGTAACCTGCGCCACCATGGTGTTCACTCTTGTAACCTGCAACACCATGGTGTCGACACTTGTAACTTGCACCACCATGGCGTCCACACCTGCAACCTGCACCACCATGGTGTCCACTCCTGTAACCTGCACAAAAATTGTGTCTGCACTTGTAACTTGCATCACCATGGTGTCCACGCCTGTAACCTGCACCACCATGGTGTTCACACCTGCAACCTGCACCACCATGGTGACCACTCCTGTAACCTGCACCACAATGGTATCTACACTTGTAACTTGCACCACCATGGTGTCCACACCTGTAACCTGCACCACCACGGTGTCCATACCTTTAACCTCCACCACCATGGAGTCTACACCTGTAACCTGCACCATCATGGTTTCCACTCCTGTAACCTGCACCACCATGGTGTCTACACTTGTAACTTTCACCACCATGGTGTCCACACCTGTAACCTACACCACCATGGAGTACACTCGTGTAACCTGCACCACCATGGTTTCTACACTTGCAGCTTGCACCACCATGGTGTCCACACCTGCAACCTGCACCACCATGGTGTCCACACCTGTAACCTGCACCACCATAGTGTCCACTCCTGTAACCTGTACCTCCATGGTGTCTACACTTGTAACCTGCACCACCATGGTATCCAGTCCTGTAATCTGCACCACCATGTTGTCCACACCTGTAACCTGCACCACCACATTGTCCAATCCTGTAACCTGCACCACTATGGTGTCTTCATTTGTAACCTGCACCACAATGTTGTCCACTCCTGTAACCTGCACCACCATGGTGTCTAGACTTGTAACTTACACCACCATGGTGTCCATACCTGTAACCTGCAGCACCATGGTGTCCACTCTTTTAACCTGCCCCACCATGGTGTCGACACTTGTAACTTGCACCACCATGGTGTCCACCCCTGCAATCTGCACCACCATGGTGTCCACTCCTGTAACCTGCACCACCATGGTGTCTACACTTGTAACTTGCACCACCATGGTGTCCACAATTGTAACCTGCACCACCATGGTGTCCACACCTGTAACCTGCACCACCAAAGTGTCCAGTCCAGTAACCTGCACCACCATGGTGTCTACACTTGTAACCTGCACCACCATGGTGTCCACTCCTGTAACCTGAACCACCATGGTGTCTACACTTTTAACTTACACCACCAAGGTGTCCATACCTGTAACATGCACAAACATGGTGCCCACACCGGTAACCTTCACCACCACGGTGTCCACTCTTGTAACCTGCACATCCATGGTGTCTACACTTGTAACTTGCACAACCATTGAGTCCTCACCTGCAACCTTCACCACCATGGTGTCCACTCCTGTAACCTGCACCACCATGGTGTCTACACTTGTAACTTGCACCACCATGGTGTCCATACCTGTAACCTGCTCCATGGTGGTGTCCACACCTGTAACCTGCACCACCATGGTGTATACACTTGCAACTTGCACCACCATGGTGTCCGCACCTGCAACCTGCGCCACCATGGTGTCCACTTTTGTAACGTGCACCACCATGGTGTCTACACTTGTAACTTGCACCACCATGGTGTCCACACCTGCAACCTGCACCACCATGGTGTCTACACTTGTAACTTGCACCACCATGGTGTCCACACCTGTAACCTTCACCACAATGGTGTTCACACCTGTAACCTGCACCACCATAGTGTCCTGTCCTGTAACCTGCACGACCATGGTGTCTACACTTGAAACCTGCACCACCATGGTGTCCACTCCTGTAACCTGCACCACCATGGTGTCTACACTTGTAACTTACACCTCCATGGTGTCCATACCTGTAACCTGCACCAACATGGTGTCCACACCTGTAACCTGCACCACCATGGTGTCCACACCTTTAACCTCCACCACCATGGAGTCTACACCTGCAACCTGCACCACCATGGTGTCCACACCTGTAACCTACACCACCATGGTGTCCACTCCTGTAACCTGCACCACCATGGTGTCTACACTTGCAGCTTGCACCACCATGGTGCCCACTGCCGGCAACCTGCACCACCATGGTGTCCAGTCCTGTAACCTGCACCACCATGGTGTCTACACTTGTAACTTACACCTCCATGGTGTCCATACCTGTAACCTGCACCAACATGGTGTCCACACCTGTAACCTGCACCACCATGGTGTCCACACCTTTAACCTCCACCACCATGGAGTCTACACCTGTAACCTGCACCACCATGGTGTCCACACCTGTAACCTACACCACCATGGTGTCCACTCCTGTAACCTGCACCACGATGGTGTCTACACTTGCAGCTTGCACCACCATGGTGCCCACTGCCGGCAACCTGCACCACCATTGTGTCCAATGGTGTCCACACCTGTAACCTGCACCACCATGGTGTCCACACCTTTAACCTCCACCACCATGGAGTCTACACCTGTAACCTGCACCACTATGGTGTTCACTACTGTAACCTGCACCACCATGGTGTCTACACTTGTAACTTGCACCACCATGGTGTCCACACCTGTAACCTGCACCACCATAGTGTCCACACCTGTAACCTGCACCACCATGGCGTCTACATTTGTAACCTGCACCATAATGGTGTTCCTACCTGTAACCTGCACCACCATGGTGTCCACACCTGTAACCTGCACCACCATGGTGTCCACACCTGTAACTTGTAACCACCGTTGTGTCTCACACCTGTAACGTGCACCACCACGGTGTCCACTCCTGAAAATTGCACCACCATGGTGTCTACATTTGTAATCTGCACCACAATGGTGTCCACACCTGTAACCTGCTCCACCATTGTGTCTACATTTGTAACCTGCGCCACCATTGTGTTCACACGTGTAACCTGCACCACAATGGTGTCGACACTTGTAACCTGCACCACCATGGTTTCCACACCTGTAACCTGCACAACCATAGTGTCTACATTTGTAACCTGCACCTCTATGGTGTCCACACCTGTAACCTGCACCACGATGGTGTCCACACCTGTAACCTCCACCACCATGGAGTCTACACTTGTTACCTGCACCAGCATGGTGTCCACTCCTGTAACCTGCCCCACCATGGTGTCTACACTTGTAACTTGCACCACCATAGTGTCCACACCTGTAATGTACACCACCATGGTGTCCACTCATGTAACCTGCACCACCATGGTGTCTACGTTTGTAGCTTGCACCACCATGGTTTTCACACCTGCAACCTGCACCGCCATGGTGTCCACACCTGTAACCTGCACCACCATAGTGTCCACTCCTGTTTGCTGCACCACCATGGTGTCTACACTTGTAACTTGCACTACCATGGTGTCCACACCTGTAACCTGTACACCATGGTGTCCACTCCTGAAACCTGTACACCATGGTGTCCACTCCTGAAACCTGCACCACCATGGAGTCTACACCTGTAACCTGCACCACCATGGTGTCCAGTCCTGTAACCCGCGCGACCATGATGTCTACACTTGTAACTTGCACCACAATTGTGTCCACACATGTAACTTGCACCACCATGGTGTCCATTCCTGTAACCTGCACCACCATGGTGTCTACACTTGTAATTTGCACCACCATGGTGTCCACACCTGTAACCTGCACCACCATGGTGTCCACTCCTGTAACCTGCACACCATGGTATTCACTCCTGAAACTTGTACCACCATTTTGTCTACACTTGTAACTTGCACCACAATGGTGTCCACACATGTAACTTGCACCACAATGGTGTCCACTCCTGTAACATGCACCACCATTCTGTCTACATTTGTAACTTGCACCGCCATGGTGTCCACTCCTGTAACCTGCACACCATGGTGTCCACTCCTGAAACCTGCACCACCATTTTGTCTACACTTGTAACTTGCACCACAATGGCGTCCACACATGTAACTTGCACCACCATGGTGTCCACTCCTGTAACCTGCGCCACCATGGTGTCTACACTTGTAACTTGCACCACCACTGTGTCCACTCCTGTAACCTGCACCACCATGGTGTCCACACCTGTAACCTGCACCACCATGGTGTCCAGTCCTGTAACCTGCACCACCGTGGTGTCTACACTTGTAAGTTGCACGACCATGGTGTTCACACCTGTAACCTACACCATTATGGTGTCTGCTCCTGTAACCTGCTCCACCATGCTGTCTACACTTGTAACTTGCACCACCATGGTGTCTACACCTGTAACTTGCACCACCATGTTGTCCACACCTGTAACCTGCACCACCATGGTGTCTACATTTGTAACCTGCACCACCATGGTGTTCACACCTGTAACCTGCACCATCATGGTGTCGACACTTGTAAACTGCACGACCATGGTGTCCACACCTGTAACGTGCACCACCATGGTGTCCACACCTGTAACTTGCACCACCATGGTGTCTCACACCTGTAACCTGCACCACCATATTGTCCACTCCTGTAACCTGCACAACCATGGTTTCTACATTTGTAACCTGCACCACCATGTTGTTCACACCTGTAACCTGCAACACCATTGTGTCGACATTTGTAACCTGCACCACCATGGTGTCCACACCTGTAACTTCCACCACCATGGAGTCTACACTTGTAACCTGCACCACCATGGTGTCCACTCCTGTAACCTGCACCACCATGGTGTCTACACTTGTAACTTGCACCACCATAGCGTCCACATCTGTAACCTACACCAGCATGGTGTCCACTCCTGTAACCTGCACCACAATGGTGTCTTCACTTGTAGCTTGCACCACCATAGTGTCCACACCTGCAACCTGCACCTCCTTGGTGTCCACACCTGTAACCTGCACCACCATAGTGTCCACTCCTGTAACCTGCACCACCATTGTGTCTTCACTTGTTACTTGCACCACCATGGTGTCCACATCTGTAACAGCACCAACATGGTGTCCACACCTGTAACCTGCACCACCATGGTGTCCACTCTTGTAACCTGCACCACCATGGTGTCTACACTTGTAACTTGCACCTCCAAGGTGTCCACACCTGCAACCTGCACCACCATGGTGTCCACACCTGTAACCTGCACCACTATGGTGTCTACACTTGTAACTTGGACCACCATGGTGTCCACACATGTAACCTGCACCACCATTGCATCCAGTCCTGTAACCTGCACCCCCATGGTGTCTACACTTGTAACTTGCACCACCATGGTGTCCACACCTGCAACCTACACCAACATGATGTCAACTCTTTTAACCTGCACCACCATGGTGTCTACACTTGTAACTTGCACCACCATGGTGTCCACACCTGTAACCTGCACCACCATGGTGTCCACTCCTGTAACCTTCACCACCCTGGTGTTCACCCTTGTAACGTGGAACACTATTGTGTCCACACCTGTAACCTGCACCACTATGGTGTCCATACCTGTAACCTGCGCCACCATGGTATTCACACCTGTAACCTGCACCACCATGGTGTCCAAACCTGTAACCTGGAACACTATGATGTGCACACTTGTAACCTGCACCACCATGGTGTCCACACTTGTAACCTGCGCCACCATGGTATTCACACCTGTAACCTGCGCCACCATGGTGTAAGGTGCAACAATGGCTCATTGTTTACTTACATCAGCTGATCGAAAGCCTGTGAGCTAACATGAGCAGCTAGTGAGAAACAGGAAGGAAGAGAGAGACAGAGGGAGAGGATGAGAAATAGAGAAGGAAAGTAAGAGTGAGGTACGAATGGGGAAAAGCACGGAAGTGCAAAGAGAGGGAGAAAACAAGATTAAGAAAGAACTTCAAACATGTACAGTAACACGCTAATGAAAGAGCGAACATAAACATGAAGAAAAAAAAACAAATGAAGAGAGAAAGTGATAAAAAAGATACGAAGAAAGCACAAGACAATGAGAGATATGAGAGTTGCTGGAATGAGAGCGACAAGCGGAGCAAGGCAGCACGAGAGAAAGAGAGAGAGAGAGAGAGAGAGAGAGAGAGAGAGAGAGAGAGAGAGAGAGAGAGAGAGAGAGAGAGAGAGAGAGAGAGAGAGAGAGAGAGAGAGAGAGAGAGAGGGAGAGAGAGAGAGGAGATAAAACACATTAGAGGATGCAAGTGAAGCGAGGCTGCATCCGGAGGCTGTAAAGGTGCTGAGCATCTGGTCAAGTGGTCTCCAGTGAGTCGTAATTAGGGAGAGTTAAAGCTGGCAAATACAGGTGGTTGGTCAACACAGTTGTGTGGAGGCTTGTGACACACCAGGAAGACACGGGAGGAGGAAACGACGGCAAGAAAACACAGTACACAATATCTCGCAAATAATAGAATGAAGTTTGTGACGACGTTTCGGTCTGACTTTAACCATTAACCAAATTGGACTGAAACATTGCCATAAGTTTCATTCTCTTATGTACGAGAGATTTGTGTATTATTCCAGTCTCGGTATTGTGGCATTTTGTTGTTTTTTGATGGGAAGTAAGAAAATAGGAGGGAGGGGAGAGGAGAGGAGGGAAGGATGGAGAGAAGAGAAAAAAGGAAGAGGTAGAATAAGAACAATGGGATGGAAGAGAAGAAAAGCGAGGACATAATTAGAGAGGAATAATTCGTAGCTAATAAATAAGCATTATTATGGCAGAAATTGACTGTTCTGAAAACGAATATTAATCTGCTACAGTAATTGTGCTTCTCTCTTTCTCTTTCTCTCTGTGAGGTACAAATATATACAAGTAAAAATTACTTCCTTTGCTTTCCACACACATAGACTAAACTACATATATAATATATATATATTATATAATATATATATATATATTTATATATATTATATATATTAAATATATATATAATATATATATTATAATATATATATATATATATATAATAACTTAGATGCACTCTTTCCCGATGAGCCAAGGGTCTCCGAGCCCTTGGGAACAAACATAAAATAATGGGCAAGTTCTCAGTATTTTCTAGACTTTTGGGACTCCGTGAAGCTGACGGCTGCCCCTCCTTCCTTCCTGGTGTATTGGAGATAGGTATCAGCCAAGGTAGATGCACATGTGTAGTCCCGCACCACCTGCTTGCCGTCTGTCCAGGCGTGAAGGTTGACACCATCTGGACGTTTTTGACTGTCCTCAGATCTGCATAGGTGGGGTGGTTCCCTTATTTCTGGGCATCCGGCTGTTGTGAGGCTCCTCTTGATATTGCTATTAACCTCTTCATGCCTTGTAGTCTTTCTCATGGATTTACGGCACACAAGTCCGTGGTACCCGAATTGGGTACTGCCGCAGATATACCTGTGTTCGGCGAGAATAGGGCGGCAAGTCGAAGGGCAACACCAGTGCGGATGGTCTGTGAGTCGAGGCGTGTGCCAAGGCTTGAGCTGAGAACAGCCATCACAGAGTCACCTGCATGAGGAGCTCTCACTACCAGGAGGAGGGCTCTATCCTTCTCCGACACACTCTGAAGCATTGTTGAGGCTATATACTGCACTACTGGGCCATCTCAGTGTGACTGTTTGTAGTTGCTGGGGGAGCAGGTCTAGTTTCAGAGCCCGTTACATTATCACAGATCATGGCCCCAGCAACGAACTTTTGGTCATAGACTCCAATATTGTCCCTAAGATGTTCAGGGAGACTTGCTGCTGCAAGTCCACAGGATGCAACACATGAGGACAGGAAAGCAGGTAGTGCAATCTGTGATGACTTGAGGACACCAATGCCTCCTAGTCTGACTGGAAGTGTAGCTTGGTTCCACTGCCTATCTTCTTGAGTAAGGTTAAGTACTTTCATGAAAATGTGCCTCAGGATACTGTCGTATTCGTGCAGTATAGGGTTATCATATGAAGGTGCACCTCTTAGGAAATATGTTAACCTGGGCAGACTCAAGCACTTTGTGAGAAGAAACAAGGCATCGTGGGCGTCAAGATTGCCTATTCGTTGTTCCATCTTCCTCAACTCTTCCAGTTTCTTCCTGAGAATTGTGTCAATGGGATCACTTCCCAGAGGTACTCCAAGCAAGACACTAATTGTGGGGACAATGACTGATGTCTGCAACAATCACTTGTTGACTGACTAAGATGATTTTACAATTTGATATATTCAGGATGAGATCCATTACCTGTCCCTGTGTCATCACCTGTGTAAGATCATCTAGGAGGGACTCCTTTGTACCTGCTAGTGTGCCATCCAGGAAACAGATGTTTAGCTCACTGGTCAGTCTGTGATTTCCCTAACCGCTAAACAGAAGAGAAATGGTGCGAGAGGATCCCCTTGTTGGACACCCTCTGATGATGTGATTTCATGTTCTCCAAACAGGAGAGTTGATTCCTTTCTAAATCCAGCTGAAATAAAACGGAAGAGACAAGGAAAATGTTCTTGTACAGCTGTTTATATATATATATATATATATATATATATATATATATATATATATATATATATATATATATATATATATATATATATATATTATATATATATATACGTCGTGCCGAATAGGCAGAACTTGCGATCTTGGCTTAAATAGCAACGCTCATCTTGCCATATAGGACAAGCGAAAATTTGTGTATGCAATAATTTCGCCAAAATCATTCTGAACCTAACGAAACAAAATATATTTCACTGTGTTTGTTTAGTATTAAATTATTGTAAACAAATCTAAAATATATTTAGTTGGGTTAGGCTAAAATAAATTGTTCTTGTTTTAACAAGGTTAGGTAAGTTTTCTAAGATTCTTTTGGAGCAAAATTAAAAATTTTTACATTAACATTAATGAAAAAAATATATCTTTAAACGTATAAGAGAAAATTTTAGAAATGACTTAATTTTAAATGAGTTCTTGCTAATTGACCAGTTTTACATATTCGGCACTACATATATATATATATATATATATATATATATATATATATATATATATATATATATATATATATATATATATATATATATATATATATATATATATATATATATATATAGATGTGTGTGTGTGTGTGTCGTGCCGAATATGTAAAACTTGTCAATTAGCAAGAACTCATTTAAAATTAAGTCCTTTCAAAAAAAAATTCTTATACGTTTTAAAGATATATTTTTTTTCGTTAATGATAATGTAAAAAATATTAATTTTGCACCAAAAGAATCTTAGAAAACATACCTAACCTTATTATAACAAGAATAATTTATTTTAGCCTAACCCAACTAAATATATTTTAGATTTGTTTACAGTAATTTAATACTAAACAAACACAGTGAAACATATTTTTTTCGTTAGGTTCAGAATGATTTTGGCGAAATTATTGCATACACAAATTTTCACTCGTCTTATATGGGAAGATGAGCGTTGCTATTTAAGCCAAGATCGCAAGTTCTGCCTATTCGGCACGACATATATATATATATATATATATATATATATATATATATATATATATATATATATATATATATATATATATATATATATATATATATATATAAATTTTGTTGGGTTAGGCTAAAATAAATTGTTCTCGTTATAATAAGGTTAGGTAAGTTTTCTAAGTTCCTTTTGGTGCAAAGTTATAATTTTTTACATCAACATTAATGAAATATATATATATATATATATATATATATATATATATATATATATAATATATATATATATATATATATATATATATATGTCGTGCCGAATAGGCAGAACTTGCGATCTTGGGTTAAATAGCAACGCTCATCTTGCCATATAGGACAAGCGAAAATTTGTGTATGCAATAATTTCGCCAAAATCATTCTAAACCTAACAAAAAAAAATATATTTCACTGCTTTTGTATAGTATTAAATTATTGTAAACAAATCTAAAATATATTTAGCTGGGTTAGGCTAAAATAAATTGCTCTTGTTAAAATAAGGTTAGGTAAGTTTTCTAAGATTCTTTTGGTGCAAAATTAATTTTTTTTACATTAACATTAATGAAAAAAATATATCTTTAAATGTGAAAGAGAAATTTTTTGAAAGGACTTAATTTTAAATGAGTTCTTGCTAATTGACCAGTTTTACATATTCGGCACTATTTATGTATATATATATATATATATATATATATATATATATATATATATATATATATATATATATATATATATATATATATATATATATATATATATATTATATATATATATATTAACATCAAAGGAAGGAAATTAAAGGGCTTAGACTACACTTCACAGTCAACCCCCACAACAAAGAAACACCTGATGCGCGACAATACCGGACTCATAAGAAAAGAGGAACACTGCAATAGGTCCGCTGGTCCAACTAGACAGGTCCTCACGACATCCCACTAACAAATTATTCTACCCAAGAAATAAGGTTTATTTTTTGTCCAATGTATTATTAAACTCTAACCAAATTTTATTAATTATAAATGAGTCTAATTTATATAAACCTAAGGAAATATTCATATTATTTTCAAAACTGCTTTTTGTGAAACGAGATTCAATTATATTTCTGTCTACCATGGACTTGCTTGATACAACTTTCTCAACTTTTTGAAAATCAATTGGATATTTAAAATCTCTCACATGAATAAATAGAGCATTGGAATCTTGTCCAGTTCTAATGCTATATTTATGTTGTTTTAATCTAAGTTCGAGATTTTTACCAGTTTGACCGTAATAAACTTTATCGCAAATTTTACAAGAAATCTTATAGACACATCCGTCAACATTTTGGGGGGAATTCTTTATCAAAAGTTTTTTTTACTGTATCAAGATTTTTAAATACAACTTTAATATTAAAAGTCTTAAGAAGAGTAGGCATATCAACCAAGTTTTCATGGTAATGGAGAACCAACATATTTTTAGTTGAATAAGGTTGGTTGCCCCTTTGTGGATTGTAAAAAGTATTTCTAGCAATTTTAAATGATTTATCAATTACATTTCTCGGGTGTTTCAGATCATTGGCTATTTCATAAATTTTGGATATTTCTTCATCTATGAACTCTGGACTATAAATTCGTAAAGCTCTCAAAAACATTGATAGAGTTATATATATATAACTCTATCTTGATGGGAAGAATAATAGTGTACATAGGAAAAGTTATTTGTAGGTTTTCTGTAGATTTTAAATTTGAATTCATTATTACTCTTAATAATTAAAACATCTAGAACAGGCAATGAGTTGTTTTCCTCAAACTCAACAGTAAAGTTTATAGAATGGGTTAAGCTATTTAATTTGCCAAGGAAATGGTGTATATCTACATTCTTGGGCATAAGACATAAAATATCATCAACATATCTGAACCATTTTGCCCTATTAGGGAGGATTGTGTTAAGCAATCTTGTTCAAAAAAAATTCCATGTATAGATTACTAAGAACAGGTGAAAGAGGATTTCCCATTGCCATACCAAATTTCTGAGTGTAAAACTTATCATTAAATACAAATTTTGCTTCAACAATGCAAAGTTTAATAAGTTTAATGATGGTAGGAACTGGTAATGGTAAATCATAATTAACGAGTTCTTCAGATAAGAAACTTAATAAATCATCAACAGGAACTTTCGTAAACAAGAAACATCAAAACTAACCATATATATATATATATATATATATATATATATATATATATATATATATATATATATATATATATAATATATATATATATATATATATATATATATATATATATATATATCTATATCTATCTATCTATATAAATATATATATATATATATATATATATATATATATATATATATATATATATATATATATATATAAGAATAATAATAATAAGAAAATAGTCAAAGTGTGAAGTCTGAATGTGCGTGGATGTTGTGCAAATGATAAGAAAGAGATGATTGTGGATGTTATGAATGAGAAGAAGCTGGATGTCCTGGCTTTAAGTGAAACAAAGCTGAAGGGGGTGAGAGAGTTTCAGTGGAGAGGAATAAATGGGATTAGGTCAGGGGTTTCAAATAGAGTTAGAGCTAAAGAAGGAGTAGCAATAATGTTGAAGGATAAGCTATGGCAGGAAAAGAGGGACTATAAATGTATTAATTCAAGGATTATGTGGAGTAAAATAAAGGTTGGATGTGAAAAGTGGGTTATAGCAAGCGTATATGCACCTGGAGAAGAGAGAAGTGTAGAGGAGAGAGAGAGATTCTGGGAAATGTTGAGTGAATGCGTGGGGAGTTTTGTATCTAGTGTGAGAGTAATGGTGGTTGGGGATTTCAATGCTAAAGTGGGTAAAAATGTTATGGAGGGAGTAGTAGGTAAATTTGGGGTGCCAGGGGTAAATGTAAATGGGGAGCCTTTAATTGAGCTATGCGTAGAAAGAGATTTGGTAATAAGTAATACATATTTTATGAAAAAGAGGATAAATAAATATACAAGGTATGATGTAGCACGTAATGAAAGTAGTTTGTTAGATTATATATTGGTGGATAAAAGGTTGATGGGTAGGCTCCAGAATGTACACGTTTATAGAGGGGCAACTGATATATCAGACCATTATTTAGTTGTAGCTACAGTTAGAGTAAGAAGTAGAGGGGACAAGCGGAAGGTGGCAACAACAAGTAAGACAGAGGTGAAAGTGCATAAACTAAGGGAGGAGGAAGTTCGGGTGAGATATAAGCGACTATTGGCAGAAAGGTGGGCTAGTGCAAAGATGAGTAGTGGGGGGGTTGAAGAGGGTTGGATGGGTTTTAAAAATGCAGTATTAAAATGTGGGGCAGAAGTTTGTGGTTATAGGAGGGTGGGGGCAGGAGGAAAGAGGAGTGATTGGTGGAATGATGAAGTAAAGGGTGTGATAAAAGAGAAAAAGTTAGCTTATGAGAGGTTTTTACAAAGTGTTATAAGAAGAGCAGAGTATATGGAGAGTAAAAGAAAGGTGAAGAGAGTGGTGAGAGAGTGCAAAAGGAGAGCAGATGAAAGGGTGGAGAGGCACTGTCAAGAAATTTTAATGAAAAATAAGAAAAAAATTTGGAGTGAGTTAAACATGTTAAGTGAACGTATGGATTTGTCAGTTAAAAACAGAGTAGGGGAGTTAGTAGATGGGGAGATGGAGGTATTAGGTAGATGGCGAGAATATTTTGAGGAACTTTTAAATGTTGAGGGAGAGAGGGAGGCGGTAATTTCATGCACTGGCCAGGGAGGTATACCATCTTTTAGGAGTGAAGAAGAGCAGAATGTAAGTGTGGGGGAGGTACGTGAGGCATTACGTAGAATGAAAGGGGGTAAAGCAGCTGGAACTGATGGGATCATGACAGAAATGTTAAAAGCAGGGGGGAATATAGTGTTGGAGTGGTTGGTACTTTTGTTTAATAAATGTATGAAAGAGGGGAAGGCACCTAGGGATTGGCAGAGAGCATGTATAGTCCCTTTATATAAAGGGAAGGGGGACAAAAGAGACTAAAAATTATAGAGGAATAAGCTTACTGAGTATACCAGGAAAAGTATACGGTAGGGTTATAATTGAAAGAATTAGAGGCAAGACAGAATGTAGGATTGCGGATGAGCAAGGAGGTTTCAGAGTGGGTAGGGGATGTGTAGATCATTGAAGCATATATGTGAACAGTATTTAGATAAAGGTAGGGAAGTTTTTATTGCATTTATGGATTTAGAAAAGGCATATGATAGAGTGGGTAGGGGAGCAATGTGGCAGATGTTGTAAGTATATGGAATAGGTGGTAAGTTATTAAATGTTGTAAAGAGTTTTTATGAGGATAGTGAGGCTCAGGTTAGGGTGTGTAGAAGAGAGGGAGACTACTTCCCAGTAAAAGTAGGTCTTAGACAGGGATGTGTAACGTCACCATGGTTGTTTAATATATTTATAGATGGGATTGTAAAAGAAGTAAATTCTAGGGTGTTAAGGAGAGGGGTGGGATTAAATTATGGGGAATCAAATACAAAATGGGAATTGACGCAGTTACTTTTTGCTGATGATAATGTGCTTATGGGAGTGTGTGTAAAGTTTGGGAGTGTGTGTAAAGGTAGAAAGTTGAAAGTGAACATAGAAAAGAGTAAGGTGATGAGGGTATCAAATGATTTAGATAAAGAAAAATTGGATATCAAATTGGGGAGAAGGAGTATGGAAGAAGTGAATGTTTTCAGATACTTGGGAGTTGACGTGTCGGAGGATGGATTTATGAAGGATGAGATTAATCATAGAATTGATGAGGGAAAAACGGTGAGTGGTGCATTGAGGTTTATGTGGAGTCAAAAAACGTTATCTATGGAGGCAAAGAAGGGAATGTAAGAAAGTATAGTAGTACCAACACTCTTATATGGGTGTGAAGCTTGGGTTGTGAATGCAGCAGCGAGGAGACGGTTGGAGGCAGTGGAGATGTCCTGTCTAAGGGCAATGTGTGGTGTAAATATTATGCAGAAAATTCGGAGTGTGGAAATTAGGAGAAGGTGTGGAGTTAATAAAAATATGAGTGAGAGGGCTGAAGAGGGGTTGTTGAGGTGGTTTGGTCATTTAGAGAGAATGGATCAAAGTAGAATGACATGGAGAGCATTTAAATCGGCAGGAGAAGGAAGACGGAGTAGGGGTCGTCCTCGAAAAGGTTGGAAGGAAGTGGTAAAGGAGGTTTTGTGGGCTATAGGCTTGGACTTCCAGCAGGCGTGCATGAGCGTGTTCGATAGGAGTGAATGAAGACGAATGGTATTTGGGACCTGACGATCTGTTGGAGTGTGAGCAGGGTAATATTTAGTGAAGGGATTCAGGGAAACCGGTTATTTTTATATAGCCGGACTTGAGTCCTGGAAATGGGAAGTACAATGCCTGCACTCTAAAGGAGGGGTTTCGGGATATTAACAGTTTGGAGGGATATGTTGTGTATCTTTATACGTATATACTTCTAAACTGTTGTGTTCTGAGCACCTCTGCAAAAACAGTGATTATGTGTGAGTGTGGTGAAAGTGTTGAATGATGATGAAAGTATTTTTTTTTGGGGGGGGGGGAGGATTTTCTTTCTTTTTTGGGTCACCCTGCCTCTGTGGGAGACTGCCGACTTGTTGAAAAAAAATATATATATATATGTATATATATATATATATATATATATATATATATATATATATATATATATATATATATATATATATATATATATATATATATATATATATATATATATTCAACACGAAAGTAGTCTCCCACATAGGCAAGATAACCCATAAAGAAAGAAAATCCCTGAAAGGAAAATACTTTCATCATCATTCAACACTTTCGTCTCACTCATTCATAATCTGAGCAGAGGCGCTCAAATACGACAGTTTAAATTTAACCTCCAAACTGCCAATATCCCAAACCATTCCTTTAAAGTGAAGGCATTATACTTCAAATTTCCAGGATTCAAGTCCGGCTAACCGGTTTCCCTGAATCTCTTCACAAAATATTACCCTGCTCACACTCCAACAGTTCGTCAGGTCCCAAAACCCATTCGTCTCCATTCACTCATATCTAACACGCTCAAACATGCTTGCTGGAAGTCCAAGTCCCTCACTCAAAAAACCTCCTTTACCCCCTCCCTCCAACCTTTTCAAGGACGACCCTACCCCTCCTTCCTTCCCATACAGATTTATATGCTCTCCATGTTATTCTACTTTGATCCATTCTCTCTAAATGACCAAACCACATTAACAACCCCTCTTCAGCCCTCTGAAACATTTAGTAACTCCACGCCTTCTCCGTTTTTACACTCAGAATTCTCTGCATAATATTTACACCACACATTGCCCTTAGACAGAACATTTCCACTGCCTCCAGCCTTCTAGCTGTAGCATTTGCAGGTCAAGCTTCACACCCATATAAGAGTATTGGTTTCACTATGCTTTTGTACATTCTCTTCTTTGCCTCCATGGATAACGTTTTTTGTCTCCATAGATACGACAATGCACCATTCACCTTTTTTTCTTAATCAATTTTACGGTTAACCTCATCGTCCATACAACCGTCTGATGACACGTCAACTCCCAAATATCTGAAAACATTCACTTCTTCCATAATCCTTCTCTCCAATGTGATATCCACTTTTTCTTTATCTATATCGTTTGATATCCTCATCACCTTACTCTTATCTATGTTCACTTTCAACTTTCTACCTTTACACACCCTCCCAAACTCATCCACTAACCTTTGCAACTTTTCTTTAGAATCTCCCATAAGCACAGAATCATCAACAAAGAGTAACTGTGGCAACTCCCATTTTGTATTTGATTCCTCATAATTTAATCCCACCCCTCTCCCCAATACCCTAGCATTTACTTCTTTTACAACCCCATCTATAAATATATTAAACTGCCAAGGTGACATTACACATCCCTGTCTAAGACCTACTTTTACCGGGAAGTAGTCTCCCTCTCTCCTACACACCCTAACCTGAGCCTCACTATCCTCATAAAAACTCTTTACAGCTCTGCCACATTGCTCCCCTCTCCACTCTATCATATGCCTTTTCTAAATCCATAAATGCAATGAAAACTTCCCTACCTTTATCTAAATACTGTTCACATATATGCTTCAATGTAAACACTTGATATACACATCTACTGCTCACTCTAAAGCCTCCCTGCTCATCTGTAATCCTGCTCTCTGTCGTACCTCCAATTTTTTTTCAATAATAACCCTACCGTACACTTTACCTGGTATACTCAATAAACCTATTCTCCTATAATTTTTACAATCTCTTTTGTCCCCCTTCCCTTTATATAAAGGAACTATACATGCTCTCTGCCAATCCCTAGGTGCCTTCCCCTCTTTCATACATTAATAAACAAATATACCAACCACTCCAACACTATATCCCCCCTGCTTTTAACATTTCTATCACGATCCCGTCAGTTCCAGCTGCTTTACCCCCTTTCATTCTACGTAATGCCTCACGCACCTCCCCCTCACTCACATCCTGCTCCTCTTCACTCCTAAAAGATGTGATACCTCCCTGGTCAGCGCTTGAAATTACTTCCTCCCTTTCTCCATCCACATTTAAAAGTTCCTCAAAATATTCCTGCCATCTACCCAATACCTCCAGCTCCCTGTCTACTAAGTCCTCTACTCTGTTTTTAACTGACAAATTAATTTGTTCCCTAGACTTTCTTAACTTGTTTATCTCCAATTTTTTTCTTATTTTCAGCAAAATTTCTTGACAGTGTTTGTCTTCAGAATGCATCGTACAGATGGGATACATTTACTGTATGGCGTCTGAATATGTTTTTTATCCTGCTCTGTTAAAAGACAATGTTTTTAAAACTTTAGTTAACAAATGCTACTGATTATGTTGCAACAGGTTTGCTTTGAAACAGAATAATTTTTGACAATTTTTTTTCCTTTGTAATAGTTAGCCATTTTCGTGCCATAAAAAAAAATATATAATAATTTCTCACCTCATATATCCATTGTTACAATTCCTATGGATATAAGAGCTAACGTCTTACGAAGTATTGTCATAATTTATTGCAAATCATTTACACACAAGTTAACTTCACATTTCTCTTTCTTAATTCTGTAACTGATACTGTTCTGACTTTAATGCTAGACATAATTGTTATCCTTTTGGAAATTTCCATAAAAAGATTTAATGTATTACCCTCACTTTAGTTACTGAACCACATCTACTGCCGTCAGAAAAACAAAATTCAGACTGTCATGTACTATGTACTGTTGACTTTGAAAATTTATCAAAGACGCACCGACTTGTTGAAAAAAAAAAAAAAAAAAAAAAAAATATATATATATATATATTATATATATATATATATATATATATATATATATATATATATATATATATATATATATATATATATATATATATATATATATATATATATCGGGTTCATTAGTTGACCTCGATAAGTGTAGTGTGTATGTAGGTACGCGTGTAGTCAGTACCTGCCTGCTTCTACGTGAGGTAACTTACTCTCGTACGTAGGTACGTTCTTTTCGTCTTTCTATATTGTTTACAGGAAATTATTATATACACGATACAATACATTGTATTCATACAATACAGAATGCATTTTATGCAAATTCATTTTTATTAAGTAATTTTTATCTTTAACAGGCTCTCTTCTCGTCTTGGCTATCATCGTAGGTTCATCAGCTCATTCCTTCTATCTTACACAAAGGACTTTCTGCTCTCTTGTACCCAAATACTTATTTCTCCTGTGGATTCACTTTGGTTTTCGGGGATGATGAGGGATGTGCAACGAGGAAAGGGTGGGAAAGGAGATGGAGGAAGAAGAGCGAAGGTGGGGGAAAGAAGAAGGGAGTAAAAATGGGAGTGAGAATAAGAGGCAATGCAAGAAGAAACAGAGACAGAGCCAGTCTATTTGTGTGTGTGTGTGTGTGTGTGTGTGTGTGTGTTACTTCACTACGCACGAGGGGAAAGGTAAACAATTATTTGTAATTGCATTCAAGCACAGATGCATATGCAAACACACCAAAAAACAAGTCAACAAGGAAGAAATTGGATAAACATACATATGCACAGAGAAACATAACACATCACGAGTGTGGCCAGTTACGTGTGCCAACAGTGAAGATAACTGCACTGCCACCCAACAACATGCACTACCTCAGTGTGTGTCAGCGGTTGAGCCACTTGGTCCAGACACTCAGCAACACACACTGCCCAGAGTGCAACATTCTGACGTCAGCTCTACTCATGTAGCCTTAAGTTCCCTCCACTTAGCCAAGTTAAGGCTCAGCTAAGTTGGAGGATTTCAACAGTATTCGACCATTCAGGCTTCCTGTTCAGACATTCGTGCGTTTGAATGGTGATCAAAGCTTGGATAATTTACCAGTTCCTAGGCTAAATACGGAGAGAAAATAGCCTAAACTTTTGTTAAGGTGGAAGGAATTCTAGGCTGCTTGGGAAGACCAGCTGTATAAACCTAGGGTTACTGAGCTAAACACGATCAAAATATCTACCAGGTAGAATTGCCTGATTGAGGAAGATTTGCCAACGCCTTGATAAAGACTCAGCCACAGCACTCGCTCCCCAGGCTACATCCTGGACAGTTGCACAGCAAACTCTTCCCTGGTTGTTGCTCCGAGTTTCTTATCAGCAAACCCAAATACGTCACTGCTTAAGAATAGTTAGCACTTTCTTATAAAAAGACACATGTGAAGCTATCCTACACTGTGTGTGTGTGTGTGTGTGTGTGTGTGTGTGTGTGTGTGTGTGGTGTGTGTGTGTGTGTGTGTGTGTATGTGTGTATGTGTGTGTGTGTGAATGTGTGTGTGTGTACTCACCTAGTTGTACTCACCTAGTTGAGGTTGCGGGGGTCGAGTCCGAGCTCCTGGCCCCGCCTCTTCACTGATCGCTACTAGGTCACTCTCCCTGAACCGTGAGCTTTATCGTACCTCTGCTTAAAGCTATGTATGGATCCTGCCTCCACTACATCGCTTCCCAAACTATTCCACTTACTGACTACTCTGTGGCTGAAGAAATACTTCCTAACATCCCTGTGATTCATCTGTGTCTTCAACTTCCAACTGTGTCCCCTTGTTACTGTGTCCAATCTCTGGAACATCCTGTCTTTGTCCACCTTGTCAATTCCTCTCAGTATTTTGTATGTCGTTATCATGTCCCCCCTATCTCTCCTGTCCTCCAGTGTTACGTTGATTTCCCTTAGCCTCTCCTCGTAGGACATACCTCTTAGCTCTGGGACTAGTCTTGTTGCAAACCTTTGCACTTTCTTTAGTTTCTTTACGTGCTTGGCTAGGTGTGGGTTCCAAACTGGTGCCGCATACTCCAATATGGGCCTAACGTACACGGTGTACAGGGTCCTGAACGATTCCTTATTAAGGTTAGGTTGAGGTTTGTAGGTTCGTAGGAAACAGTACAAATGTTTCTCGCGGGTTCTAGTCAGATGATGACCGCCTTTAACCTTTAGTATCTGCGATGGCCTTCGCTGGCTTACCGGTTCCACCCCTTTAAATCCTTTAAATGTCGGAATGCTGGTCTGAGGTTTGCTAGGCGCCATATGCGCAGCAGTTATTTGTTGATGTGCGTTCAGGAGATGTGCCTGGTGTTTATACCGAGATGTGTGTGTGTGTGTGTGTGTGTTGTGTGGTTGCATCCTGTTGCACTCACCTAGTTGGGTTGCAGGGGTCGAGTCCTCTCTGGCCCGCCTCTTCACTGTTGCTACTGGTGTCTTGTTGTGTGTGTGGTGTGTTGTGTGTGTGCTGTCGTGTGTTGTGTGTCGTGTGTGTTAGTGTGGTGTGTGCTCTGTTGTTTGGTGTTGCTGTGTGTTGTGCGTGGTTGTGTTGTGTTAGTTTAACTCTCTTTGGTTCGGGTCTCAACTTCTCTGGCCCGCCTGTCACTGATTGCATTGGGTTCTCTTCTCCTGCTCCATGACGCTTTATCAACCTTTTAATATATATGGTTCCCCCTCCCTACGTCCACTTTCTAGCTATTCCGATCTGACAACTCTAGACTGAAGAAATACTCCTAACTCTTTGGACTATCTTGTTTAAACTTTGACCTCTTGTTCGTGTCCCATCTTTGGAACATCCTGTCTTTGTCCACCTTGTCTATTCCGCGCAGTATTTTATATGTCGTTATCATATCTCCCCTGACCCTCCTGTCCTCCAGTGTCGTCAGGCCGATTTCCCTTAACCTTTCTTCGTAGGACAATCCCCTTAGCTCTGGGACTAGTCTTGTTGTAAACCTTTGCACTTTCTCTAATTTCTTGACGTACTTGACCAGGTGTGGATTCCGTACTAGTGCTGCATACTCCAGTATGGACCTGACGTAAATGGTGTACAGAGTCTTGAACGATTCCTTACTGAGGTATCGGAACGCTATCCTTAGTTTGCCTGACGCCCGTATGCTTCAGCAGTTATTTGACTGATGTGCGCCTCAGGAGATGTGCTCGGTGCTATACTCACCCCAAGATCTTTTTCCTTGAGTGTGTGCGTGTGTGTGTGTGTGTACTCACCTAGTTGTACTCACCTAGTTGAGGTTGCAGGGGTCGAGTCCAAGCTCCTGGCCCCGCCTTTTCACTGGTCACCACTAGGTCACTCTCCCTGAGCCATGAGCTTTATCGTACCTCTGCTTAAAGCTATGTATGGATCCTGCCTCCACTACATCGCTTCCCAAATTATTCCACTTCCTGACTACTCTGTGGCTGAAGAAATACTTCCTAACATCCCTATGATTCATCTGTGTCTTCAGCTTCCAACTGTGTCCCATAGTTGCTGTGTCCCATCTCTGGAACATCCTGTCTTTGTCCACCTTGTCAGTTCCTCTCAGTATTTTGTATGTCGTTATCATATCCCCTCTATCTCTCCTGTCCTCCAGTGTCGTCAGGTTGATTTCACTTAACCTCTCCTCGTTGGACATACCTCTTAGCTCTGGACTAGTCTTGTTGCAAACCTTAGCACTTTCTTTAGTTTCTTTACGTGCTTGGCTAGGTGTGGGTTCCAAACTGGTGCCGCATACTCCAATATGGGCCTAACGTACACGGTGTACAGAGTCATGAACGATTCCTTATTAAGATGTCGGAATGCTGTTCTGAGGTTTGATAGGCGCCCATATGCAGCAGCAGTTATTTGGTTGATGAGCACTTGGTTTGTAGTCTCTGGCCCCCTAGACTGTATTCCGTCTGAGGTCTTCTTTGATCTCAAGGAGCCAATTGCTGGACCAGGTCTGCAGTCTGTCCAGATCCCTTTGTAGTTCTGCCTGGTCTTCGATCGAAGGAATTCTTCTCATCAACTTCACGTCATCTGCAAACAGGGACACCTCAGAGTCTATTCCTTCCGTCATGTCGTTCACAAATACCAGAAACAGCACTGGTCCTAGGACTGACCCCTGTGGGACCCCGCTGGTCACAGGTGCCCACTCTGACACCTCGCCACGTACCATGACTCGCTGCTATCTTCCTGACAAGTATTCCCTGATCCACTGTAGTACCTTCCCTGTTAACCCTGCTTGGTCCTCCAGTTTTTGCACTGATCTCTTGTGTGGAACTGTGTCAAACACCTTCTTTCAGTCCAAGAATATGCAATCCACCCACCCCTCTCTCTCTTGTTTCACTGCTGTCACTATGTCATAGAACTCCAGTAGGTTTGTGACACAGGATTTCCCGTCCCTGAAACCATGTTGGCTGCTGTTGATGAGATCATTCCTTTCTAGGTGTTCCACCACTCTTCTCCTGACAATCTCTCCATGACTTTGCATACTATACATGTCAGTGACACTGGTCTGTAGTTTAGTGCTTCATGTCTGTCTCCTTTTTTAAAGATTGGGACTACATTTGCTGTCTTCCATGCCTCAGGTACTCTCCCTGTTTCGATAGATGTATTGGATATTGTTGTTAGGGGTACACATAGCGCCTCTGCTCCCTCTCTCAGGAGCCATGGGGAGATGTTATCTGACCCCATTGCCTTTGAGGTATCTAGCTCACTCAGAAGCCTCTTCACTTCTTCATCGGTTGTGTGCACTGTGTCCAGCACTTGGTGGTGTGCCCCACCTCTCCGTCTTTCTGGAGCCCCTTCTGTCTACTCTGTGAACACTTCTTTGAATCTCTTGTTGAGTTCCTCACATACTTCACGGTCATTTCCACCACTCTTCTCCTGACAATCTTCTCCATGGCTTTGCATACTATACATGTCAGTGACACTGGTCTGCAGTTTAGTGCTTCATGTCTGTCTCCTTTTTTAAAGATTGGGACTACATTTGCTGTCTTCCATACCTCAGGTACTCTCCCTGTTTCGATAGATGTATTTGATATTGTTGTTAGGGGTACACATAGCGCCTCTGCTCCCTCTCTCAGGAGCCATGGGGAGATGTTATCTGACCCCATTGCCTTTGAGGTATCTAGCTCACTAAGAAGCCTCTTCACTTCTTCCTCGGTTGTGTGCACTGTGTCCAGCACTTGGTGGTGTGCCCCGCCTCTCCGTCTTTCTGGAGCCCCTTCTGTCTACTCTGTGAACACTTCTTTGAATCTTTTGTTGAGTTCCTCACATACTTCACTGTCATTTCTTGTTGTCTCTCCTCCTTTCTTCCTTAGCCTGATTACCTGGTCCTTAACTGTTGTTTTCCTCCTGATGTGGTTGTATAACAGTTTCGGGTCAGATTTGGCTTTTGCTGCTATGTCGTTTTCATATTGTCGTTGGGCCTCCCTTCTTATCTGTGCATATTTGTTTCTGGCTCTACGACTGCTCTCCTTATTCTCCTGGGTCCTTTGCCTTCTATATTTCTTCCATTCCCTAGCACACTTGGTTTTTGCCTCCCTGCACCTTTGGGTAAACCATGGGCTCATCCTGGCTTTTTCATTAATGCTGTTACCCTTGGGTACAAACCTCTCCTCAGCCTCCTTGCATTTTGTTGCTACATATTCCATCATCTCATTAACTGGCTTCCCTGCCAGTTCTCTGTCCCACTGAACCCCGTTCATGAAGTTCCTCATTCCCGTGTAGTCCCCTTTCTTGATCCTCCAGCATAATAAATGATCCTCAAGCATATTAAATGATCCTCCAGCATATTAAGTGATCCTCCAGCATATTAAGTGATCCTCAGATATATTAAGTGATACTCCAGCATATTAAGTGATTCCCAGATTTTAAGTATACTAGCATCATTATATGATCTAAGGAAATTTAAATGATCCCCAGCATTTAAGTGATCCTCCAGCATATTAAGTATCCTCATATATTATAGGAATCTCCAATATTAAAGTGATTCAGTTATTAAGTGATACCGCAATTAAATGATCCTCCAGCATTTAAGTTGATCTTCCAGCATTTAAGTCTCCAATTCGGAGTGATTTTACCAGCATGTGAGGATCCAGCTTTGCAGCTCATATTTCTTCAAGATTAATGCCTCACGAGTCGTTTCTCAGCGTCAGGAATTCCTCACTTTTTGGAGTTGGTAAATTTAACTATTCCTCCACAAAATTGCAGTTCCCTGCACGTTTAGCGTCACACTCATTCCTCATACATTGCAGTTTTGGTCCTTGCATGCCTAGTCACAAGTAATTACATCCGGACACCACTTGTCCCTCACAACCAGTCAGTCCTGCACGCTTGATTCCTCTAAAACATAGGCTAACGACGACTTTAAAGTTTCCCCTATCAACTCTGTAATTACTTTACGGGGAACGGTGAAGTATACATTATTTAGAGTTGTGTGAGCGTGTTAGATAGAGTGAGTGGGAGAACGGTTTTTGGGACTTGAAGATTTTGAATTGTGACAGGATATAGTTGTGATAGGAAAACGTTATTATCCTGGAATATGTGGATTTGGAAAAAGTACCTACACTCAAAAAGAGGGTGTTTGGGATTATTAGCTGCTTAGAGTGACACTAACCTGTCGTATCTCAACTTGGAAACTAGAGTGATCGTGTGAATGATGCAGAGTGTTTCTCTTTTGGTCACCTGCTCGGTGGATGATACGCCATATATAATCCCTACATAGTATTATATAATATATATATATAATTATATCTATTTTATATATATATAATATATTATATATATATTATTAATATATATCCACTGTCTCCAGCCTTCTCCTTGTTGCAACATTCACCGCCCATGACTCACACCCTACAAGAGCGTTGGTATAACTATACCCTCATACATTTCCTTCTTTACTTTCATGGATAAAGTTCTTTGTCTCTACAGACTCCTCAGTGCACCACTCACCTTTTTACCCTCAGTTCTATGATTCACGTCATCTCTCCATAACCCATTTGCTGACACGTCCACTATATATATATATATATATATATATATATATATTATAATATATATATATATATATATATATATATAATATATATATATATATATATATATATATATTTAAATATATAATATACATATATATATATTTATATATATATATATATATATATATATATATATATATTATATATATATATATATATATATATATATATTGTGGCATTGCAAAGAGTACGTGTAACCTTTATTCGGCGCATGTACACACCCTCATTTTTCAGGCTATCTCCCCCAACCCCGCGAACCAGGTTGCTAAAGTTGATGATGGGCCCCGTCGTTCAACTAGTGACCAGGTTCTAGCCAATAAGAAGATGGTTTTGGCAATCGCAGAGGTTATGTGGGTACCGCTCTCCTGTCTGCCCTTGTCATTCCCATTCTAGAGCTGGTTGAAGCACGGTCTGCTATCTTGTGGCTTCTATTTCTGCTTTGCTTACCGTGGAGTGCACTATACTTATCTCTGTACATAGTGTACATATTGCTGTTATAAATTGGTGAAGGATAATATAAGTCTAAACTTTTTCTACTGTGTTTATTTTGCTCCCATTACACCCGGGGTAACAGGCCATTTGGATCCTGGGTTGTAATATATATATATATAGTTTGGAGGATGAGCAGGAGCACTGTCCATTACCAGGAGGCTCTTAAGCGGCAATTTATTTTCCTGGAGGTATTTTTCACGCTCATTCATTGACCCAGTCAATGAAAATTTGCCTTGTGACCAATGTGACACAATCTACTTTTGACGACATTTTTTTCTTGAACACTCTGGAATTTTCAGTGATACACCAGTAAAGGTTTGACTTTTAAATCCCCACTAGCGTTAGCACAGAGCAAAAGAGTTAGCCTATCCTTCATAGGCTTGTGTCCTGGCAGTGCCAGGACACAAGCCTAGGTTCTCTTTGGCACTGTCGTCCAAAAGAGGCCTGTTTCGTCACAATTGAACACTTGTTGGGGTTGAAATTCTTCAGTCTTTACGTACCCCTTGAATTCCTGCACAAATATTTCAGCCGCATGTTTGTCTGAACTTGCAGTCTCACCATGCCTTACAACACTGCTTATGCCACTACGCTTCTTAAATCCGTCGAAACAGCCTCTGCTGGCCTTAAATTCATTAGTTCCAGCCATTTTCTTTACGAGATCCGCATGCAGCTGCCTTGCCTTTTCACAAATGATTGTCTCTGAAACACTATCTCCCGCTAACCGTTTCTCACTGATCCACAACAACAACAACTTATCCACATCTTCCATTGTCTGTGATCTCTTTTTCGTTAACATGTTTACCCCTTTCACTACATCAGCTTCCTTGATTTGGTCATTCTTTGCCAGGATCGAAGTGACTGCTGATTTGCATTTCCCATACATCTGGCAAGTTCCAGCACCCGCACACCACTCTCATATTTTTCAGTAACTTCTTTCTTAAATTCCATCATGTTTCTCACTTTCTTTACCACAGGACTGGCACTCTGAGCTTTCTTTGGGCCCATGGTGGCTTATTTCACAGTTGCACTTAATAAACAAGCACAAAAACCAATGGATTTTAGGGAAACGTTTGGATTAATGCAGAGTATATACTAATTCACCGAGAGACACTGGGAGACTGACTCGCCTACATGCAGCGTCCCTACAGGAGGTGGCGAGCTGACGCATATAGTACGGACGATTTACGAGGCACCGGCCGAAATATGGAACAAAATTTCCCTCCCAAAAAATCAAACTAAATACGAATCGGCCGATAAATGCAGTGGCCGATATTCAGGGTTCCACTGTATGTATAAATATATATTCGTTAGGTTCAGAATGATTTTTGCAAAATTATTGCATACACAGATTTTCACTTGCGCCTTATTCAACATGAAGAGTTTTGCTATTTAAGCCAAAATTTGCAAGTTTTACCTGTTTAGCACAATATATATATATATATATATATATATATATATATATATATATATATTATATATATATATATAATATATATATATATATATATATATATATCTTGGGTCTACCTCTGGTGCAAATTGTGGGACCCATAAAAAGGCTTCGAGGAAGAATATTTGGATATCTTCCTGAAGCCATTTGAATATTCCACTTCCCCTACCACCCCATGTTTTCATTCTTTTCTTTACCATTTGGTATATTGTATTAGATAATATGGTACAAAAGATTTAAGACACAATGTTGGTATATGATGGCATGTATAGTACATGAGGTTTGGGGGATACATTTAAAGTACATATTGCTACATGTTTATCACACATTACAATGTGAAAATCTCATCTAGTTCCTCAGAGCTGGAGTGCGTGCCCAAGGTACAGCAGGCATTACCCCTCTGAACTGAAACGCTGAGTCGCTGAAATAGGAAACTATCCGCTCTGGGATCCCTAGTTACCCTTAAGGAAATTAGATGTACTCTGTCCCCATGAGCCAAGGTCACCGAGCCAATGGGAGCAAACATATAGTGATGAGCAAGTTCACAGTATTTTCTAGACTTTTCTCTAGACTGCTGCTTCGCTTCATTGAGAGACCCCAAAGCCAAAGCAGGTTTGGTTGAAGCATCATGACCGCCTCGGTGCAAAACACTTTGGACAACAACTTTGGAAAAGAGGCGGCGAAAAGTGTTCCTCACAGCAATTGGCCTAATTCCACCATCCTTCTTTTGAAGGGCACAACTTGATGCACCAAAAAAGAAAGGTTTAATTTCGTCCGGAATCAGACCTGCCAAGCAGTTGTTAACGAGCCTTGTGATTTCTGAAAGCAGTGTCTCTGGAACCTCCCCAATAAATGGGTTAACCATTTCCTTTAAATGCTGTGGCTTTATTCCTGTGTAGCCCCCAGCAGAGCCAGCGGGAAATGTGTGTGTGTGTAATATATATATTATATATATATATATATATATATATATATATATATATATATATATATATATATATATATATATATATATATATATATATATATATATATATATATATATATATATATACACTATGCAATTAATGATACACTTCAACAATAACTACAGAGATGAGGCACAATATACTGGTAGAGGACAACAAGGTAGTTAGCAGCAGCAGTTGTCGTATTTACACAACATTTAGACCCTGTAGGTTACTTAGCTTTCCAGCGTGTTGAGTGACCTTCAGCGTGTGCGTGAAACGTGTTACCTGGAGTTTACCGGAAGTTCCGGGGGTCAACGCCCCCGCGGCCCGGTCTGTGACCAGGCCTCCGTGTGGAGTGGTCATCCAGCATGTGAAGTGATCCTCCAGCGTGTGCAGTGATGGCGTCTGGAGTGATCTTCTAGCGTGTGCAGCTATCCTTTAGCGTGTTGAGTCATCCTCCAGCTTGTGGAGGGATCCTTCAGCGTGTGGAGTGATCCTCCAGCGTGTGCATTGATAGGCTGTGAAGTGATCCTCCAGCGTATTGAGTAATCCTCCAGCATGTGGAGTGATCTCAAGCTTATGGAGTGATCCTCCAGCATGTGGAGTGATCCTCCAGCGTGTGGAGTGATCGTCCAGCGTGTGGAGTGATCCCTCAGTGTGTGGAGTGATTCTTCAGTATGTGGGGTGATCTTCCAGCTTGTGGAGAAATCTCCAGCGTGTAGAGTGATCCTCCAGTGCGGAGTGATCCTCCAGCGTGTGGAGTGATCATCCTCCAGCGTGTTGAGTGATCCTCCAGTGTGGAATGATCCTCCAGTGTGTAGAGTGATAGCATGTGGAGTGATCCTCGAGCTTGTGGAGTGATCATTCCGCATGTGGAGTGACCCTCCAGCGTGTGAGTGATCCTAGGTGTGTAATGATCCTTTGGTGTGTGAGTGATAGCATGTGGAGTGATCCTCGAGCTTGTGGAGTGATCATTCCGCATGTGGAGTGACCCTCCAGCGTGTGGAGTGATCCTTAAGCGTGTGTATTGATCCTTTGGCGTGTGCAGTGATCCTCCAGCGTTTGGAGTGATCCTCCAGCGTGTGGACTGATCTCCAACATATGGCGTGATCCTTCAGCGTGTGGAGTGATCCTCCAGCATGTGCAGTGATAGCGTGCGGAGCTATTTTCCAGTGTGTGGAGTAATCTTCCAGCGTGTGGAGTGATCCCCTAGCGTGTGGAATGATCCTCCAGTGTGTGAAGTGATCCTTCATCGTGCGAAGTGATAGCGTATTTAGTGATCCTCCAGTGTGTCGAGTGATCCTCCAGTGTGTTTAATGATCTTCCAGCGTGTGGAGTGATCCTTTAGTGTGGAGTGATCCTCTAGTGTGGATTGATCCTTCAGCTAGTGGACTGATCCTCCAGACCGTGGAGTTATCCCTCAGCGTTTGGAATGATCGTTCACTGTGTGAAGTGATCCCTAGCATGTGTAGTGATCCTCCAGTATGTGGAGTGAACCTTCAGCGTGTGGAGAGATCTTCCGGCGTGTGGAGTGATCCTTCACTGTGTGGACTGATCCTCCTGCGTGTTGAGTGATCTTCAGTGTGTAGAGATCCTCAAGCGTGTGTAGTGATCCTCCTGAGTGTGGTGTGATAGCATGTGGAGTGATCCTCTAGCGTGTGGAGTGATCCTTCAGCTTGTATGGTAATCTACCGGCGTGTGGAGTGATACTCCAGCGTGTGCAGTGATAGCGTGTGCAGTGAGCCTCCAACATGTGGAGTGATCCTCCAGCGTGTGGACTGATCTACTAGCTTGTGGAGTAATTCTTCAGCGTGTGAAGTGATCCTCCAGCGTGTGGCGTTATCCTTCATCTTATGGATTGATCCTTCAGCTAGTGGAGTGATCGTTCACTGTGTGGAGTGATCGTTCACTGTGTGGAGTGTCTTCAGTGTGTGGATTGATCCTTCATATGGTTGAGTAATCCTCCTGCGTGTGGAGTGATCCTTCAGCATGTAGAGCGATCCTCCAGCGTGTGGATTGATCCTTCGGTGTGTGGAATGATCCTCTAATGTGTGGAGTGATCCTCTAGTGTGTGGAGTTATTCTCACAGTGAGTGAAGTGACCCTCCATCGTGTGGAGTGATCCTCCACTGAGTGGAGTAATAGCATGTAGAGTGCCCTCACGTGGCAGTGGTCACCCAGTGTGTGGTTGATGTCCTGCGTGTAGAGTGATCCTTCGGCGTGTGGAGTGATCCTTCATCGTGTGGAGTGATCCTCCAGCGTGTGGAATGATCCTCCAGCTAGTGGAGTGATAGCACGTGGAGTGTTCCTCTAGCGTGTTTAGTGATCGTCCAGGGGTTTGGATTATCGTTCGTGTGTGGAGTGATCCCCCGGGGTGTAGATGATCCTTCAGCGTGTGGAGTGATCCTTTCAGTGTAGGGGATCCTTCGTTTGTGGAGTGACCCCTGCATGTGGTGTGATCCCCAGCGTGTGGAATGTTACTTGAGCATGGGGATGATCCTCCAGCTTGGGCGATCCTCCAATGGGGGAGTGATTCCAGCGTGTGGAGTGACCCTTTTTTTGAGGAGTGGTTCTCAGTGTGCGAGTGATGTCCACGTGGGGAGTTTCCTTAAGTATGAAAAGTATTCTTGGGTTTTTTTAACCCCGGGGGGTTTTAGCCACCAACAATAACCCAAGAAAGTCAGTGGGTCATCGAGGACTGTCTGTCTTACTGTGGTCCTCAGTCTTGTCCCCCAGGATCCGACCCACACCAGTCGACTAACGCCCAGGTACCTATTTGCTGCTAGGTGAACATGACAACAGGTGTAAGGAAACGTGTCGAAACGTTTTCACCCCGCCGGGAATCGAACCCGGGCCATCCGTGTGTGAAGCGAGAGCTTTAGCCAAGCGTGTGGCGTGATCCTTCAGTGTGTTTAGTGATCCTCTAGCGTGTGGAGTGATCCTCCAGCGTGTGGAGTGATTCTCTAGCCTGTGGAGTGATCCTTCAGCGTGTGAAGTCATTCTTCAGTGTGAGGAGTGATCCTTCAGCGTGTGGAGTGACCCATACCATCTGGTGTGATTCTCCAGCTTGTGGAATGATTCTTCAGCGTGTTGAGTGATCCTCCAGAGTGTGGAGTGATCCTCCAGCGTGTGAAATGATCCTTCATCGAGTGGAGTCATCCTCCAGCTTGTAGAGTGATCCTCCAGTTTATGGAATGATACTCCAGCGGGTAGAGTGATCCTACAGCTCGTGAAGTGATAATCAAACGTGTGGAGTGATCCACCAGCGCGTGGAGTGATCCACCAGCGCGTGGAGTGATCCACCAGCGTGTGGAGTGATCATGATTTATGTGGAGCTCTCAGACACAAATGAAATATTTAATTAATTGTGACTTTTCTAAGTCAGTTATATCAGCTGTGGCATTATACATTATACATTATACATTATACATAACCTGTTGATGTATAATTTATGTTTGTAGTGATTATACTGTTGTCAGTTGTTGCTTTGTGTATGAGTATCAGTTGTCATGTGCTGTCTGGTGTATGAATGTGAATTTTCAGTTGTCTTGTGTATGAGTGTGAGTTGGTTAGTGTTTTCTGGTGTATGAGTGTGAGTTGGTTAGTGTTTTCTGGTGTATGAGTGTGAGTTGGTAGGTGTTGTCTGGTGTATGAGTGTGAGTTGGTAGCTGTTGTCTAATATAGTACTAGTAGTAGTAAGCAAAACATCTAATAATAGTAAAGGAAGCAAGTTTAGTCTCAGTGGAGTGACACTTGGGTACTGGGAGACACATTCTGTGTATCATACCAGACATAGACAAGAACACTAACCACAGCTTCGTATCACTTTGTTTTTTATTGGATTATAACTATAACCATAATTTTTAAAGGGGTGGACTGGTAAGCCAGCGGAAGGCCTCGGCCAGATGACCAAAACTTCCAACACCGGGTCATCATTTGACTAAGACCCGCGTCAGGAAAAACTTTTCCTGTTTCCTGACGAACCTAACCTAAGTAGTTACATTTGCAGGCAATACCGAAGTAAATATTAAATTCACTTCAATAGAGGACAGAAAAAACTTCCAATAGACAGTAACAAAGTCTTCCTATTGGCAGTTGAGAATAATATGACGTTCAGTTGTAACAGTGTGCGACCTCTACCAGTAGGAGGAATGATGGTCTCAAAAGTAAGACATCTCAAGGAACGCATGCAACGCAATTAACAGGTGAAAGATTTATTCACCATTATGTCAAAAAGTCTGTTATTTAGAAAACACAATAAGGAAAATGCAGCTAAGGCATAAAAGTGGCACAGTGAATTATGAGACCTTCCAAACATAAAATTAAGATAAATTTTGCTGGGAGTTTTAACCCAGGGTAAGAAGGGTTAGCCACCCAGGATAATCAAAGCAAGTCAGTGCGTCATCGAGGACTGTCTGTCTTATTTCCATTGGGGTCGCTTATCTTGTCCCCCAGGATGAGACCTACACCAGTCGACTAACACCCAGATACCTACTTACTACTAGGTATACAGCGACAACAGGTGTAAAGAAACATCCAACGTGTTCACCTGTGCCAGTATTAAAACAAGGACACTCAATGTGTGTGAGGCGAGTGCGTTATCAACCGAGCCACGGGAACAGCAGCTCCATGAATAGTATTTTGTGGTCAGAGCGCCCTTCGATGTAGCAGAAATAACGGAGCTGGAAAATGTTCTGAGGTCGTTTACTGCTCCCAGAGAATCAATAAAACATCTTGACTATTAGGAATTGACTTGAAGCACTTGGATTGTTTCTCGAAATGAGAAAAGAGACGATACCTGAGGAGCTGGTCCTTTACCTGCACACTGCAACAACAACTTACTGCAATGAACGGTGTGGAGGAAAGAAAGGAGTAAACCCGGTATAGAGCAAGAGTACCATGGGTACAATTAGGGAAGACCGTGTCAACATCCATGACTCTTCAACATACGACCAGAAGACATAATTAATATTATAGGGACGAAGATAGACGTTTTCAAGAAGTTGGGCAACTTATCTTTTACAAGTGCCGGATCAGCCGGTCTGCGACGGCAGGCTGCTATTAAAAACAGTCTTGTTGACCAGGCAGGCAAAGGGATAGCTTGGTTTCAGGCCGGACTGCGTGGCTAGAAGAATCCTCGACACTGGTCACAGGTAAATTCCCCCTCTCTGGTCTCCAGCTTCCCCTCCCTCCTTCTTTCCCCCCACTACCCCCTCTTTACCTCATTCCAACCTCTCAATACCCCCTTCCCTCCCTCTTTCCTCCCTCTACCCCCTCCATCCATCATTCATAGACCACGGCATCCTACTCCACAAACTTGACCACTATGGTATAAGAGGTCATGCGCTTGCATATTTTAAATCCTACCTTTCTAATAGGTATCAGTATGTCACCATTAAAGACACAGCCTCATCAATACGGCCACTTGATACTGGAGTTCCGCAGGGAAGTGTCCTTGGACCCTTGCTCTTCCTCATTTACATCAATGATCTTCCAAACATATCCCAACACCTGAAACCCATTCTCTTTGCTGACGACACGACTTATGGCATCTCCCACCCTAATCTTGCCACCCTCAACACCATTGTTAATGAGGAGCTGCTCAAAATATCGACTTGGATGACAGCCAATAAACTTACACTTAACACTGGCAAAACCTACTATATTATGTTTGGTAGCAGAACAGGTATTGCGCAACTTAACATTAAGATCGACAACACTCTGATTGCCAGACATAATGAGGGAAAATTCCTTGGCCTATACCTCGACAACAACCTAAATTTCAGCACCCATATCCAACACATAACAAAAAAAGTATCCAAAACGGTGGGGATCCTCTCCAAGATACGATACTACGTGCCGCAAACTGCCCTTCTCACACTATACCATTCACTTACATATCCATACCTCACCTATGCTATCTGTGCTTGGGGTTCAACTGCAGCAACACACCTAAAGCCAATAATAACCCAACAAAAAGCCGCAGTAAGAATAATCACTAAATCCCATCCCTGGCAACACCCCCCCCCCCCACTCTTCATGGATCTAAACTTACTAAATAACAAAAAAGGCACAATACCGTGACTGGAACGATACAGAAATAACCCGCACATAAAAGAGAGAAGCTTACGACGACGTTTCGGGCCGACTTGGACCATTGATAAAGTCAATGCCCGGGTGTTGTGCATGTGTCTTAATTTCATCTTGTCGGTATTATATACAACTCTTGTACTACTACTACTACTACTACTACTACTACTACCACCACCTCTTCCTGCCTATATATAGCCGTCCTGCTCCACCTCTGGTTAGTGTGACTTTGTCAATGGTCCTAGTCGGACCGAAACGTCGTCGTAAGCTTCTCTCTTTTATGTGCGGGTTATTTGTGTATCTAAACTTACTCCATGTTCAGAACATCCACACTTACTACAGTGCAATTTATATCTACAGGACCTTAAATTCCAATGTTAACCTTGACCTAAAACGCTTTCTTGATAGTTGTGACAGGATCCACAGGCATAACACAAGACACAAACATCTCTATGATATTCTCCGTGTTCGACTAAATCTTTACAAAAATTCAATGTATTTCAAAGGACCTAAAATCTGGAACACCCTACCTGAAAACTCTAGAACTGCAGATACATTCATCACTTTCAAAGCTACAGTTAGAAAACATCTTGTCTCCCTGATCCACCCCGACAACTAAGTACATGATAACCACCTGGTGGTTCACAATTACACTCACTCACCCACTGACTATAAACCCAGAAATACTAATCTTAATCTTAAAATAATAAATCCTAACTAGTCATAAGTTTGCCTATGACACTCCAATATAGACACTTTGTATTGTGCCAACACAAAAGCATTCACATTGCTAAACTCACAAATTATGATGTAGTCACTTAGCCTTAATACCATAATCTGTAAGGATTTAATATTAAGAATTAATCTAAGTCTGCTCGAAATGCCTAGCCATGCTAGGTGTCCTAGTGGCCCCCTCTGTAATTAGTATTTTATAACATGTAAACCACACAATATCCAAAACCTGTAAACCCCACATTGTAACCTTTATAGAGAATAAACTTGAATTGAATTGAATTGAATTCCTTCCTCCCACTACCCCTCTCTCCGTCCTCCCAATACTCCTCCCTCCCTCAATCTTTCCTCCCACTACCCCCTCTCTCCCTCTCTCTATCCTCCCACGATCCCTCTACCTCCTACCTTCACACTCTCCCTCCCTCTTTCCTCTCACTCCTACCTACTTCCAACTTCTTTCCTGTCTTTATTTCCATCCTCCCCTTCCAGAAGTTCGTCTCTTCTCTTCCTCCTCTTCCTCACCCTCTTCTCCTCCCCAGTCTGAGCTTTAAAAACCTCCCTCCTCCCCTCCTCTCCTCCTCCCCTCCTCCCCTCCTCCCCTCCTCCCCTCATTCTTACCATCATTCTCATTTCCTTCTCCTCTTGAAAGAATGGAAGAAAGACTTGCGAAGAAAGATAAAGAGAAAGGCTTGAGAGAGGTAAAAGGAAACAGAGTGGAACTAAGAATAAAGGAAGAAGCTAGGATGGTAAAGAAGGAACATAAGGGAAGGAGAATAACGAAGAGGGAAACAGAGTAAAAATTATATAGAAACACAAGAGGAGAAAATCAGCATTTACAGTTTTAAGCAAGGATCACTTAGTTGATCTGTCGTAAAACGACAGATCAAGCGAGTTATTATCTAGAAGCTATAGCCAAGAGTTTCCTCAGGAAGGTGGCCTCCGGGCTCATCAAAACCAAAAATAAGCGTGCTACCACCTTTCCCTTCCAGGGGACCTCAGTGTGATGATCCAGAGAAGGAATGCCACGCCTGCTGCATCTTGGGGCACACACTCATATATATATATATATATATATATATATATATATATATATATATATATATATATATATATATATATTATATATATATATATATATATATATATATATATATATATATGCAAATATTGCAAACCAAACGATACAGGATGCAAAACAACAACAGGCCTTTCATGTTGCAATCAACACATCATCAGGAGCTTGCAAAATTGCAGAAAAGAGGAGGGCGTCCAAGCAAGTACATTCAGAAAGGACGTCTTTACATAAGTGAGGGAGGGAGAGAGATAGAGAGAGAAAGGGATACCGGAAGTGTCCCCAGGCACACCAGCGCCCAAAGCCTAAAGGATGAATATTATACCATTTGAAAAATCTGAAAAGCATTGATATTGCAATAAAATAAACGAAATTAAAATGGCAATAACAAAAAATTCGGCCACACCCCACTATGATATCAGTAACTCTACATATATAAATATATTGTCAGTGATACAGGAGTCACTGGCAATTATGGGGTAGCCACCCATGAGACAGGTCCCATGGCCAGGACTCGACCCTACGAACGTTGTACCACCTCGTGAGACAACACAACATGCGCATCACCTTCACTATTCAGCCACCGATCCTACAAGAACCAAGCGTGGTAGTGGTATCTCAAGAATTAATTTCAGCCTCCTCCTGTCTGAATACCCGTTTATTCGACATGTATAGCACAGGAGTCGAACGTGATTTTCAACCACATTAGAGCTTGTAATAACCCGGCAAACTGGCAGGAAGCAAGAGTCATCTTCCCTTGTTCCTCCTGGCTTGAAAGGAATTTTGTAGTATCGGCAATTATTGAGCATGATTGGCATTCATTATATAATATCAGTGACGGGTTGTTCAAATTAGATGCGTTTTTAGTCGAGGCAATAGTATGCAATATAAAATTGGGCTCCTATATGTATGCATTAGACTGTCTTAAATGTAGTGCCACACCGAGGAATTAGGGCCTATTTTTCCTACAGTTTCTGAAGGTTGAACCAGAGTTTGCCTCAGAATTATGTGGGTTGAATATCTTTGGCCGTCTTCTTGTTATTGCAGGGGCCTCCCTCTTTAAATTAGTTTATTTTAATGAGTCCCGTTTCCTTTACACAGCTTTTAGAAATCTCTCTTCTAAATGTTACCGTTTTCTCGTCACTTTAAGGGACACACTGTCCCATGAGAGACTACCTTACAATTGCTAGTAACTTCTACATCACTGACAATATATTTATGTAAGCAAAGCTATTGTTCTCATAGCGGATTATGACCGAATTTTTTATTATTGCCACGCTAATTTCGTTGAGGCTGTTACAATATCATTGCTTGAGGGATATTCATCCTTCTGGCTGTGGGCACTGTGGTGCCTGGAAGCACTTCTTGTACCCTTCTCTCTCCCTCCCTCACTCACTCC